>JAUBOD010000770.1:2792246-2803839 GCA_032353885.1 Nothura maculosa
AAAACTGACCATGGAAGCTGTTCCAGAATGGCTGTTGCATTTCCAAAGCATTGTCTACCTTCTAGAAAAAAATGAAATTAACTTGGCCAGTGAAATGTCTCTATGGAAAAGTTTTAATTTCTTGCCCGAGTGGGAATATGGAAACTCACTCCTTTTGTTCTCAAGCGGGATGTAAAAGAGTGACTGTCAGTGTGCAGAATGATTTCATGTTTTGCTTTATTTCTTATAAATTATGATGCTGCTTCCCTATACATGTGAAACAATTGCAAACTGTAAAACAAAGTGTAAAACAGCGTAAAACAACTTCTTACTTTAACCAGCAAGTAGATTTTTGTGATCTTCACCTTTATCGTTATGAAGTAGCATGAAGGAAATAACCACTTTCCATGCAATTGGTTTCTTGTTGACATGGTTCACATTGGTTTCTGCTCTGCCTTGCTTTCACAGGAAGGGACTGCCAGTGGATTGATGCCTGCACATCCCAACCTTGTGCCAATGGAAGTACATGCACTGTATCCGGAAACAAGTTCTCCTGCGTGTGTCCACCTGGCTACACCGGCCAGAAGTGTGAGATAGATGTGAATGAATGTGCTGCTTCGGCCCTGTGCCAGCACGGTGGCACCTGTGTCAACGTGCCTGGCTCGTACCGGTGCCAGTGCAAGCCAGGCTTCACGGGGCACCGCTGTGAGAGCCCCTACGTGCCCTGCTCGCCGTCACCCTGCATGAACGGAGGGACCTGCCATCCAACCAGCGACTTCACCTTTGAGTGCAACTGCCTGCCAGGTAAATGCGCTGCCTTCCAGTGCTTGGGTTTGTAGTCTCGTCATTGGATGCAGGCTGGAGTCTCCTGGAAACTCCTGGAGTTTGTGTGTGACACTGGTGTAATGTAAGAGTTGAACGGGGAAATGTCAGCAAGGCAGTGAGGTAAAAGCTATCGTGTAGATTTGAGGAGTTAGGTGATCTCCTCGTGCCCTGCAAGAGTGCTAAATTCCATGGCACATAAAGACTTTGGAGCCCTATAAATACATGGTTTGTGTCAACACAGATTATAATTAACTTTTTTCAAAGTTTTAAGAAAGACAAGCATTGATCTTTTTCAGTCTTTGTCCCTAGAGCATACTAGTTCTTGCTCCATTCTTTCCCATTCCTCCAAATCTTATGGAGTCTTATTTCCAACTGACCCTATATACTGTCTCATTTAGCCTTCAGGTAGGTTATGGCTGCTTTTTCTGTGGTAACTATCTGTTTTCGAGTTCATCCACATTAGGAATTATGGTCTTACTCAGGATCATGTGCTGGTTTGGGTTTGTGTGTCAAGATGGGCCAATGTCTACAAATGACCAGATCCCACTTGCTTGGAAACCTAATGTTTCATCCTGCCTTGCTTTCTCCTCATCCAGTTGTCATACTGGCCACACTACTATTCTGTGTATATCGCAGTTTTTATAGGATGCAGATTTTTTACTGAGAGTGAATCAACCCATGGGAAACTGATTGTTTGGAAATTCTTTTGACTAGACTTCCTCCCTGAGTGTATTGCAGTCTGGCACACGAACGCTCAGTGTGTGGCAATCTAGAAAAACCTTTTCCCTTAAGCATTTCTTGTTGTTGTTACTATTTATGTGAAAGATGTAGCTGCCATATACTGTTCAGGGTGAACGTCAAGAGACTGGATTCTCATAGGAGTTACCTAGAGCCCTAGGTAAGAGCAGAATGAGTATGGAGACATGGTGAGAAATTCTTTCTTCTAAGAGACCTTTGTATTGAAGTGCTGGCTCAAATGACCTTTACTGCATGTTGCCAACCCTAGTTGGTGTCTGCACAACAAATTTCAGGGTAGTCTGAGCAAACATGCGACTTAAAAGAATTTAGGAAAGTTGGTCTTAAAATAGACAGTTGTCTCATCTTCGTCTTTGTGTGAAAGCAGCTGTTTCTAACTGCTTGAAGAAACAATGCTTGAACACACAGAGTCTAAGAAAATCTAATATCCTAGTGAATTGTTGCTATTTCAGGGAACTTACTGCATTTGCATTTTATGTATTTTTAAAAGGAACCTAAACTGGGGTTTTTTTTTTAATTAAGACTTGACTAGTTTATTACTGATATTCAGAATTTTCTTAAATTCAACCCCCTTTAGCCAGTGTAAAATAGGTAAGTTATCCTGCAGGAGCAGTGTGACAGGAGGAAGAGGAGGGAACAATGAAGTATAAGGGACTTGGTCCTGCAGGACAGTGAGGTTTGCACTAATGACTCTTACAGGGATGCCAGACTGGGTAAGAGCACGTTTCCATTAGACAAGTGTGTGGGCTGGCCAAGCTACGGTCAGGAAATGAAAAGGAGATTACTATAGTAACAGCTACACACCCACACGGCTGCTCACACACATTTTGGATTATTAGTTGCGTTTTTTGGACTTGTTACACAACATGAATAATGTGGGTGAGTTAATGCTGCTTTGAGAGCCTTCATTTCTGCGTTTCCTGTATTTAAGTTGGCCGTGTTTTGCGAACTTTATTTTTAAAAGTAGTCATATGAAAAAGGGCAAAAAAAAGGAGAGGTTGGAGAGGCCAAAATGCTTATGTTAACCTATTTGGTAAGTGCAACACGCCCAGTTGTTTCTTCCCCATTACCTTCAAGTGTGTACTGTGAAATTTCTGGAGTGCTGGGAAGGGATTTGTCTGGGAAGAGGAGGTCAACAGAGAGAAGGGAAATGGTGGCCTGTCACACGCTGGGAACATTGGAACAAGTCCCCCTGATCTGGGAGAGAGGGCCGAGATCATGGGATAGGAATTGCTGTTTAGATTCCCTCTCCGCATTGGAGCAGAGCTGATGACACTGTGGCTATAAATGGAATTGCTCGAGCCCGTCTTTTTCTGGACTGGCTCAAGATGTGAACATAGCTCAGCACTATGGGGGTAGAGGCAAGAGGTCGTAACATCTCGGACTGCTGGGAGGTTTTTTGGTAAAATCTTGCCTCTTGTGCCTTGTGATGCTGCTTTGAAGAAACGGATTATGCCTCATCAGCAACATAAGTGCAATAAGATCACTCCTGAACTCGTGCTGAATTGAGTTCTGGTTTCCTGTAGTTTCTGGTTTCCTTTCTCTTTAGTATCTTCTGATAGACTCTTCCACAGAAATATTAAAGCTCACCTTTTTTTCCCCTATTGATAGTAGATACTCTGTGTGTATCCTTTCCACCAGTAATGAAAACTGCTCAAGTGATTGCGCTCTCATTTAATCATTTAAACCAGGACAAGACCACTTTTAACTCAATTATTTTTTTGTGAACGTAGGAACAGCTTTTTGGACAGTGCTGGTTATCTTCATTATTTTTTCAGTTCTCAGGTACCCCATTAAGTTGTACATTTGCACCAACCAAATCTTGCGTTTGATACCCTATAGAGACACATGTATTGGAATGTGTCAGCACTTGTAATGTGTCAGCAAGTGTAACTGGAGAGGTATCTATACTGTCCATATTGTGTCTGTATGAAAGGCAACCTGTCGCTCTGCATCCTTTCCATAGCCCTATCTTTCGAGCTTTATGGATTTAAATAAAACAAGGTTGTAAATGAGAAGCATGTTGGGTGAGTCGGAAGATAGCTGTAGTAATAAATACTACTGTGAAGGAGGTGTAACCTGCAGCATTGACTCCTTCAAAATACAAAAAGAGCTCGTAGTTGCAAATATTTAACAAAAAAGGAGCGCTTTTGGCAGCTAACCCTTAGTGGAATGTTAAACAAGTCAATAGAGGAAGTTCTTAGCTGGGAAAGTGATTATTCATTGTTATCCATCAAAATAATTACCCATTAACTAAGATAAGAACCCTAGGGAATACCACGAGCTCGTTCAGGAAACTATCTGTCAAAGCCCAGCAGGCTGTTTATGGGAACTGGAGCACTTCCTGGAAAGAGGAAGTCCCTCCCGGCGCTCCGCAGGGCGCTCCATGGCGCGCGGCCGCGCTACCGGCCTGGCCGCCCGCTCCTCTGCTCCGTGGGGATGAGCTGAGCTCGCCGAGCAGCCGCTCTCGCCCCTGTTCCAACAGGCCCAAATGATGTGCTTGGCATTAATGGTCTGCGCTGAGGGGCCTATTTCTAGTCATCTAGGCCAAAATCTATCAATAAGTTGGAGCTGGTGTGTGAGGGTGACTTGCTGCCCCCATACCTGAGTGGTCTTGCAGGAGGTTTGGGGTGCAGGTTCGCTTTTCTGTGTGGGGGTCCAAAGAAGGCTAAGGCAATTCTTTTAGGATTTGGAGGAAATTGGATGTGGCACTTCGGAATAAGATGGAGATCTCAGCTGACTTGAGTGGATTTTTCTGCTCTCACTCCGCTTTGTGCACTGCAGGAGGAATATGCCATTAGCTATGGGAATGCTTTCCCCCTTGAGGTTCTCATTCCTCAGGTTTGGTGCTTGGGGATGTAGAGCAGAAGTCAGGCCACGTGCCGCAGGCTGTTCCCTCGGAGGGAGAAGGGGAAAGCGAAGGACAAGGCGTCAGTCCCAGCATGGGGCGAGCAGGAAGCCGGGGCAGGTGTCCAAACACATCGGAGCCGTGAACTCTTTGGCCTTCTGGAAGACATTCAGATTATGTAACTGCAAAATCGCATCCAGGCATCCAGCTTGTGAAAAATGAGGGGTTCTGCTCATGTGTCTTGGAGGAACTTAGTGCTTGTAATGCTCATACGTGGGCACTTGGACTCGAAGAGCCACAACTCAAAAGGACCCATTGAACATGACAGCTAAACTTCTTTGGGATGCCTTTATTTACAAACTGAGCAGATCACAATGTTGTAGTGTGTATCAGGCCTGAACCAAACGGAAAGTTTGCCTTTAAACCTCCTAGATGTTCTGAACCAGAGCCAAAGTTCTTCTTCAGAGCAGGAAAAAAATGAACGGAATCTGGGAGTTGGGAAGTTACCAAAAAGGAAATTTGTATTTTCTTCAGCTGTACGCTCAAATAGTGTCATCGTCAACATCTCCATCCTTCCTGATTCCTTTCCTTTGAAGATATCTTTGGATAAACACACTTGACTACATATCACAACTCTAGTCTTTTTACTACATCCTTTTGTAAGAGAATTGGTTCCATTTCTCTCGTGTGGTATTATCTTGCTTTTGGGGTGGATTTGTGGCTTCATATATTTGCATAAGGTGTTTGAGGACTTCAGTGTAGCTGGTGAAAATGTAAGGAAATTTGCAGTGGCTTCATGGGGATCTAGCCAGGCAATGACTCCCATACTAAAATTTCACTCAGTCTTTGGGTCTTGTTGTGCGATGAGATGGTTTTAAATAGATGCCTCTTATCAAGTACTTAGTGGAAAGCAGGGTAAGTGAAGTTCAAGCTAAGATGACAGGAGCTAAAACCATGTGAGCTCTTGGTTCTGGGTGCCTTTCCATGCTGATCACATTGCTGGCATGCATGAAGTGTGTGGTCATTGGGTGATTCCCCTTGAGCTGAAAAGCAAGTTTAGGACACTCCTGTTTTGTGTTTTATGGCCAAACTACTGCGGTGAGTTGACTTCAGACCAAGCTTATTGCGTCTCTTCCTGGCTTTTGCCTTCTTTGCCATGAGACCTGGAGATCTTGAGTGAAGGAGGGAAGGGCTCTGAAGGAAAAGGGTGGTGTTGCAGGCTGCTGGCATGTATTGCTTGGTGTTTAAGGGAAATCTTCCTTACTTTTGGGTCATATAGCACGTCATATGGCTCCTCTTTCCTTCCAGATCTTGCCCATAGCGCTGGGAACTCTGAGGTGGGAATTGCTATGGAGTTTTTGCTATGGCCGTAATCTGGGGAAGTTGCTACAGCGCTTGGCGGCCTCAGCCTCATCTGCCACGTGATGGGATCTCTGTGGGAGCAGATGTTGTGCAGAGGGGCTCTGACATGACGCAGATGTCGAAGCACTGTCTGGAGTGGGGCATTAAAAGCGGAGGACGGTTAAAGACGGCGTTCGGGATGAAAGGCCTGTCTCATGTTAATGGTGCATTCCAAAGCAGTGAAGAGGCAAAGCTGATGTTTTAAACTAATCTCTCCACTCTGGAATTACTTATTCATCCACATGAACATGCATCCACTTGTACTTTGATAAATAGCTGCCTCATCCAACAACAAGGTTGGCATGTTTTAGTAAACCTGAGAACTGCAATGTCAAAGTATAACCCAGCTGACAGTGTGTGGAGAGCACAGTTGGTGTGAGACTTGCTGCAGGATTAATCAGATCCTGATACTTCTCTTCAGCAAAGCCTTGAAGCTCTGTTTCACTCACCTGATTTTCTGCTTTTTCTAGGTTTTGAGGGAAACATCTGTGAACGCAACGTCGATGACTGCCCGAACCACAATTGCCAGAATGGGGGGATATGTGTGGACGGCGTGAACACCTACAACTGCCGCTGCCCGCCCCAGTGGACGGGTGAGTATCCTGGGAAATGCCCCTGTGTGGGCTGGGCTCACATTATGAGAATGAAATGCTGGACTTGTGGCCTTCACAGGCTAAGTGTCCAAATGTCACTCACTTCTGTGCTGTGCAATCCATGGGGGAGATAGCAATGGAGTTGATGCATTTAACTAACTCAGCACAATAACCCTCATGGAGATGGTGGTAGCGTTGCTGCGGAACCAGGCAAATCTAGAATAATGTAGCTAGGGGTATGGGAGGGAAGAGAAAAAAAAAGGGCGTGTGTGGGAAGTTTCTTTCTGCTGTGTCTGGGTTTCTAACTGGAGTTCTCTGACTGGCAAAGCTGCTTTTGCTTCATAAATGAGTCTGCTTTACCTTGAGTCTACGCGGAAAAAAAGTGTGAATTTCAGGGAAGCGTTACGCTTGACGTGAAGAAGCAGTTTACAGGAAATTGTGTCATCCTCAGACACAAAATATCTTCCTACCTCAAAAATAAACAAATATGTCCGGTTTGGGGGATTTTTTTTGAGTCACACTTGTCTTAGCTGGCACACTGTTTTGGTTAAGTAAAATTTTGCCCTCCTTTCAAAATTTTAGATGAGGCAGCCTTAAAACTGGCAAACTGGGATTATACTTAGCTGTGTCTTCTCATTTACTTATTTTGGGGAATTAGCCTAATTTAGCTGCTCAGGTTCTGGAGAACCTTGATCAGGTTTTACTGTGTATGTAGATAGTAATGTTATTTTCAACCTGAACATCTCCAGTGAGTGGTAGCTCAGACTACTTCAACGTGAGGAGTTTGATTGCTGAAGAGATTTCATCATGTTAGTCTAGTCCTTTCCTGAGAGCATCTTTCTTTATAAAAGAGTTCTCATCAACTGTGAAGGTGGCCTGTCCACTTAAGAACAAAAAACCTCATTAACTTTAAAGATCTACATATCCTTAAATGAATTTAAAACCACATGAAGGGATTGCAGTGCACCACTGCTTGCGTAACTCCTTAAAACGTGGTGTAAATAGGAGAAAATGAGTCCTGCCCTTGATGAGCAAGCGCCCTTTCTTCTCTGCTGCCCGTGTGAGCTGCGAGATGGCAGAAAGTGAAACCCTCAAAGGAAAACAAAGCAAGAGAGCCGGGACCAGGAGCACACAACCTCGCAGTGACCCTGAGGATCAAAATCTGGTGCCACGCTGCACCAGTTAAAGCAGTGCTGGGGCTCCTAGCTTCAGGGATCCTCCCTGAAGTGTAAGGGATAGGATGGACCATCAGTGTGTTGCAGCATGAGTTTAAAGCTTAAGAGGGGCTAATCTGCTTTGCTGAGGCCCCATAAACGTGGCTCATTTTGCAGGATTTGGGTGGGTGGCTGCTATCTACGAGGGACACGACTCGTGCAGCTCCGCAGGCAGAGCGCTCGGGGCTGGGGCTGGGACTCTCTGGTTTTGTGGTAGATTGTCTGTGCGATTAAAGGCTGCAGTTGAATGCAGCGCGTGGTTCCAGCTAACGAACCCCTTCTGACCCTGCCTGACCAGCCTTGGGAGGAGTCAAACGGTCCACATTGTGGCCTCATCTCCTGCCATCCTTTTTTTGCCCGTGGGCTCGCCAGAAGATGCTGTGCGTTTGGAGGATGTTTCTCCTGCCAATTGCCGTGTCTAAAATGCACAGTTTTAGTTTTGGCATTCAAATTCGAACGTATTGTAGCCAAGAAGTAGCCACAGGCTTTTGTGCCGTCTCTGCATATGCTGTAATGCAGTTGACACATGCAGGACAGTGGTTTTATGCCCATTTCCACAGGATGTCCTGGCAGTGACCAGCCTCCCAGGCTTCTGCTCGTCTGAGTGTTTTTGGAGGCTCAGAGCTAACGAGGGGAATGCAAGGCTGTATTTGGGGCTTTCTCTGTGCAGTTGTACTCCAAGACCTGTGCACTGAAGAGCTTTTGACCAACTAGACTGCAAGAACTGATTTATAATATCCCTAAGTTTCCTTTTGCCCAATAAATATGCGGGCAATTGATGATGTCCCATGGTGACCCCAGATCCTTTCCTTGACCATCTCAGTGGCCTTTTATTTCTCTGAATGGGCTTCAGGCTCTTTCCTGTGCCTTCCATAAGAGACAGGAACATGCAGGGTTCTGTCTCCAGCATGGCCATAGGATAATGAGGCGTGATCCAGACTAAGGTGGGATGTCCTTGCTGGGTATGCTGACACCTCGAGTGTACAAGGCAGCAGAATCCAGAACACATATGCCCTTAATCCATACACAATGCCCTTAATCTGTAATGATTAAACAGCAGGTTAGAATAGTTTAGGGAGAAATGAGACTTTTCACGATGAAACTACTGCTGATTGAGAGGAGGAGAGAGCTGCAGTAAAGGAACTGCTCACAGATGGGAAGTGTCATGTGAGTGCAGGTCCATCCTCTGCAAAAACAAAGCTTATGGCGCTGTAAATCATCTCCAAGGTAAGCAGGGAGAGGAGGAGGGAGCAAACAGCATTTATGGAATCTGTTTGCAATGCGAGAGCCCTGTGAAAAGTGAGCTGTGGGAGAGTCAACACTTCGGAAAACCCAAGCCTCAGCTGAGACCTTGACTTAGAGGACACTGGGTGGTACTTTAATAACAAAGAGAGAGAGGGGGGCGCTTCCCATGTGTTTAAAAGCAAAGAACTGTTAAATCTTACAAAATATTTTTGCTGCATGGCTAGCCAATCTTTGTAGCACTTGTCCTGCAGCCTGGTAGTTATTTAGCTGATAGCTGCAGAAAGCAGCAGCAGCTGCACAGTGCCGTGTTCGTGGACGGAGGCGGTGGAGCATCCCTTACAAAACCAGAGCCATCGCAATTCCCCTGGGAAACCGCCGTGATTCCCAGGCAGCTCCAAGGCTGGAGCTCCAGCTTGGAGCTGCAGTCCAGCTTTGGAGGCCGTGTGTGCCCAGCCTTGTTTCCTGCTCCGCTCACGGAGGTGGCTGCTCCCTTTTTGCCACAGTCTGTTCCTTCTCTTTCTCCTTCGCCGCTTTTTCCTTTTCTCCTCCCCAGGAAGATAAAAATCTCGCCTTTCTAGACACAATGACCAGAAATTCCTGCTGTCACTAATATGTTTTTGTAACCTCCCAGGTTCTCGTGTTTCTTGTAATTCTGGTGATTGCCAACTCCTGAGTTAGCAATCAGCCAGGCAGGCTCTTTGGCACAGCGGAGGGCAGACTCATCCCCAAATACTCTTTTTGGCTGATTATTAGCTGATTTTTAAAAATAGCTGATTTTTAAAAAATATTATTTTTTGAGCATTCCTTGTGCCCTTGCAAGGCACCGTGTACGCTGCACGAGCTTATCAGAAATTCAGGTGGTTCTTGGCACAGAGTGGGGAGTGACTGGGTGCACAGAAAGCCTTGGGAGTGCGGAGCAGCGAGGGCAGCGGTGTGAGCACGGCCCCTGCCCTCCCACGCCAGGGCCTTGAGGCTGCTCCGCCAGCCCAGGCTGCAGTTCACACAAAGAAATCAGGCTCTCTTTAAACTGTTTGCTCTGTTAATCTAAGCCGGAGAGCCTTTTGGGAAGGTGACTTTAGAGCTTGGCTCCTGGAGTGATTAGCTGTGTCAAACACAGCAAATGCATTTGCTTTGCTTAGCTGAGAAGGGCTCCCACGTAACTATGCGACATTGCAGTAGTTCAGGGGATCATCCAGAGCCTGCATTCGACCTTAATACCTCTCCTGGGACAGAGGACAGCAGAACTTGCTGGGATTTGGATCCTCCACGGAGCTCTGTGCTGATAGGCACTGTTTGCTCCTCAAGTGCTGCCTCGGGATGAGTCTGGATTCACACACAATGTCTGTGCTCAGAGAACTTGTTTGGAAGAGCCTCGTTCTTTTGCTTGGCCTTGGCCTCCTCATTGGCTTGGCCGCCTTCCTTTGGTTCCTACCCCCGTGGTTGGGAAAGGGAAGCTCCTGCGGCCGCTGTATTTGTTGAGCCTTTGCTTTGGCCTGGGAAGGGGGCTCTGGTGAGCTGGGGCCTGCTGAGACGCAGGAGACCTTTGTGTGGAGGGCAGCCCGCTGCGCTGCCAGCTGACTGCAGCAAATAACTGCAGCGCTGGAAGCGGCCTTAAGAAGCAAATGTTTGTCTTCAGCAGGAAAAAAAAAGAAAAGAAAGAAAGAAAACACCACCTCTTCAGGCAGGAGGGCAGTGCTTTTTAATTAAAATGGCTGGTAGCTTGGTCATATGCTCCTCGGCACAAGCACAAGGGTGACTTTTTCTGCAGAGCTCCAGGCAGGAATTTTCGATGTCGGGAGGGGGGTTGAGGGTTCAGTTCTGATTTAATTAGAGTGAGATTTGTTCTCTACCTTGGTTTTCTTTGAAAATCCAGGCCTTAAACTCTGGCAGACGTGAATTTTCATTGCTTATAAGGGAGGATAAACATCAAAAGGCTAATGTTTAACATTTTCATGTAAGATCCTATGCTCTGGTATTTTGTGTTCTCTCTTTCTCTCACTTTTTTTTTCTTTGCCAAATACCACTTTTTTTTTTTTCTCTTTCTACCAGCGTCTGTATCAAAAATCAATACAATAACAAATTGTGCTAATTTAATGTTTAAAAGGTAGTTTTTTGCTGGGATACTTAGAGCCTTGAAATACAGTGGAGCTAAATCTACCCTAAATGTTGAGGTATTTAACATACCGGTCACCTAAGGAGGGTCGATATTTCCTTTCTGCTCATAGAAATCCTCCTCATCTGGCAGCTTGGGCTGCAGAGGCTGCGCTTGGCCCTGGTGCTTGGCGCTGGCACTGGATGCCAAGAGCTGCCCTTAGGTCTGGGTCAGCGTTTGGAGTCTGGGTCTCCTGCTCGTGCAGATGTGACTGACTTTCTGGCCCAAATTTATGTTAAAAAGCATCGTAACCTTTTTTTTTTCTTTTTTTCTGGTGCTTGCCGAGTTTGGCATGGGCGGATCTGAGCAGGTTGGCTGGTGCTTTGCTATCTCTGCAGTAGTATCTCCAAGAGACGGAGCTCTCGGACAGGGGCCAGCAGGGATTACGATTCTCTGTCTTCCTTCATGTATGAATTGGCAGATACAAAGGGCGAAGGGAGGACGTGGAGCTCCCGAGCTGGCAGCTCTTGGTTTGAACGTGCAAATGATTTGGAAGCATCTGATTTTTAAACAGGTTTCATCCTGGGTGCTCTTTGTTTCTCTTGTGATCCTTCATTCCAGCTCTGCCCGGAGCAGTTTC
>JAUBOD010000770.1:2834785-2851467 GCA_032353885.1 Nothura maculosa
GGAGGGCCCCGCTGCTTCAACGGAGGACACTGCATTGACCAGATCGGGGGCTACAGCTGCCTGTGCCCGCCGGGCTTCGCGGGCGAGCGCTGCGAGGGCGACATCAATGAGTGCCTCTCTAACCCCTGTAGCCCTCGGGGCAGTCTGGACTGCGTTCAGCTCGTCAATGACTATAGATGCGTCTGTCGGAGCGCTTTCGTTGGTGAGTATTCCCAAAGCCGCTCCCAGTTTTGCAGGGATATCGTGAGAAATGGTTGGTCTTTAACTTTCTGAGAATGTTATTATCTAATGCATTCCCTTTGCAACACCTGATTGTTTCCCCACACTTTGTTTTAGTTTTTAAACCCATCTTTAGAGTTTCAAAAATATGAGTCTTCCAGAGTTGTCCAAGACAAAGGAATATCCAGGGACAACTGGCTGCCAGGATTATTTTTCCTGGTAGTTTTTTCTCCGTATTTTCCCGTTTCTAGTATTGGAAAGATAACTGTTTATGTGTCAGCTTCTCCATAGTCTTTCCTTTGGCAAAGCAGCATGTGAATTTTCTCAATATATTAATCTCACAGTATTCATAATTAGTTTTTGGCCTCTTTTTCTGCTCCTTACTCCCTTTCTGCTTTCTATCAGTGATGTGGTCAGGATGGAATATTCTCTGCACAGACAGATTTTACATTCCTAGCTTAGTGATGTGATCCTTCCATAATCCAACTTTGAATCACAAGTCTTCAAAAATTTCATTCTCTGCAAACTTTTGCCTCATCCTCTGTCGATCTCTTCTTTGTTAGTATTACTGTTATTCTACTTTCTCCCTCCCACTGGATATAAATTTGGGCTAATAGTCTCCAGATGTGTATTAGCTTTCAGCTTTTGGGTTTGCGTGTCAGTTTAACTTATATATTCAGTTTTTTCCACTGAAACTTTTCACTTTGCCTGCTTACCAGTGAGCTTTTCTGCATGCTTCACTAGTACTTTCTACTCCTTTTTTCCTTAAAATTTAAAGATGCTGAGATTATTCCCTAAATTTGTGGTTGTCAGATTTAAAGATACCGTGATAACACAGTACAGCTGAAGAATGCATGTGGTGGTTTTCAAATGTCAACTAGATTAACTGGCACATGAGGTTTCTAAAAAGGCAATATATGGGGAAATCGGAGCCGGGATAGCTAGTGTGCAGCTTGCACTAAATGTTAGAGAGTTTTAATCCTCTCTGTGAAGCTTGCTTTTGAGTTATGCTTCATATTGCTCCTGGCTCTCTCCTGGTTGCTGGAGCTTGCGGCATGGGGAGTGCAGACCTGCTGCTCCTTTGGCCATTAAATTGTCTCTTTGTCTCTTCTGGCCATCGTGTGGCACCTCATGTTACTTCTAGTGCTGGTTGGTGTCCAGTGGGTTCCTTGTCTCAATATCTCCCTTCTACTAGTTCTTCATTCACGGGTTAGGGAGTGATTTGGCTTTGGCCTTGCTGAGAACCTCCTAGCAGATGCACAAGTACCAGCAAACCCAAAGTCCATGTTCTACAGCACCTTTAGCCCCTGTACCCGAGTGTCTTGGTGCCAGCAACACCTGCTGTCCTAGTGCTGGCTTGCCCAGCCAACAGGAACATGTTACACGAGGAGGTGACCCGCACCATTGGGGGAAGCCTCTCCGGAGCGTTGCCTCACGGCTGCTCGGCAGTGAGTTTGGCTTCGTGGTGCCTTCCTGGCACACATTGACATCGCTCTGCTCTTTCCTGCCCGTGCCCCAGGTCGCCACTGCGAGAGCGTCATAGACGTGTGTCCCCAGAAGCCGTGCCACAACGGAGGCACCTGTGCCGTTGCCAGCAACATGCCTGATGGCTTCATCTGCCAGTGTCCCCCGGTAAGTGCCACCTCCTGCCAGGTCCCTGGCTCTGCCCCCGCTGTGACTTCTCCGCCTGCAGTGACATTGGTTTCGTTGGGATGTTCAGTAGAGTGCTTGTTTTCTGTCCTACCTGCAGAGCTGTGCTCTTGGGCACTCTTCCCACATCCTGTAGGTTTAGGTTGGCATCCACTTAGCTGGGAAACCCTAGGCTTCCAGATGCCCTAGCAGAATGCCATTGCCTATTGCTACTCCAAAAACACTTTGCTTTTGAGGCATTGTGGAACATTTTTGCCATAAAACCAATGTTAAATAGTTAACAGGCTTTTTGCTGTGCAGTGTTTGCTGTTCTTACTACAAGATTACCCTTGTTCAAGGCTCTCCTAAGGCCCTTCCAAAAGCTAACAGAGCCTTGTATGGTCTTTTATTTATTATTACTTAAAGGTAGTTTATCCCTGAGGCCAAACCCCAAAAAGCACGACATGCTCCTACAAAAAGACTGGAAAAATTACTGTGGAGAAAGGGTTTGCACATACGATCTTGCCACTGGCTCTCGGAGCACTGAAGAATAAGTTTGAGCTTATTTTGTTTTTTTTCCCTTCTTTCTTTCTTTCTTTGTCCCTCGCCTCCTCCGCAGGGTTATTCCGGGTCAAAATGCGAGTTCAGCAGCCACAGTACTTGCGGGCAAGTGAAATGCAAGAAGGGGGAGCAGTGCATCCAGACATCGTCTGGTCCGCGGTGCTACTGCCCCAAGCTGTCTGCGGGCGAGGAGTGCCAGGCACGCAGCGGCTGTGCCAGCGTCCCCTGCCAGAACGGGGGGATCTGCCACCCTCGTTCCCAGCCTCCCTACTACTACTGCCAGTGCCCCGATCACGCCCAAGGCAGCCAGTGTGAGCAGCTGGCTCATCCCAGCCAAGAGCCCCTGGGATGTCTGGATTCCCACTGTGCTGAAAAAGCAAGGGATGGTTATTGTGATGAAGACTGCAACACCCACGCGTGCCTGTGGGACGGGGGCGACTGCTCCTTGACAATGGAAGATCCTTGGGCCAACTGCTCCTCTTCGCTGCGCTGCTGGATGTTTTTCAATGGGCAGTGCGACGACTTCTGCAACACGCCCGAGTGCCTGTTTGACAACTTTGAATGTCAGCAAAATGGCAAGACGTGCAAGTAAGGCTGGATGCTGAGAACTGTCTCTTTGAGACGATCACTAATCCATCTGTGCTAATGCTTGCAGTAGCTGCTTGCTTTGTGCATGTTCCTCCTCTCCCTTTCCTAGTTTTCTGGTGCTCTTTCTGTGCTCTTGCTAGAAGCTGAGCATCCATCAGTTTCCCTTTTGTGTGCTTTTCATCTGTTTCTGGAAAGAACTTCTGGAATGTGTTTGTTAGGAGCTAAGTTGATACCTGGAGCAACAGTAATGTGTGGACCTGCTTGATGGATCTCTGCTACTTTCTGTGGGAATGTAAATAGAAGGCATTTCACCTTGTGCTGGATCTTGATAGTGCTGTCTCCTATCTTGGAATCACTCCATAGTTGCAATGCCTGTGTCTTTGTCCCAGGTGTATTTCCTCCCTCAGAATGGATGTCCCTGCTTGTCTGTCATGGTGCTCCCTTCTCTCCAGTCTTTCGTAATAGACACTGCAGCTTTGCTGTGATCTTGGCTGCTTGATGAGACAGAAGGTTTTAGAGCTTTATCTCAGTAAATAGAGTAAACAAACAGTTCTCTTGTACCACTGGCAGAACTGAAGTGGAAATTCTGCATGTCCAATTTCCACCATACTCAGTCTGTGTCCTGGCATTATATCATTGTGTGTGTGTGTGTGTGTGTGTATGTATATATATATATATATATATATATAAAATAATCCTAAATGAAAGTGTTCTTGGCCCTCAACTTTAAGTGAGAATGACTAAGAAGTGATGAAAAGCCTTGTATACTAACCTGCCAGCCCCTTGACACACTCTGCAGAACGTGTGTATCCTTACACTAACTGAAACCCTTTGGTTCTTGTAGATATGACAAATACTGTGCCGACCACTACGCAGATGGGCGCTGTGACCAGGGCTGCAACAGCGAGGAGTGCGGCTGGGACGGCCTGGACTGCGCGGGCGACAAGGCGGAGAAGCTGGCCGAGGGCACCCTCATCATCGTGGTCTTGATGCCCCCCGACGAGCTGCTGGGCGACGTGCGCAGCTTCCTGCGCACCCTAGGGACCCTCCTCCACACCAACCTGAGGATCAAGCTGGACTCCCAGGGAAACCCCATGGTTTTCCCGTACTATGGGGAGAAATCGGCAGCGCGGAGTCGGCGGTCCCTCATGATCGTTCGCAAGCAGAGAGAGCTGGAGAAGGAGGTCATTGGGTAAGTGTCTCTCCAGCCTTGTTAGGCAGATGGATATTGCTTGTAGGTGTGCGAGTGCTCTGGACCATCTAGGGCTGGAGCCTTTCTAGTTTGCTATGGGGAAATTAGGCTGCCCAATTCAGCGCTTCAGCGGGGGGTTAACCTTCAACACACCACCATTCAGCTTTGCAATGCTTTTGGCGAGATCTCCTTTTTTCTGGTGCTGACTTTGCTCTGTTCCTGCGTGGTTGCAGCACCAGGGTGTTCCTGGAGATCGACAACCGTCAGTGTGCCGAGGACTCGGAGCAGTGCTTCCACAACACCGAGGCTGCCGCCGCGCTCCTGGCTGCCCAGGCCATCAAGGGCATATTGCCCTATCCCTTTGTGTCTGTCCAAAGTAAGTGATCTCAGAGGGAAAATGGCTTGTGCAGGGAGGCAGGCAGGAAATGAGCTTACAAAATGCACGCTCAGATTATTGATCACCTTCCTATGTCTCACTGTTCAGTACAGTTTCTGGGAGATATTTATTTCGCCCCTTCAGAGCATGCATGTGCACTGTGAATTCTCTGAGGGGACTTTTCCTGCTTTATTAATAATACAGGTCGTATAAATATCAATCCTAGTCATTTTAATACATGTAAAAAACATAATCTCTCACATGCTGCTATGGTTTATCACCACTACAGTTGTCTTACCTGCCCTAGAAACTTTTCGTGTGTTCTAAGCCACAAACTGAAGGGAAATGTTGCCATTAGAGAGAAGGAAAAAGGGGAGGTGCACCCTGGTCTTCCAGATAGGTTTTCCTTTGGTGCTGGATGTTGCTTTTGAGTTCTGTCCCACACCATGGGTCTGAGGCTGAGATGCAGTTTCACACTGGATTAGTAACATCGCTAGATTCCTAGATGGGAAAGACCACATGTAGATCAGAGATTGTCACCTCAACTTGGCTAATCACCCTGCGTTTTAATTCGGATTTTTAGGTGAACCATTGATGCCGCCAAAGACACAGCTGCTCTACCTACTTGCCGTGGCAGCCTTGATCATCCTCTTAATCCTGCTCCTGGGCGTGATGATGGCCAAGCGCAAGCGCAAGCACGGCTCGCTGTGGCTCCCGGAGGGCTTCATCCTCCGCAGGGATCCCAGTAACCACAAGCGCAGGGAGCCAGTCGGGGAAGATGCAGTGGGGCTCAAGTAAGTCTGCATTTGGGCTGCTCATCCCCTGCTTGCTAACATGTTGCAGGATTGGGAGAACAGATCTTTCATTAAAGGCACTAACTCCACCAGAAAAGTGGCCTTTTGAACTGGAATAGTTTAGTGTCTCTCTCAAAATTTACTATTTCCTTATTGGACAGAGGAATCTTAAATAACCTCAATCTATAAAATACCAGTAAGCAATCCAATCTTCTGATTACATTTGGTTATTTGATGCTCTGTTTAGTTCGGTGGTTGAGTACTGTTCGTTGTGTGATTTCCTCTGGGATTAGATTTGACATTCTTTAGTTCATAGGTGGAAATGAACTTTTTAATACTTCCAGCTCAAAGCATGGAAAATGTGACTCAGAAATAATGGAAGTAATCAAAAATAGGATTCAAAAGAATCCTATTTGTGCAGTTTTGACTTTCCACTGACTTATCCAAGTGTATAGTTCTAAGTGTATTAATGCCACTTTTGGCTAGCTGAAATTAATTCAGGGAATGAACTCAAGTTTTCCCAAACCTGCATGAAATCAGATATATTGTGAACTAGGGACAAATACTTCAAAGATAAATTATTTAGCCTGGAAAAGACTTTTAGTTCTAAGTCCTGTTCAGAAGAGTTGGGTTATTTCTAACCTGACTACCAATGCTGGAAGGTGTTCTCTGCAGCCAACGCAGTACCTGCTTTCAGAAACAGAAGGCCACCTTTACCCTTTGCAAATATCCTAATTAACATTGTTACAAATAAAGCCAGGCACCCAGTTCACATTCAGTTCCCTTTTTAACTCCTGTGGAGCTCACCTATGGTGAGATTTATCATCTGGTTTGTGCTTCGTGTGCTGCCTAGAAAGGCAGCATCTCCAATCAGCAGTTGTAATTGCTGGCATCTCTTCTAGAAACTGGTCCTAGGTGTTAGACCCAGTCTACTGATGCCATGGTTGATATTTGCAGGTTGAAATTGCAGGATCTCAAAGTTGCATTGACTGGATGGGTGCCACTGATGTGTGTTATGCCTGTTGTCGTGCACCAGCTGTGTGACATCAGTTTCCATTGAGATCTTAGATGTTCCTTTCTAGCTTCTTGGTCCTTGTTTGCAAATTACCACACGGGCTGCAGCCCCTCTCTGCAGACAGTGATGGCAGCCCCTGGCCAGCTCACAAAGTGATGTGCTTTCCTCTGTTAGGAACCTGGCAGTGCAGATACCAGAGGGGAACCTGGCTGACTCTGGACCCACGGAGCACTGGGCAGGTGACGGCGGACCTCAGCCGAAGAGGGCAAAGGTAGGAGGATGCCTGCAACGGAGCCACTTATCCCTGAGACTGCTTTGGGCTAGCAGGGGAAAACACTGCGGTAGCTTCCAGGGTCCCACTGCCCAAATGCTGCCGTTGCTCAGCTGTGTGTTAGGTATAACTAAAGATATCTCATGAGCAAATGCTTGGGTTCCACAGCCACGCCGGGCCTGTGGAGGAAGCAGCTAAGTTCTGTTCCCATGTCCCCTCCTTAGTTGGGTCCTGCTGTACCAAAGGGAGAGGGTTAATAATGTCTTGCAGCTCAGGCCTGATTCTGTGTGGTGGGAATGTAAAAGAATGCCAAACTGAGGTCAACAGAGGTCTTGGTTAGCTTAAAATAAAAGCATGAAAATGTGAGAAGCTGCAGTGGCTTTGGCTGCTTGATGAGCACTCTGAAGCAACTGATTTCATTCCTGTGCTCAGGCTGAGGACCAGGCCTTGCTGCCAGAAGGGGATGAACAGGTAGATCAGCGCCAGTGGACCCAGCAGCACCTGGAGGCAGCAGACATCTGTGGAAGCACCTCGCTCGCCCTGACACCCCCTCAGGCAGACCAAGAAGTGGATGTTCTGGATGTCAATGTCCGAGGGCCAGGTCAGTACTTGTGCTGCAAGCCCAGCTGGGGGTGCAGGAACAGCAGCACGAGTTCTACAGCACTTGAGGAAAGCTTGTATAGAATCCAGAAAAGAAAGCTGGGGAGCTTGGACCACGGTCTGCAGCACAAGGAATATCAGGTGAACAGGAAGAAGGGAATACACTTGTCACACAGTGGTAGGAAGTGGCTTGTGATCTCCTGCAGGACACCACATGCCTAAAGATATGCTCAGGAAGACACTGTAGCAGAAACTTGGAATGCACAGTTGTGCTGGAAATTATCTTAGACTTGTCCAGTTCTCTCTCTGCCGAGAGTTCTGCCAGACTCTGAGGGGCAGCTTATGAGTCTTCACACCTAAAGTATTTTTCTCTGAGGGAGAGCAAAGATGGCCTTTTCCTAAATAAAGAGACATGTGGCAGAAAGGGGAGATATTTTTTTTCTGTGTACACAGTCTTTCAGTTGTACCTATCAAGTGAACTTTATGCTTTACCATCTAAGTTTTACCTCTACTCAGGGGCCCTTTTCTTGGAAGACAGCAAACAGAAGAGGTTTTATACAATGGTGCTTTCACCTTTGCCTCTCCATGCTGTTCTTTGTGTCCCCCAGAGTGGTGAGGACATTCTTTTCAGTGGAGTTACTGTGAGTGTGTAACCAGGGTAATGCAATTATAGGCATAGCTGGTAACACCACCTATAATTAAAACTGATTAACTGTCCCCATTATATGGCCCTCTCTTTTTCAGTTGCTTAAACTTTAGTGGTTCAGACTGGAATTTTCCATGCTGCGTGTCTGCCTCCAGCTGGATCCTTTTGAATTCTTTTCCAGCTATTTCAGAGAACAATCTCGAAGGAGGAAAAAAAGACATTGTGTCCATGGCTTTTCTTTAATGCTCCAAGACCTGTTCAGTTGAGACAGTCTAGCTGGATGTGATTTTTTTGCTCTCTTTGTGAAACTATCCATATGTGGTCAGCTTATGAGGCTCTGAAAAGCTCATACTTAAGAGATTTGTTGGTGACAGTTAACTTTTCCAAGGATTTTATGCTTGCTATAGCTGTAGGTCCCATGGAGCAGCCCTACTGTCTGCCAAGGACAACGGCAGTGATTGATCAAGACCTTTCCTGCTTTTCCAGCTCCTGGGAAAGTGCTTTTCCCAGGATTGGGACGCTAGGGAGAAGGCAGGCTCCTCTGTCTGCTTCTTCTCTCCCCTCTCTTTATCGGCAGAGCGGAACGGAGGAGACCACAGCCTGACTTGCATACTGAGAAGTGCTCATTTGGGACAGGAAAGTAGAGCCAGCAGTGGGGGAGAGAAGCACAAAAGGAGATGCAGCCTTGGGCAGCAGGCAAGAGGGTCTATAGATGTGCCCCGATCTTGGAAGTGAACCCAGGCCCTTGTGCCAGCCCTTCTCTGCCGTCCAGCCGCTCTGGAGAAGGTTGTTTGGTGAAAGGGCGATTGCCCTTCGCCATGGAGCCGCTAGGAGGAGCGGGAATTCTGCCGCTGCGGATCCCGTGGCCGCTGCCACCGGCTGAGCGGGTTCCCCAGGCTGAAAACACAGAGTTTTAGACCTCTGTAAAACTTTTGTAATTGTACTAAAAGAACAACTGAGAAGAATAGGGTGAGCAAAAAGAAACAGGAAACGAGGGTGGAAGGGAAGGGTGTTAGTTCTGTGCGGCACCCACGGGGTCAATACCCCTTCTTTATAAACACAGGCTGCTAGTGCCGTGACCACAGTGTCCTGCTTGCTGCAGGGCACGTTCGGTACAGACCGTGCCCTGCAGATCGAGCTGTGTATGCAGGGAACTGTTGTCCAGGGGGTACAGCAAATGCCCTGCTTAGAAATGAAGCAGGCAGCTGCTGAAAAATTGCCTTGGGCTGCTGCGAGCAGGCTACACTGGGGGACAGAATTAGTGTTCACTTCTGCAGAGCTGCCGTGGGGCGTGCAGTGGATTTCTTGAGGCAAAACGTTCTGCTTGTGTTTCCTTCTGGCTCCCACTGGCTTTGTGGGTGTGTAGGATCCTGTGTGCAAGTGGAAGGAACCAAAATCAGTAAGCAAGCATCAGGTTACAGTTGGAGTTGGTGATTGCAGGAGCTAATGATACTGTCAGTTCAGAGTGTTGAAACTCGAACCCAAGCAGTGGCATCTGCTTGGTTGCTGAAAATCAGTGGAGAGGTTTTAAGCCTTAATTGCACTGGTTTGTGGGGGATATAGATAAGGGGGGAATTTAAGAGGGTGAGCTGATCCTCCTAGGCCACCCTGTGTGATCACATTGAGAGGGAAGCTCTTCCAGGGAAGTGAAGTTAAACTAGAAGGAGCGTGAAGTCTGTCTGTATTCCGGTGCTAGTGGATGGATCCTGGGCCAGGAGCCCTCCTAGCCTGAGATCAGCCTTTGTGAATATCCCGTTATGGAGACTTGAGGAGAGAGAGGAGCCTGGTGTCTTTAAAAACACCCAGACTGTGGGGAGACTTCCAGGGACTGGTGGCCATGAGCAGCTAGTGCCGGATGAAGGGGTGCAGGGGAACAAGGCGTAGGATGATGTAGCTCGTGAATAAAACTGACCTAGGTGCTGCTCCACAATCTCTTCCTAGGCAGTGTTTCTGTGAAAGTACAGCATGTGCCTGGCTAGTTTGTTCAGTGCTGCCAACATGGATGTCCTTGAAAGCAAAATGGGGTTGGTTCAGGCAGTGCTACTGGTGCCTTTTTCAGCTTCTCAGTTTCATTTTCACAGCTTCAATGCCCTTTTATGTGTTACACCCCTATAGCTTCATTAAAGACTTCTGTCTGCATTTCTCTTCAAGTCACTGTCTGCTAAATAGCTGCCACCAATAGTTTTTCTCCATAAATTGCTTCTTTTCCTAGGTGTGTTATCAGGACATCCACATGAGTTGTCCTGTTGTGGTTGCAGTAGCTGCTAACATGTCACTTGAAGGGAAAACAGGCCACTAATTCAGCTGAGCTTTAAAATAGAGAACAGCTCTGAGTTGAAGTGACTGAGGGGTTTGTCTCTCCCTGACAGGGCCTAACAGCAGGGCATGCAATGCCTGGCAGCTCCCTCCTCTTTGCTCCCACCGGCACGTTGCTACGATAACATCTCTTCCTTTGCAGATGGATGTACCCCGCTCATGCTGGCATCCCTACGCGTGGGCAGCTCTGATATTAGCGAGGACGACGAGGACGCAGAGGATTCCTCGGCAAATATCATAACAGATCTGATCTATCAAGGCGCCAACCTGCAAGCCCAGACGGACCGCACTGGGGAGATGGCCCTGCACTTGGCAGCCCGCTACTCCAGAGCAGACGCTGCCAAACGGCTGCTCGACGCCGGGGCAGATGCCAACGCGCGAGACAACATGGGCCGGACGCCCCTGCACGCGGCTGTAGCTGCTGATGCACAGGGTGTTTTTCAGGTACAGCAACTAAACAACTCCAAACAAATAACTTCCCATGTGTTTATTAGGTCTGTGTGTTTCTGCCACTCTCACTCCTTATCTGTGTCCTTGCATTTCAGACCTCATGCTGATATTTCATTACAAAGTTTCTCTTGAGTTTGTCGTAAATCCTCAGTCTTTGTCCTTAGCAATATTGAAAAAAAAATCTCTCTTCTCCTGCTGTGCAGATTTTGATCCGTAACAGAGTGACAGACTTGGATGCCCGGATGAATGATGGAACAACCCCGTTAATTCTGGCCGCGCGGCTGGCTGTGGAAGGGATGGTGGCTGAGCTCATCAACTGCCAGGCAGATGTGAACGCCGTGGATGACCATGGTATGTGGCACGATGGCCCGGGCAGGCGTTTGTCACAGTGTGAGCAAGGAGGCCTGGGCACGGGCAGCTCGTGACTTATGTAGCTAAACAGGGTACATAAGGTGTCCCATGGAAGCTCCTGTCCATTAGTAACTGCCCACAGACCCTTGCAGAGTGGTTTGGTTGGATGACCCTGGAAGGAAAGCGGGAGATACAGCACTGGTTATGCTGGAATCCTCTGTGCTCTAAATGTGGCACTGTGGGGTAGGTTATATAAGGAAATCCTAAAACCTGTGCAGAGAGTCCCATCGTATCTTTAGTATGTAGGAATATGTGACAATATGATGACTACTGGAGTGTTTGCATGTCCCTTGGGATGTGTCCTGCTGGGAGTTGTACTATGACTTCTTAGTGTTTTTTCTTCAATCTATCTTGTTGCTTTAAAAAATAGCTCCTCAGCTTGATACTGAAGTTGTTGCTGGGTTTCCCTTTAGGTAAATCTGCTCTTCACTGGGCTGCTGCTGTCAACAACGTGGAAGCCACACTGGTGCTACTGAAAAACGGAGCCAACAGAGACATGCAGGATAACAAGGTACAGTACCAGTGTGCCCAGCTTAGCTGTCACTTTTCCCTCAAATCATCTCTCTGCTTTTGGAAGTGAACGAAGCCCAGAGTTTCTAAACTGGGCTTCCAAATCCAGACCGTGAGTGGCACTTTCCTCAAATTTTGAATGTTTTTTCTTTAATGTGGGAGAACAATTGTTATTCTTGCTTGGTGAGGTCCTGCACATCGATGTTGCCCTGCTGTTGGTGCAGAAAGGAATGCAATCAGCAGTCAGCGGGGTGAGGGCTGGAATGCTGCTCATGCTAAGCGCTGAATTCTTTGTTGAGCAGAGAACCAGGTCTGGTCACACAGCAGCAGTCACCTCCTGTCACACTGCGAGGGTCTCCAATACAGCCTCTCTGTTTGCGAGGAAGCCTGTGCTGTGCAGCCTCCTGTACTATGTGGATGTGCTGTGTGTTAGTGCCTTTTTTCTTTTCTCTATATGAGGTTTTGGTTTTTAAATATTAGGTGTTGCTCAGTAGATTTGGAAACTACCCCAAGCTCCAGGTCTTCACTGGTCTGTTTTAGTCCTTTATGTCTTCCCCCTCATAGGAGATGACAAGAGAAAGGCACCAAGTGCTTTTCAGTTCCTCACAGCACCCGTGGCAAAAGGGTGCCTGCTGGGATAGTTTAACCTGGGTCGTGTACAAACCCCCCAGACTCCTCCTATAATCTGTCTTACTCCAAGATCAAAGGAGTAGGATGTTCCTAGAGGCAATTAGCAATACACTGTGTTAGGACTGTGTTTCCATGTGTTATTGCAACCTTGAGGGAGCATTAGCTCCAAGTCATAGCAGTGTGGTTCCCTCTAAATCTGGTACGGCAGGGAAGCCGCTGAAATATCTGCTCTCCTTGTTTCCAGGAGGAGACTCCGCTCTTCCTCGCCGCTCGGGAAGGCAGTTTCGAAGCAGCAAAGATCTTGCTAGACCATTTTGCCAATCGAGACATCACAGACCACATGGATCGCCTGCCTCGGGACGTGGCCCAGGACCGGATGCATCACGACATAGTGCAGCTGCTGAACGAGTACAACGTAGCGCACAGCCCCGCTGGGCACCCAGGTGCCATGCTGAACTCTGCCCTCTCCCCGGTCATTTGTGGTCCAAACAGGTCATTCCTCAACCTCAAGCATGCCTCGTTGAGCAAGAAGTCACGCAAGCCGAATGCTAAGGGCATCATACCCACCAACCTCACCAAAGACGCCAAGAGGAGAAGGAAGAAGTCCCTCAGCGAAAGCAAAGGGCAGTTTTCAGAGAGCTCTGTGACCTTGTCACCGGTTGATTCCCTGGAATCACCCCATGCCTTTGCATCTGAACCAACATCTTCGCCTGTGATGCCGTCACCGGGGGTGTTGCACTCGTCCCCCAGCTCGCTGCTGACCGCCCCGTCAGTGCCGCCCGCGCACACCATGTCCTTCTCCAACCTCCACGAGATGCAGCCCCTCGGACGCGGCTCCGGCACGGTGCTCCCGTCTGTCAGCCAGCTGCTTTCGCAGCACAGAACCACCCCTCCCAACAGCGGGCTCGGCAGGCTCCGGCCGCCCAATGCCTCCACCGAGTGGATGAATCGTATGGAGATGAATGAATCCCAGTACAACGAGATGTTTGGCATGGTGCCCCAGGTGATGCATTCACACCCCAGCGTTTCTCAGCAGAGCAGCTTAGTCCAAGCAGATGCAAAACACTTGGGAGTTTCCAGGGAGTCTCTGCCCCCTATCATGACTTTCCAGCTGGTTCCCAAGGGTGGCATAAACCAGCCAGCACTGCCACAGCAGGCCCAACCCAACTGCGCCCAGAACATGGCCGCTCCTCTCAGCTCCATGTACCAGCTCCCGGATTTAGCTCAGCTGCCCAGCGCCTCCTTCTCCGTGGCTGCCATCCCTCAGCAGGACGGGCAGGTGGCGCAGACCATCCTCCCAGCCTACCACCAGTTCCAGAGCTCCATGGGCAAGTACCCCACGCCGCCGTCGCAGCACAGCTGCTACTCCTCGGCCACGGAACGGACTCCTAGCCACAACCGGCACTTGCAAGGGGAGCACCCGTACCTGACGCCGTCGCCCGAGTCTCCAGACCAGTGGTCAAGCTCTTCGCCGCACTCTGCCTCCGACTGGTCTGATGTGGCAACTAGCCCCGGTAACAGCCAGCGCGGGCCGGCAGCCGCGCACATGCCCGAGCAGCAGCGGAACAACATGCAGGTGTACGCCTGAAGGGCGGCCACGGGCAAGCCTCTCAAGTGGACTCCAGAGCTGATGAAGGTCTTCCAGATGGAAATGAAGAACCATTCTAGTATCCAAGAGTCTTAATGAGCCCAGGCTTTTTTTAATTATTTTTTTTTTTTCCACTGGAGGGACTGTGGTTGCCGTAGGCTTTTATGCTTTCCTAAACAGAGAATTGTAGAAGCTGGTGATGGAGAAGACCAGTTGGGTCACTTCTGACCAAGTCCCTACCGCCTAGGATGTGACTGCTGCCTCCATTGGATTCTCCAGTCTGCTTTTAAGTACGTTCCACCATTTCCTCGAGGCGACAGCTCTTCAGCTTAAAGCATCTTAAGGTCATTTCTCCAGAAATGTAGCCAAAACCAGCTTTGTGTGTTTGTTACTCCTTTTGTTACCTACCTAACCTCTCTCTGAAGCACCTTCTACTAGTTCTTCTTGAGCTCAAGTTGCCTTGTCTCGACTCAGCTCAGAGCTGCACCCACATTCCTACATCCCTCTTCCTCGTGGCTCTTCTTGCTCAGCAAGCAAGCCAGACTTCCTGAAACACCCGCAGGTCAAGTGACTGGACCTTTGGTCATGCAGCCTCAGCCTTTCCCCTTGAAGAGCCTTTTTCTTATCGAAACCAGCTAATATCCAACTGCCTACACCCCAAGTATCCTGAGGTCATATATCTGTACAGTCTTCCCGTACATTTGTGTTTTCAAAGCCCTGGTGTGAGTTGGTCTTCCCTCGAGCGGCCTCTTGGCGCATCTCCCGTCTGTCTTCCCTGAGACGCACCAGGCCCTTTGGACACTACCCTTCCAGTCATGCCACGTGTGTCTGTGACAGCCGTTGCCTGCTGCCGTATCAGAACAGATGGGAGCAAAACAGGCCTGTTGGGAGACACTGGGATCAGGAGGAGCGCTTCACACCCCAATAAGGCAAATTCCCAGCGTCGCTGCACAGAACTGCTCCTGCTGCAGCGGAGGGTTGAGCGCCTGCTGCCCTGCAGGTAGCACGTTCTGCCTCTGTGGTGTTAGCGACCAGTGCCGAGGGTGTCGATCGTGTTTGCAGGGTGTGGGTCTGTGTCATAAAACCTGCGGTCTCGTGGAAGGGTGACCAGCCCTTTGAAAGCAGCTGTTCCACTGAAGTGCTCTGTTGTCCAGCCCTTCCCAAGGGAAGCTGCAGCACCGACGCCTGTTCAGGCACCTCTAAAACCAGGAGCTGGGTTACGTAGCAGACCAAATAGTTCAGAAGCCATTATCAAACGCAGCTTGGTTGTCGGGTTTGGGGCTGTGCTCTGCTCTTGTCCTGCATTAGGCCCTCCCTGCCGTGGTGGGAAGCACATTGCACGGACTGTGGGACAGCACGGGCATTTGTACTGCAGCTCCCCACGTTGTTTTTGTAGGGATGGAAACCAACTGTTGGTGCCATCAAGTAAAATGCTGTTGCTTCTCCTTTCCCTACATTCCTGTGTTGCAAGAATAACACTTCCCTGAAGGGCTCTGCACGAGGCAAGAGTAGAAGTGCACATTTCTAGGCATGGTTTACTTCTACCTCCTTGGGGGAACCCTGCAAATGAGCTTTCCAAAGAGATCTGAGAGCTGTCGGCTGTGGCCAAAAGACAGAGGAGGCCGCTCCCCTCTGAGCAGTGGTTATTTAGCATCCTACCATGTACAGTATTTCTTTCAATGTTTCTTTTCATCGTAATCAAGAGTAAAGCTTTTTTTTTTCCTTTTATTATTATTTTTCCTTCATTTGACTCAATGGTACATGAAGGCAGGGCCTCAGGGGGAGCCGGTTCCCGGGGCCATGTTTTTGGGCTGAAGTTTTTATCCTGAAGTTCCTGCTTTTTTACGACGCACACGGCATTCCCCGTCGCACTGGCCGCAGTGTGGACTGTGAAGTGTAGCTGCAGCTCTATGCCAGGTTTCCAGGCAGGAGTCCTGCTGCTCCAGGAGGTCTGTCCAGGTACACGTTTCACTGCAAATAATCAAGTGTTGCTAAATCAAAGAAACCAAGGGCTTCTACCTGTTAGCCCCAAATGCTCAAGTGCCTTGTTACATGTGTGGCTACCATCTACAGGATGTGTGCCCTCTGAGGAATGAAGCCAGTTTCGTGCCTGGTGTGTGTTAATATGATGGCCCTCTGCCTTATTATTTTTTTTAACTACTTGTAAAGATAATATCTCCTTAAGGTGGTATTTTATCTCGTAAGTCGTAGAGTAACCATTCACACAGCAGCATTTTCCTATATTAATAATGGAAAATATTTGCTTATTTTTACATTTTTTATAAAAGTCTTTTATGAAAATAGTTGCTGCAAAATGTATAAGCAATTTTTATCCCCCGAATAAAGAGTATGTGCCCAGCGTCTTTGTGCTGCTCCCTTGTTATTTATCTCCCTGGCGCTCCTGGTGCAACCGTGGGAGGAGGAGGAGCTTGCGGGTGTTTTCTGCCTGCTGAGCCCCCTGCCTGGGGAGAACCCATCAGTCCTGCTGTGGTCTGGTCAGGAGGAACCTTGGGGGATCCAAGGGAGTGCTCTGCCATGGCTTGCCAGCCCGTGACCCCTTTGTTTTGGTCATCCCAAGGGAATTGTGCCTGGGAGATAACAGCCTCCTGCCTCAAGCGTGAGGGGAGAGTCCTGGAACCCTTGGTGAGCTGTGGAGTCAGAAACCAGCAGCAAGCAGAGCATGCTGGAAGGGATGGGGAACTGGGAGGTGGCCTCTCTGAGGTATCTGACCAAGGGCTTTGCTTGCCTGGCAGCTGGCAATGGCTTTGGGAAAGGCGGTGAGCAAGGGTGCAGGCAGGAGGTAGCAGAGTCCTCTTGTGCTCTCCCCTCCAGACTATGCTGCCTTCCCAGGGCCCTTGGCTGTGTCTGCAGCCAGGAAGCAGGAGC
>JAUBOD010000770.1:2888305-2899831 GCA_032353885.1 Nothura maculosa
TGCCCGCCCGCCCTGCGCACGCACCGCGACCTGCAGCGCCTGGTGCAGCGCGTGGCCCTCCTGGAGGCGCAGCTGCCCGCGGTCAAGCCCGGCGCCATCTCACCCAAGGAGCTGCAGTCGGCCACGTGGCCAGGGTAGGAGCCGGGTCCCGGTGCCGCGAACGGGTCCCAGTGCCGTGGATGGGTCTCGGCTCAGCCTGCCCTTTTCCCGGTAGGAAGTACGACTCGCTGGTACAGGCGCAGGCACGGGAGCTGTCGCACCTGCGGCAGGCGCTGCGCGAGGGCCATGGTGCCAGCCGCACGCTGGCCCAGCACCTGCGCGCCGCCCTGCGCGCCTTCGAGGAGCTGCTGCGCGGCACCGACATCGACTACTACCTGGGCCGGGGCTTCCGCGAGCAGCTGGCCCAGGGCCGGCAGCTGGCTGAGAGACTCAGCGACAAGCTGAGCCCCCGTAAGTGCCCGAGCGCGGGACGGGCTCCTGCTGGTGGGCCACGGGGAGGCTGACTGCCCCTCTCCGGGTTTTTTTTCTCAGGAGATCGGCAGGACGGGGAGGATAAGAGCAGCCATGAACTGCTGGTGCTGAGGTACCCACTGCCGGGGAGGGCCTGGTGGTTCCTGCACGGGCACCCTGAGGCCCTTGCTGCGTTCAGCTGGGGTGGGAAGGGCTGTAGATGGGCACGCCCTGCCTCTCCTGGGCACCCTGATCACCAGGTATTTCTGCAGGCTCAGCCGGGAGCTTCAAGAGAAGGAGAAGGTGATCGAGAGGCTGGAGGCGAAGCTGCAGGAGCGCTGCGAGTCGCCGGGCAGCAGCCGCCCGCCGTCGGCATCATCTCGCTCTATCACGAGCACCTCGTTTGTGTCGGACGGGCTCGAGGCTGGCTCTGATGGCGACACGGCCAGCGAGTGCAGCCAGTGCCGGGAGGAGCCCGCCCGAGGCGCAGGTACCACCAAGCGCACCGGGGCTGGGGACCACGTGTGCGTGACACCACGGGGTGTCCCCTGTGGGGTGTCCCGCTCCCGGCAACCATGGATATGGGTTTGGTTGTTTGGAGCCTGACAGGCCTCTCGGGAGGAAAGGTGCCCTCCTACCTGAGCCCGTCACATTAACGTCTCCCCGGTCTCTCCTCTGTCTCCAGGCCTTCATTTTGACTCCTTGTCCAAACCCGTTAGTGCCCCGCTGCCTGCGCTGCTCCCCAGCCTGCCCCCCTTTCTGCCTGCCAGGGCCCCCCCTGCCGCAGCCCCCGCGCTCCTGGGGTGCTGCGGGCCCCCCGGCTGCTCCCTGGCCGAGGCGCAGCAGGAACTGCAGGTGCTCCGGAGACAGCTGGGAGAAAGCGAGCGCGCGGGTGCGTGCTGCCTGCTGGCCACGCTGCATGCGCGGTCCCTCCATCCCCTCCGTCCCGCCTTGGTCCTTCTCCTGCTCCCTGGGGACGGGTCCAGCCGCGGAGCTCCCCTGGGGATGGGCACTGTCGTGGGCAGATAAGGGAGGATGGGGTGGACGCAACCCCGAGGTCGCTCCAGACTTTCAATGGGTGCTCGGATGCCCCAGGGGCCCCTTGGAAAGCACTGCTTTGGGTAGGCCTTTTATGGGAATGGGGCTGAGACTGTCCAACTCGTATCATGGCATCAGGGTGCCCTCTGTTCCCCAAGGTGGGTGGGTTGGGCAGGGCGCAGACAGCGGGACTGGGGATGGGGCCACTCTGGGGACTCTGCTGCGTTGTGGGGCACAGAGCGGCGGGGGCAGGAGACACAAAGCAGGAGGGGCGGTTACCCGCAGCCTTCCCCCCTGCTGGCCTCTCCTCGCTCAGCACCTCATCCTATTCGTGCAGGTGCTGCCAAGCCTGCAGCGCCAGCGGGGCCCTGCGGCATGGGCAGCAAACCCACCGGCTCCCTGTGCCCGCACGGGGCCCCGCAGGGCCTGGCCGCGGCACCCCAGCCCCATGGCCTTTGGGATGTGCCGCCGCTCTACGGGACCTTGGTGCCAGGACACCCGTCCAGCCAGAAGCAGACAGGTAACGTCCCCATGAAGGGACGGGCAGGGTGCTGGGGAGCGCTGTGGGACTTGGCTCTGACGTGGGGCGGCACGGGGCCCTGCTCTGAGCTGTGCTCCATGCGCCGCAGGGGCGGACCTCTTGGAGGAGCATTTGCTGGAGATCCGCGGCCTGCGCCAGCGCCTCGAGGAGTCCATCTGCACCAACGACCGGCTGCGCGAGCAGCTCGAGCAGCGCCTGGCCTCCACGGGCAAGGCCAGCGGTACGCGCTGCCCGAGCGGGACATCCGCGGTCCGGGGTGGCACCACCTCCTGCATGGGGAAGCGCTCGCCTTGTGTGGGGTGTTGGCCGAGGGGTTTGGCACCGCTCCCCCCTCACACAGCCCTCGCTTGCAGGCTTTTCTGCCGACACTTACACCCAGGGCCAGGAGCTGGGGGCCCAGCTGAGCAGCGAGAACCGGGCCCTGCGTGAGGAGAACCGGAGCCTGCGGCTCCAGCGTGACCACCTTTCCCAAGGTAGGGCTGGGCTCTTCAGCACAGATGCTCATCCTGGATACCCAGCGGGGCGGTGACATCTCTGTGCTCTGTCCCTAGAGCTGGCACGGGTGCAGGAGGCGCTGCTGGCTGCCTGCTCCCGCGCACAGGAGGCTGAGGTAGAGACTGGCCGGTGGCGCGAGGAGAAGCGGAGGCTGGCGGAGGAGCTTGCCAAGGGCCAGGAGAGCGTCCGGCAGCTCCGCAATGAGCGGCTCACCCTGCAGGAGGACAACACCAGGTAGAAGAGGGGCTGCGAGGCCTTGGGGACGGGTGGCGGGGCTGGTCCCTCAGCTCCACGTTGTCGCTCTCCCACAGGCTGCAGCACACGGTGACACTGTTGCAGCAGCAGTGTGAGGAGCACCGCCTGCTCCTTCAGGCCCTGCGTGTGGAGCTGCACGGCTACGAGAAGCTCCCCGGCCACTCCGTGGGGACGCGAGCAGGTACACACGGGTCCTGGATACTCTCCTCCATATCATGGAAGGAGGGAAGACACCCAGCTGCCCTGGGCATAGGGCCATAGGTGTCTGCTGGGGCCCTGTTGCTGCTTCTTCCAGGTTGCTTCCCCTCTCCTCCAGTGCGGGATGTTGGCACGAGCTCAGCAGTCCCCTTCTCCTCACCAGCCTCGGGCACGTCGCAAGCCCCACAGATGGACGGTAGGTCCTGCAGCCCTGCCTCATGGGTACTGGGGAACACGTGGGGCAGAGCCTGGCCCCTGCAAGGAGGAGGATGCTCGTGGCCTTACCCAGCCCCATGTTGCCCGCAGAGCCATGCGGAGCTGACCCACCAGCGAGGGAGAGTGAGGGGCCAACGGGCACCCATGTTGTTGGCCGCCTGGACACGCACCGGGCGCTGGAGCAGCGCGTGCTGGAGGGGAAGGCGCTGGCCCGCGAGCTCATGGGTCTCACGTGTCCCACGCAGGAGCCGCCCAGCCGCCCGCCCTGGGGCCAGGAGGTAAAGCGCGGGCGGGATGGGGACGGGCACGGACATGGAGATGGAGCCAGCCCGGGATGGAGCCTGCGCCCTGGCCCAGGGCAGGAGGCACCAGCGGGCAGTCCGGGTGATGGTTAAACGCATGTGTGTGCACATGAGCGCTCCCTAAAGCCGGCTCGTCCATGTGCTGGGGATCGCACGTGTGGGCCAAGGCCTGGGTGGGTGCTCACCTTGCCGGGGCTGCTGGCACCTCCCGGCTGACCCCAGCGTTGCGCACGGAAGCCTCCCAGCGTTGGCAGGCCCCAAGCCCCACTGCTCACCTTGGTTCTCGCCGCTCCCAATGTGCGAGTCCCACATCCCGCCCCCTGCGCTGGGGCTGGCACATGGCCGCCCGCGCCCCACGGTCTGTCCCCGAGCTCGCCCAGGCAGCACCTGCTGCCAGCCCTTTTCCCGTAGGTGCAGGGGGCAGCATCTATGGGGCAGGCGTGGGGCAGTGCACGCCGCCTACACCGCGCGCTGGACGAGTGCTTGTCTCTGCTGGGCGCCTTCTGGAGCGCTACGCTGCCCGCCGGCCCAGCCCAGCACGCGGCCAAGGTAGGGCCAGGGCGGCTCGCGGATGCTCACGGCATGCGGTGCGCACGGTGCTCACGGTGTGTGATGTTCCCAGGAGCAGGCGCTGCGGGGCGAGGTGGCGGCGCTGCGGGCGCAGCTGGCGGCGAGGGACGATGCCCTGCAGCGCGCGGCGACACGGCTGCGCTGCACTGCCCGCCTCAAGGACAGCATGGAGCACTTCATTGTGAGCCAGCGTAGGTGGCCCGCGCGTACCCGCCTGCAGCCCGCGGCGCCATGGGGCTCTCCTCACGCTGTCCCTCTGTGCCCCACAGTGACGAGGACCCACAGCGTGCTGCGTAAGGCCAGAACCAACCTGGAGGTGAAGGCCCAGCAGGCCCTGCCCGTGGCCTGAGGCCAGTCCTGCGGCGCTGGACCCAGTCTGTGCTGTGGACGCTGGAGCCAGCGCGTGCCCAGGCGCTGCCTCTGCCCTCCGTCCAGCTTTGCCCGGTGGCGACGCCTCACGCTCCGTCTGCCCCTCGCCCCTTCCGCAGGGCACAGCCCTCCCTGCCCAGCCCTTCTCCCCCGGGAGACCTCAGCCAGGTCCTCACCTTGCCCTGCACCCCTCCCTGCTTGTGGATGTATGTATTTATACGTATATATATATATACAGATATATATATAGACAGAGATATAGATAGTGGAGCTGCGTGCTGGGGGACATCAGGGCCCCAGCCCTGGAAGATGTAAGAAGTGACGAGCTGTGCGTGGCCACTGGGGTGTCCCCAATAAAGGCTGCCGTGGGTCACACCGTTCACCGTGCACTGGTCTCTGCAGCCGTCCCCCATCCCTGGCACAGGGGGGCCCTCCCAGCCATGGGGCCAAGGGGGTCCAGCCTTCCCTCCCCGGGCAGCGTAGGGCATCACTCCCCTGCTCCGGATCCCGCTCCAAGACCAGGCAAGCAGCACTGAGAACAATAAATACTGTAATAAATAGTCATGTGGCACTGCCCCAAGAGCAGCTGGCGCAGCAGGGCGAGGGGCTGGGGTAGCTGTCCTGCTCCCTGAGCCCTCTCTAGCCCCAAGGGGCACGGGTGCCCCTCAAGCTGTGAGGAAGCGAGCCCCAGCCCCAGGAGCACCCCAAAACGAGGACAGGGCCCCTCAGCACCGTGCTGGTGGCAGGGCAAGTGTGGCTGTGTCCAGCAGCACCCTCCCTCCCGGCTCCACGCTGAACCAGGGAGCTGGTGCCGCCGGCAGCCACGCGGACAGAAGTGAGAGTTCTCCATGAAGCTGGGAGCACCACGAAGGGGACGTCTCAAAGCCAAGGCTGAGGGACTCCGGGGACACGTGGCAGAATCCCTAGGGCCCAAGGCAGCCTTGGAGGGATGGCGCCAGAGCAGCACAGCAACAGCAGGGCAGTGCCAAGGCAGCTCCAGGACCCTCGCAGGTTGGGGAAGAGGGGTAGAGGGAAGCCCTTTTTGTGTGGGGAGCTGGGGTGGTGATTTTGGTGAGCAGCAAAGTGGCCCCCAGGGGCTTCCAGAAGCCAGAAGAGCTGTAGGTGGGTGGAAACCAAGGGTTAAATCAAACCACGCCAGTAGGATGGGACAGTGTCACAGGCCCGGCTCATGGCTGGGGCTTGTGTCCCTGCCGCGTGCGAGGCTGGAGCCTGCAGCCAGTTCTCCCGCAGTCCTGCGGCCCAGCACGTGTGCAGCAAGCGGCGCGTCGTGTCCCGCGCGGCGCCGGCTCAGATGGGCTTGTAGAGCAGCGTGGTCACGTACTTCTTCTTGTAGCGGTGCGTGGCGCTGAGCACCATGACGCCGTCCTGCGGGCGCAGCATCAGCGGGGCAGGCAGGGCCGGGGGGACACCCCGCAGCGCTGCCACCCGGGGGCAGCCCCAGCATCCCAACGGGAGACCCATGAGCTGGGCTGCAAAGGGCCAGCTCTGCCCGGCTTGCCCACACGGAGAAGAAGCAGCCCCAGGGAAGCAAGGGCTCTCGGGACACTACAGCCCACACCCCTGCGGGTGCCACGTTGCACCAAGCGGCCTTCACGTGAGTTTGTCTATCCCTGCACCTCTGTTCCCACAGACCTCCTCTTGGGAAGCACTGCACCTGCCACCCCTGGGGTTCTTACCTTGATAGAGAGTGCGTAGAGGTGGTTGAGCATGACGTGGTTGGGTTCAGGCAGCAGAGCTGGGTCGCACTGGAAGGAGAATTGGTGTCACAGAGAAACAGCACGGCCCTCATCCCCCAAATCCATCCCCAGCCATCATAGGGTGCACGAAGGGAGAAGGGGATTGTTGTCACAGGTGATGTGAGCTGCTCATTTCTCTGTTCTAAACATGAACAGAGTCCAGCTAAACACGAGGCAGAGCAAGAGGCTAAAACAGAGGAGGCTAATGGGAAAAATAACACTTTTCCCAGGACACAGCCCAGGGCAGGTACCTGCCAAGGGCAGATCAGGCTCCTCGCAGCCAGGCCTCCCCTTCCAGCCCTTCCACATGAGGTGCAGGAGACCACAGAATGCAGGAGGCGGCTGGTACCCACCGAGATGTTGGTGTCTTTGTTGAGGATGACTTGGAGGAGATGAGGTGGGAGGATGGGTGGGGATTTGAAGCGCTCCTCGGCCCGGTAGACGTACATCTCCTGGCCATAAGGCCCAGGCGGCGAGCTAGACAAGTCTGAAGAGAACAGAGGAGACGTGAGATGCCCAAGCAGGGCGACACACATGCTCCCTGGATGCAAGAGCAGCTCCCAAGGCTGGGAAGGACCCAACTGGGTCTTTCCATGACCAATGGAAATCCCATGAGTCCAGGCTATAGTTCCCACTGGGCAGGCTGTGACTAACATGCAGTGGGGAAGCAGCCCCATGCGAGCTTCCCCAGAAAGCTGCCTGCACATCACGCTGCACCAGCAGAGCTCCCACAGCCCCTGCAAGCCAGAAGACCCCTTTGTTTCATTCCAAAGGGGTCTTCAAGCCTTAGTTTGCCCTTGGCCACGTATCCTCTCGCAACAGTTGAGCCTTTTAGCTGCCGAGTAAGCGGCCGGGCAAGCGCTGGCTCTTCCCAAGCATGGCCACATCTCCCGGCACCTCTGACCTGGTGTTTCGGCACAGCCAGCACCCGAAGGGCTCCTCCTCGCCGGAGCTGCTGGCTGCTTTCCAGGGAAGCACCTGCTGCTCAGGCTGGGCAAGGACACGGAGCTCAGCCTGCACCTGAGATGGGGCTCGTGCCAGGGACAGCGGGCCCCGTTCAGAGCGCCCTGGACTGAAACCCAGCTGAACTGCCTGCCAGTGCTGCTCACTGAGCCGAGCCCAAGCCGTAACCTAACCCGCCGTGTAACACAAGTGGAGAGGGAGCTTCCTGAGGGGTTAGCACCAGGACAAATTGCCTTGGCACCAAAGCCAAGAACGGGCGCTGAAAATAACCTGGATCCTGCTCTCATCTAACTTACACCCCAGATCGGATAACTTGCTCACATTTAAGAGACAGAAAGAGGTAACAGACCCAGCAGGGGAGCCTCTGCCATTCCCCAGCCCCACACACGCACTGACCCCATCATGGGCCAGTGCTGCCACAGAACCAGTGACACCAGCACAGCCCCTCTGCAGGGGCAAGGCCTCTGCCAGGGGCTGCTTAGGATGAGGGCACACGCTGCTGTCCCCTGGGCTCACCCTTGGGCTCAGGGGACCTGTCACTAGCAGGGAAAAGCAAGTGTTAGAGCAAGGGAGATGGAAAACAGCACATGCAAAGCTGCAATGCAACAAAAAACTCACCCCGACCTGAGGGTTCTGAGCTCTCCAGAGAATCCACCTTCAAGGCATCGAACACCTCAAAGTCTGACTTCTTGACGTGAATCAGGTTGTTAATTGTCCCCATTTGGCTGGTGACTACGGGCTGAGGAGAAGAACTGAGGTAAGAGTCTTCCTATGTTCACACACGGATCCTTCCCAGACCCTCACAGACCACTTTCTCCTTGCTTCTCATCACTTCAGAGCACAAGTGGCCAGTGCTGAGCTCTGCTCTGTATTAGTGATCTCTGTTGTTTATCCCAGAAGGATTTTTCCCTATTCCCAGGCTCCTAGCCCTATGACACCTCCTGTTTTCTTCCTACCCCCTGCTCCTCACTGATGGGTAAGGGTCCTCTCTCTTTCCCACACTGCTCCTACATGATTCAGTTTGGAGGAGAACCCATAAGTGAATGTTGGTCCACGGCCTGTCTTCCTCCATAGCCAATCCAAATGGGGTTTAAAATCCTCCTTGTGTCTCACTGCCTCCTTTTATCTCTTTGACACTCTCCAATATAGCAATATTTAAGTCCAGAGGTACCAACCTCTGGAAAGATTCAGGAGAAAAGTGCTCCTTTAACTTTGGCAGATAAGCCCTGCTCTCCCTATGCTGCAGTTACACTATATTTAGTACCTCAAAAGAAGGCAAGATTCACAGGCATAGAGCTTTGAGAGTTACCTCAGAAGGATCATGGACCCACTGGCCATCCACGAAAAATTTGTACTGGTGCTCTCCTTCAGGGAGGTCCAGGATAGCAACAAAGTCATTGTGGCTGGAAGGAGAACAGAAACACAACAGTTTTATCCCAGAGCTGCTCTGGACACCGGGGTGCCAGAATACAGCGCTTTGTTCCACAGTGGCCGTCCCCTGATCCCCAGCCTAGGATTCAGCTTGGTCCCCACTGGCGATCTAGGGCACAAGCAGAGCTTGGAGCTCTGAGTCCAGCCTTGCACAGCACAGGAGGCAGCTCAACCTGCAAACCTGCCCTGCATACCCAGGGAAAGCAGGTGTGACAGACCCTCCATGGAAGACACAGGCTACAGGACAACAAATCTGCACCGGGCTGGCATTGCAGAACAGCAGGAAACTATAGCAGCTCTGCTGGAGCAATGTGCACCTGGGATAAACCCTATCCCTATGATTTGCTGGGATTATGCCCAGAGTCCTACACAGTGACTCCATGGAAATCCGTATCACAGAACATCAACATCCGTAGGGCAGGAAGATACGTGCAGGACAACTAAACAACCTCAGCTGGCAACAGTGCAACTAGGTAAGGTGTGAACTAACAGCCAAGGGCAGAAGTCATAAATTCCAAGCAAGAGCTGCATTCCTGGGCTGGGCTCTCCTGCTGGGACTAAACTCTGCCTGACATCCATCTGGGAAAACAAAGTGGTCCATCCTGCCCTGACCCTCTCTTTCACAACCTCCTCCCATGGCACCTGTGCCACCCAGAGAAAAGGTAACTACACACTCGTGCTCGGGCTGCATCCTTGTGCTCTGCCCTGGGTGCTGTGAATGCAGAAAAGCGGGGTAAGAAACAGCAATTAGCACAAGGAAGGGCAAAGAGTCCCGGTGATGGAGCAGGGAACAGCTCATGGGATAACGCAGCTGCGCGGCCAGCAAGGCAGGGATCAGTGGGTGAGCTCAGGGGCTAGCTACCTCTTGATAAGTGGGATCTTGGCACTCCAGTTGTTGAAGGACCCAGAGATGAAGACCTCTTTGCCCCCATCGGCCCAGCGGATGACGGTGGGACGAGCTTGTTGGGATGGTTTCACTGCCTCTTCCAGATCCGGCTGCCAGGATACGAACTCCTTGTCCCCAGGAACCTGAAGAAAGAAACCCAAGGCCAACTGAGACATAGGGACAACAGGAACCACGTTCACATCTCTCTACGCAGTGCCTGAATTGAGCGTTAAAGGCAGAGCAGCTGCCACATGAGCTGACAAAACCTCCTTCATGTGAATTGCCTCAGTCCAGCAGAGCAGCCCACCCACCTGGAGCCCAAGGCAGCAGCCAGCCCATACCTTGGAGTCATGGGAGCTGAAAACAGTGGGGTCGTCGGTGCTGCCCACCATGATCTTGTGCGGGTGCTCCTTGGTGGAGTGGGCAGAGCTGGAGCCGTCCGAGCGGTGCGACTTAGAGCCGTGGCGCTCCCCAGAGAGCCGCTCGCTCGTGGTGTTCCCCATGGCAGCTCCGCACGCCGCGCCGGGCACGGCGGGACGATGGTGTCACCCCCGCCGGCTCCTGCAGCGTCCTTCGCCTCGCGAGGCTGACAGCAATCCTAAAAAAAGGCCCAAAGTTCAGCCCCACTGCCAAGCTTGGGAGCTGCGGGGAGTTCAGCAAACAAGACAGCCTGACCTAATTATAGCCGTATCTTTGAGAGCCATTGCTTCAGTTAATCTGGTAATTGTTATACTCTTAAAAAAATATATGAACTGCAATGCGTCCTACACAACTCTCAACAGCCAGCGGGCTAGAGGGGCTGGTGGGAAAAAATAAAGCCAACTTTTACTGGCAGATCAATTGCCTAGCATAAACAGAGCCTCTTTCACAACGGTCTCGACGGGCTCTGCAGACCAAATTTCTGCATCCAGCAAGAGAACAGGCAGGGAGTGAGGGCAGCAGCTGCTCAACAGCACTCAACAGCCCTCTGAGGGCTCGTGGGCAGACGGGCAGAGCCTTGTGCCTGGCAAAGGCAACAGGGAGTGTTTCGAGCGTCCGAGTGGAATTGCCCAGGCTGGAGGGCGGCCAAGGCTGTGGCGCCGCAGAGAGCTCAGCTCCTCGTGGCGTTCGCCTATCGCTCGCCACACACGTCAGCGGCAGGGCGAGGGTGTCCGCGAGCGGAAGGAACGGCCGGCCGCCCGGCGTGGGGAGATCGGGCATGTCCCTGCTTCCATCCCGCTCTGCCAATGGAAGAACCACGTAGCGCCCTCCAGCCTGACGCGTGGGGCTGAGGCTGGCGGCTCCTGCTCCCTGCCCCGGTTCACTGCGAGGCTCCGGTGCTCCCGGGGTGCTCCGATGGGTGTTCCCGGTTGCGCCGTGCCAAGGGCCGGCTCCATGGACAGGGCGGCCGGCCCTGCAGCACACGCTCGGCTCCAACGTGCCCAGAGTGGTTTAGCAGATTGGGTTAGACCCGGGGCGCCAGGCCAGGCTGCCGGCCAAAGCCAGGCTTTGTAACGCTACTCGCAATGACTAACGGATTTCTTAACTCCCCATGGCTAGAGGATGGCTGGGGGCGGCTCAGCCCCCTCCACTCCTTGCCCACACCAGCAGCCGGAGCAGCAGGGATGCTCCGCTCGCTCCAACACCTTTCCCTCTGCCCAGAGGAGCCCAACCAGCTCCTGGGAAAGCCGCCCAGCTCCGCAGGGCGCTCCCAAGCTCCTGCCCTGCTCTCCCAGATAAGGGGCTCGTATCTATCCGCCAGCAGCGGGAAGGGTGCGCAGGACAGCCCGGGGGTTAAGGTGCGGAGCGGTGCCGCTCTGCCCGGGGGCAGCGGGTGCCCGCGGCTGCCCCGCTGCCAGCCCCGCAGCCCAAATCCCGCACGGACCCGCACGGGCTCGGGCCACCCTCCCGCCAACCGCACGGGTCGCTCGTGACAGGCGGGCTGCGCTGCGAGCCGGGTCCCCGGCTGCCCGGGGACGGCACGGGCGCCATGCCCCGCGGCGGAGCAGCCCTCGGGCCGCCCCGTCCATCCCTCCCGCGGCCCCCGGCCCGGCCTCGCCCCGGCCCCACCGGGCC
>JAUBOD010000770.1:2934714-2946603 GCA_032353885.1 Nothura maculosa
ATCCTTGGTGTTTAATGAATCCAGAACAAAGCCTGCTAAAGCTAATGTAAACTGTAAGCTTACTGTAAGCACAGGGGTAACCAGATAGATTTTCTCTGGTGCCTTGGCTAGCATCTGGCCTGACCCAAGGTTGCCCCTCTGGGCAAGTACCTGCTGTTCTCCTGACAAGACAGGGCTTGTTCTCTTCTCGTGCCTTTCCTGGGTGACTCCTCATCTCCCCTTCTACCTTTAGTTTTTGTGACTTGTTGACAGCAGTCTCTGCTGAAGGAGGAAGACTTGAGTCATTGGGGCCAGCAAAGGATGAGGTGGGCAACTGAAAGAGCTTGAGTTCTTCCCTGGGAATTTCTTCCTCTGCCTCATGGCTGAGGGTTTTGAGTCTAGCTGGGGGTTCAGCTTAGGGTGTTTCATGGTGACAGGATCATATTAACTCTAAACAAAATGTGACATCTGACATTTTTTTTCCCCAATTTACAGAAGGTGCAGGATCTCTGCCGTGGCCAGGTGGCTCTGCAGCTAAACCTGGAAAGCCCAAAGGAAAGAAAAAGATTTCTTCAGTTCGACAAAAATTTGATGTAAGTGTCTGTGGTCAAGTAGTCTTAGCGTGTTAGTCCCAGGGATGGAGAGGTTTGCACTGTGTGGCTTTCCTTGCTTTTGGGGTGATTTCACATAAAATGGCATGTCACGCTGGTTCTGAGCTGGAACACAAGCTGGGAGCCAATAACTGCTGCTCTCATGTGAAGGCTTTTCTGAAGAAGGCCTTTCTACAGTGACTTTGACACACTAGAAGAATTATGGAAGAACACTTGAAAGCCAAAGTTGTACAACCTTTTATTCCAGGAACTGCAAAATTGTAAAAATTGCAAAAAAGTGCAGTGCTTTGTTTGCAGGTGTAACCCGAATTGTCACAGCAGTCTGTTATTTCTGCTTTAAGATTTCTTGCTTGTTGTTGAAAAGTTAGAATGATCAAAGAGAGTTTGACGAGACTATACTGACCATGGTTGGAATGTCAGAGTCTGATTTACTTGAACATACCCTCATTATGTCACACTTTTAGTATTTGTTTATACCCACATTTCTGGAATGTTTGTTAAGTACTGTGTAAAATGTCTGCAATGAGTGGAATTCCTCAATACTGTGGACTTAGTGCCCTAATGTTCCTAAATGATTTCCTCACAGGTCAGAATTACAACTGTGTGAATGACCACAGTTTCATTCCATTTAGCTTCTACTTTCTCAAGCCTTGTTCCTTTTGGAGTCGTCTGTTTTGGAAAAAACTTCTTATTTTTTTCTCGCCTGCAGGCCTACAGGAATGTAGCTTTCCTGTAATGAAAACCTTCAGAATTACTGGGATGAAAACCTTTAATGTTATTAGTAGGTGGACTGGTTTTCACTCTGACTTAAATGCCACTTTGTCCTTTGAACAAAGCAGTTCCTCTTTCTTTCCTGAAACCGAGACATCAGAAATCCACTTAACTCTGTTCTTGTTGTTTATATTTCAAGTCATGATGCCCTATAAGAGTCTGATGGGAATTTTTGTTTCAGAGGAATGAGATTTGTGTGTGTGTGTGCGCGCGTGCCTTGTAGAGTGGAGGAATAAGAGTTCTGGGAGTATATCACAAGCAAGTGCCTTCATTCCCTTGTGGATCAGGCCTGGATTGAGTAGATGTTTGGGAATGAGGCTCTGCAGTCTCTGGGTTTTTTTTTCTCCCACTACCTGGGGATTGAACAAGCCCTTTGGTAGCTGTAAAAGGGAGTTATACTGCAATGTGCATGGTGTGGATTGCCACCCTGTGGGATCAATTTGAGTTGCATGGTGAGGTTCTTGTTATCTCTCCATATAATTGAGTTATGACATAGGACCACCCATCTCCTCTTATGTGATTTAAAAAAAAAATTTTTTTTTTTTAAATTTTTAACAGCATCGGTTCCAGCCTCAGAATCCATTATCCGGAGCCCAGCAGTTTGTGGCCAAGGATCCTCAGGAGGATGACGACTTGAAGCTCTGTTCCCATACTATGATGCTTCCTACACGTGGCCAGCTGGAAGGAAGGATGATAGTAACTGCTTACGAGCACGGGCTGGACAATGTCACCGAGGAAGCAGTGACTGCTGTTGTTTACGCCGTGGAGGTGAGGCTAACTTGGACGGTGGTGGCATTCACATTACACCAGCCACAAGACAGTCACTATGTGCAGGATGGACCTACAGCCCATTGCTGGAATGAGGGGAAGAACCTGTTTCTCTGATTTTTCCCAGTTGCCACAGGAGGAATAAGATCATAATCGGAGAGATTCCAGATCTGTGGCATCACTGACACACAGCCTTGGATTCGTGCCCACAAATTCCAGTGTAGAAGTACTTGTGTGTGAAGAGCTGTAGGTGCACTTGAGTGGCTGGTTTGGAAAACTCTGCTTGTCATTTAAAAGCATTATCAAAATGACAGCTGCAGTTTTAAGAGTTTTTTTTTCTTTTGCCTATAATTAATTATTTTAATAGCAGCTCTTGAAGTGGCAGGATTGTGTAACACCTGCAGATACGGGTTTTGGCCATCAGCAGGGTGCTACCTGACATGCCTCAGCTGGGGCCACGTGATGCCACCAGTACTTGGAACTCTGGCTTATAGGTGGTTTCCCTGAGTCACAGTTCGGAGGCTGACCTGAATTCCCCATCCAGGAGTGAGGAGCAGTTAGGAAGCGTTACCTGATTTGCTTTCCTCAGTGCTGTTTCTCTCACAGTTTCAAGGCACCTGCAGAGTCTGAAAAAGACAGTCAGTGGCTCTTCTGCTATAGTTTAGGGCAAGTATTCCAGTACGAGTGTAACATTTACTCTGAGATCCACAGTTGGGGATTTCCTGCCATTTGAGAGACCTCTTAACATGAGAAACAGCATTGCACATGTTAAACTATGTCACGGGCTAATACACAGTGCCCTCTTTGTATCTTCTCCTTATAAATAGGATAATGTTTCTATGTAAAGTAGCCTGCTGACTTGAAACCTTGCCAATTTACAAAAATAAAGCAAATGATTGAAAAAATCCAGTTATAGGCAGATGATGCTCCAAAGATGGGCTGGAAGTTCAAGCACAGAATTGTTGACTGGAAGCATAAGGAGCACCAGAGGTCTTCAGTCTCGTGTCTGCTTTAGGGCTGACTACCCCCCAATAAATCAGGTTGGCCATGACTTTGTCTAGCCATTTCCCAGTGAAGGAAAGCCAAGTTATTATATCTTTTTTATATGCACCTGTGAGAGGTAGGTAGAACACACTATATCCTGTGTGATCTTTGTTCCCTTGCATCCTCATGTCCTTGCTGCTGTAGCAGCACTACTTCTATCTTGCCAGTTGATAATGCACTTGTCACAGCAGTAGCTTGGTGGGATGAGCAAGTTGGCATGAGTAACAAATTTTGTTGTTGTTGCAGAACCACCTTAAGGATATTTTGACGTCTGTGATCTCCAGGAGAAAAGCCTATCGGCTGCGAGATGGCCACTTCAAATATGCCTTTGGAAGCAACGTTAACCCTCAGCCCTATCTGAAGAACAGTGTTGTTGCTTATAACAATTTAATTGAATGGTAAGGAAGCTCAGCGAGTTGTTAACATCAAGTGTAATTTGCTAACCCTGAAGCTATTCCATTGTTCAGTTCCTCTTTCTATCTAACAGGGTCTGTTAGCAATGCTATTTAATTTTCACACATCAAGAAAGTAGCAGTGCAGAGGGCCATGCTGCTAAGGGGAGGAAAGATGTGGGGATTTCTCAGCAGCAAAGAAATACTTAACATTATTTGTCCCTTGCTTCCACTTGTGCATTAATTTTTGAAGCTGTGCCCTGGCACTGTGGATGTCTTATTAATCATGACTTGTTTGTATCGAGTGCCACAAATTCTGTTGGCCTCAGTGAAGCAGTGCCTGGGCACAGCCCTTGTTTGTGGGGGCACCTCTGTTGTGCTATAGGAATGAGGCCTCAATGAGGCCCTGGAGGACTCTGTCACTCTGTCATCTGCTGCATGCAAATGTTTGGGGACAGACTTTCTGTTCAGCAGGACTGCAAAGTCATCTTGTTTTCCCAAGAGCCAGTGCTGAACAGCTTGCACTGCATATCTGGCCTTGTGTGTGTGTGTCTGTGACAGACCTGCTCTCAGTTGTCAGGCTGTAGGTGTGTTAAGATTGGGTTATAGCAGTACAAACACTACCAATACATTCCACCCCAGACAGCTCTGCTCATGTCTGTTAATTTCATGTTGTGGGTGTCTTGCTGCTTAATCTTGGTGGAAACTGGCTGTAGATAAGAGTAACACAATCAGCATCAGCAGGTCTGACGTTGGGAGTCGGTTTGCACTGATTTTATTAAACTGACTTTTTAAAGTTCTTAATTACAGCTAATATAACTTTATGTAGACAAGGCCTAAATTAACCAGTACAGACAAGTGAAACTCGGGACCAAGCCCTTGCTGTGTTATTTGCAAAGTTACTGCTTTTTCCTCAACTGAAGAGCTTTGCCTGTTCTCTCTGCAGCCCTCCAACCTGTGTGGCACCTCCTGCTGGTCAGAGCCTGGCTCCCCAGCCCCTGCCCGATGATGCTGAGCAGCAAGCAGCGCTGCTCTTGGCGTGCTCTGGAGACACCCTGCCAGCCTCTCTCCCTCCAGTCAACATGTATGACCTTTTTGAGGCATTGCAGGTAACTGTTCAGCTAATGTGGGGTGGTTTAAGGCAGTGCTGTCCTGAACAGAGCTGCCAGTCTCTCAGATTACAATTTAAATGCATGGAGGTGTACTCCTGCAGTGAGTTTCCTCCTTTCCCTCTCAAATTAACAGTTCATCTTGCAGCCAGTGGCTTTGGCTTATTCACCATTAGGTAATGGAGACACACAGGCAGCCCGTGCTCTGGTGCCTGCTCTGCTCCTGTCTGCCAGGGCGTTGAAGAAATCCATCTCTCCTTACAGCTGCTGAAGGAAATGTGAACTCCTCCTCAGTAGCAGGGCTGCAGTGGTGGTGCCAGAACTGCTCTAGCCTGCAGTTCTGACAGAAATGCAGCCAAATGATTTGCCTGTGTTCTTGCTCTGCAGGGCTGCTTCTCTGCTCATCCTGCAGCAGAGACCAGTTCTGCCTCAATGTTATGGGAAAACAAATATGAAAGCATGAAACTTCTCTAACATGTATTTCCAGGTGCACAAGGAAGTTATTCCTGCACACACTGTGTATGCTCTAAACATTGAGAGAATTGTCATGAAGCTCTGGCATCCAAACCACGAGGAGCTACAGCAAGATAAAATCCATCGCCAGCGCCTGGCAGCGAAAGAGGGTGTCCTGCTCTGCTAGAGCCAGGATGCAGCTCAGCCCTCACGCTGCTCCACTGCTGTTCCTTGGGCCTGGCACTGGGATGCTTCTTGCAAACCTGTGTCAGCATTTCAAGGAAGATGTAAGTTGCAAGTCACCTTTTCCTATGGAAATATGACTGAGATGTGATACACTTTGTCTGTCTGCTTAATCAGAGCGGTGTGCTGTGGAATGCTTGCAGCAATCCCATTGATTTGGAAAGGAGAAATGAGATGGGTTTGTAAAGACTTTGTTGGGGGGAGTTTTGTTTGTTTGCTTTTCTAGGGAAAAAATAAATGTGAAAGTATAAAGTTGCTTTTAAAGAAGTTGTGTTTTTGTGTTCACTTGTGAGCATATGGAGTCGGTCTATTTCTCAGGCAGTTTCTTTTGAGTAGAGGCTCCACAGGCTTTGGAGCAAAAACCTGGGATCCTTTGCATTTCCTTCCCTGGAAACTTCACTTGGGAAGTGAAGGTAAGTAATTCTGTAAGCTGATGTTGTTCTCATTCTATCGGGGGAAACATCTGAGCACGGCCATGCATTGGCACAATGAAATACAGCAGTGTATGGTTAAGCAGGAGTGGGCTGCAAGCCTGAGGCTCTGCTGATCCCCTTGTAGCTGCCCCCTTTTATTTATTTCAGCATGTAACTGCCCCGAGTGAGCCATTAGCTCAGAATCTGACCCCAGTGTCTTTCATGGGATGATTTAAAAGCAACACTGAACCTGGATAATTGGATATGATGAGATCAGCAAGTCACCCAAGTACAGATCTGGGACGTGGGAGGGGGAGTTCCCCCATAACTGTTGTGCTTCTGGTATAAAATGAAAGCGCTGAGTTTGTTTGCTAGAAACTTTGGGGCAGCTCTGAGGATCTCGGGTCTGAAGGAAGCAAGCAGCTGCCAACAGTATCAAAAGTGAGTTCTGGAACAAAATGCTACATATGGCACAAGAAGCAGCTCTCTTCTGTTGGCTTGTGCTGGGGGAGAGGCTCTGCAAACACAGGCCTCTGCTCTGAAGAGCTGTTGTCACTTCCACATTGCTGCGTATGGGTGAACTGGGGCACCTGCTACCCAACCAAGGCTCCAGTAAGACAATCCCTGTTTCACAGGGGAAACCTGGGTGCCACGGGTTGCACTTAGCACCCACTCATGTGGGACCGGGGGCTGCTCTGTGAGCAACTTGGTTGGAAGGGAGCTCATGTGCCACCTCCCCTTCACTGAGAAGGGTGGACTTCAAAGCTGGAGCAGCTTACTCTGAAGATGGATGTGCCACTTGCTCCTTGTTCTGTTATTTGATTGCCCTTGTGAAGTTCTCCCTTGCTTTTACTCAGTTTGTCATGTCCCTGTGCCTGTTGCCTTTCCATATCTTTTCTGTGCCCCTCTTTGTAACCCTTATTTGAGAGCTGCAGTGAAGAACCTCCGCCTTTCCAGTTGGATGCTGAGGAGGATCCTAGAGGCAGGAACACACTCCTGTCTCACCCCAAATGGCCAAGCTCTGATGCTGAGACTGCCCTGCTGCTGTAGAAAGCAGGTTTCTCAGTGGAGGAACTTAACTGGTGACTCTGTGCCACCTTCCTCATATGGGGCTGACCTTGGCCTCTAGGATCCTTCTAGCAGAGAGGGGGAAAATAAGGAAATGAGAGTGCTTGCATTTAGGAGGAAACCACAAACTCTGCATTCGTGTCACTTCACTGTGAGCAGCAGTGAATGGAAAGCTGAGGCTGCAGAAGTGCCTTGCTGTCCAGCAGTGCCAACCTCAACCAAGAGAGGAGGCCTCCTCATCCCAGGCATCTGGCCGGGATGGCAGGAAGCATGTGACATGTCGCGGCAGGCAGGGGTTGTGAAAGCGAGTCCGTGAAGCGGCGCCTCTCCCCGCTTCTGAGAAAGCAGCTGCAGAGAGAGGCTTGTGCTGGCTCTGCCCTTTGAGGAACTGTAGGTGATGATGGATGTGCCTCGCCTGGCCGAGGTGACGCGCAGAAGGATCCACGAGCGCTGCAGGAGCAGGAGGTTCCCCGCGCAGCGCAGCTCCCGGGAGGCGCTTTGGCAGCTCCGCTTCAGCTGGCGCCTGGAAGGAAATCACTGTGGAGAGGTTTGTTTGTGGTGTTACCCTTCCTCACCAGTGCGGTTGCTGGCAGGGTCGGGTTGGCAGGAGCAGAGGAAGGCAGCACAAGCCTGCCTTGCAGTTACTGCAGCCAACACTCCACTGTGCAGCTCTGCACCAAAAGCTGTCTCTCCTTTCCTCCCTTGTAGGAAGAGGCAGGTTAGAGAAATAGTCAAAATTCTCCATGGCCTGAGGAAGCCATCAACAAAGAGCACGAAGCCAGAACAGAGGCATTAGTGTCTTCTGTCCTTAGATATCTCCCTTCTTCAGGTGCAGAGACCTTAGCTCATGCTGCCAGTTGAAGCCAGGACACTTGAGCTTCTCCTAATATTTTACATCTTCTGAGGATTCCTGTTACTTGCCATGGACATCCTCATGGAGACACTGCTCACCTTAGGGTACACAGTGCTACACAAATGACACCTGGATTTCTTCCAGGTCTAATCCCAGGCCTTTGGTCAAATCCAGGTCACCACCAAGATACTTCTGTTACCTGCCTTTGGCTCTGGAATTGAGTTTGATTGTGGTCAAAGGCTCTAATGGAATGCTGAGTGCTCTGGGTTTGGTAACAGGGTAACCACAGAGGAATCTTCTCTACTGGGAGATTTCATCAGAAAGATCTCAGACATCAGCTTAATTATCACCTCTCTGGGTATGTGTTGTAATGGTTGGTTATCATTAAAAAGTGTTGTTTCCATTTGAATTTCTGAAACTTCCATTTCTCATTGGTGGGTTTTGTTATGTCTTTCTAAAATTTAAAAGCTCCTGGAATCAGATACCTCCTTCCATGCACTGACACAGACACTTCTGAAGTTTCTCTTACCACTCTGAGAAGGAGCTGGGGCTGCTCTCATGTCCCCAGCAGGGCTACTGTCCTCACCATGGAGCAGTCCATAACTTCTTTAAACCCTCTGCAGGTTCCAGCAGTGGGATAGGTAGGCAGAGGCTGCCTTCCTTGTCCTGCTGAGTGCACAGCCAGCAATGGGAAGCTACAGCAAACTACCAGGTGCTGTAACCCCGACTGAGCAGCTCTCCAGAGCAATTCCTGACCTTGCCAGCCTGCCCCAGGTAATTGTGGAAAATCCTGTTCATGTCTTTCAGTTCCATCTTGGGCCACCCAGGAGGAGTAAAGGCCCTTCAGGGAATAGGTTTCCACCTAGTTTTATTCGGATGTTGGGGGTAGATGATGGTCTCTGAGATGCTGCAGGCTGGGCTTGGTGTGGAGCCCTAGCGAGGTGGTGGCTGTGAGTGGAGGCACTCAGCCAGATCCTCCCTTTGCACTGTGGACATCATATTTATATTGCTTTTTGATTTAAAATGCTGATGGCAGCAGATACTCTGTGCTAGGGAAAAGCAAAATTTCACATGTTTTCCACCGAGACTTTCATTTCTCACTGAAATACTGTTTTCTCAACAGACAGATCACAAGGCAACTTAACTTGCTTTGCTTTCATCTCTGTTCCCAAACCCTCCTCTTCAAAGTTGACAAATCTGTTTTTTAATTCTATCATAGGGCTAGATGATGTGATGTCCTTGCAGTTTGCTGCCAAGTAATACCCCCACCCCCGGCTTCCCCTCCGTGCTCACCCCTGGGCCTGGAAAAGGGGAAGCGGGAGCAGGGTTGTCCTTGGGGCTGCGTGTCCGCCTGCTCCTCTGCAAGGAGGAGCCCGGGGGCTACGGAGCTGGGGGATGCCCCTGCCTCCTCCACGGGTGCCTCAGTGGGGAGCACCCTTGGGTCCAAAACAGCCTGACCCCTCCACTGCAATGGGGCAGAGGAGGCGGCTCCCACCCTTGTGGGAAGCCTGCAGTGGGGTCCCCATCCTCATGCTGCCCCACGTTTAGTCTCAAGCAGGCGCTGCCCGTTGTCCCCATGTGCCCACGCAGGGCGAGCACCGCGTCCCGTGGTGCCGCTTTGTCCCTCCGCTTGGGCTGTCTCGGTTTCGCTCCCGCTGGCTGCGAGCGCCAGCCCTGGTGGTGACGCACTCGAGCAGCGCTCACCCCCGGGCGGGCATCCTGTTTCCAAAACAGCCTGTGCAGCCCTGCTGCCCTGGGCACCCCTGTTCCCAAGGGAACTGGGAACCTGGGCAGCCGTGTTCCCAGGTGGGGCTTGAGAGCTGGGAGGAAAGGGGAAGGTGGGAATATTTTGTTCTGAAGAGTGTGAGAGAGAGAGGTGTGGGAGCGATGTTGGACCCTTCCTACCAGGCTGCTCCCATGGCTGGAGGGGTTAGGGCTGCCGCGGGGGCTGCCATGTGCTCCTTGCACCAGCATCGCCGGGGGCTGCAGCGGGCACCTGCACTGCTGGCTGGGGCCACCTGCGCTCGCTGTGTGCAGGGAGAGCGACAGCGTCGCTCTGCAGCCCGTGTGGGCTCGTGGGCTCCCATATCCCTCGGCCAGTGACGGTGGTGCCGACCTTTGTAGGGTCTGAGGCTTCAGGCTGCCCACGCGTGGAAAGAAACAAGTGGGGAGGGGGGAAGTGGGGAAAATACACCCAGCTGCACATGTATGTACACAGACACCAGCCGGGCAGAGCCCTGTGCTGCTCGTGGCCAAAGTAAAGCCCAAGGTCGCTTGCACCGCCTCAAAGCGCCACATGGTCCTCGCAGCTGCGGGGCTGGCTGGCTCCCAAGGGCAATGGTGACGGCTGAGGCACCAGGAGCAGCCTCAGTGCCTGCGGCTGTCCCGGCGGCAGGGCTGCCCGCCGCAGCCCTGCTCGCGGGGCACCGTAACCTCATGCGCGACATCAAAGTGGCTGAGGTGGCGCGCGATGCAAATGAGCGCTCCCTCAGCGCCGGGCCTAACCGCAGCGCCGCGGCCGCGTGTGCCGCCACAGCGGCCCTGGCTTCCCCGGCCGCGGCGCCGGTGCTGCCGCTGCGGCGCCCTCGCCCGGGCGGCTCCCTTGTGGGCTCCCTCACCCGGGCTGGGCCGGGTGGCTCCACTGCGGCTCCCTCACATGGGCCACATGGGCGGCTCCGTTGTGGGCTCCCTCACCCAGGCCGCGCCCGCCATCACATGGTGCCCAACACAGGGGCGGCTGCTTCACCCTCACCCTTGGGCTGCGGCGCATGGCCGGGAAGCGCCCACAGGGTTTGCTGGTGTCGGGGGGGACCGGATCACCCTCTTTGCTTGCTCCTTGCTGTGGGAGAACCCACTGGGATTGGACTCCCGGCATCCCGCTGGAATGGGGACGCGCTCTCCTCTGCTGTTGCTCTCCCCGGCTGTGTCCTCCCACAGTGGACACGCTTCTCCAAGGCCTCACGAAGCCTCCACGCAAACAGCATGAAGATCAAGGTGGGATCCTCCCAGCCCACTCTTCCTGCATGGCGAGACCACTGCCAGCCCCTCAGCGTGTGTTGGGGCAGCCACTTTCACTATTGTTTTTGCTTGATTTTTCTTTTAAGCTACAGCAAGGCTCATTTTCTTGCATGCCAAAGCTAACTGCCAAGACAATCTCATTTCACACGGGACCTTCCTGACAACGAGAAAAGAGCAGAAGCCTCCCCAAACACGTGCCAGCAGGCGATACTGCAACACGCTGCTGTGGAGCGGCCTGCAGGACCCACCCTGCTGCTCAGCACCATGCAACACATGCAAGTAATCACTGAGTGTATGGGAACACCATCCAGCTTTCAGGAACATGGCCACTGTGGGGGAAGCAGTGCATTTCCTGGGCTGCGCTGGGAACATCTCCATTAACTTCTGTGAAGAGGGCCAGCACAAAATACTGTGGACCACTGGGCCACCTAGTCACCATGTGCTCCCTTCCCTGGACACCATTCACATGGCAGATGAGAGCAGAAGACACTTGATATCCAGTAACTCAAAGGAATGAATGTTGCAAGAACGGAAAGAGGAGAATTGTAAAGGCATTTCTCTCAGGAGCTGGGCCAACTGTGGCCTCCCGCTGAGCAGGGGTGCATGCACATCTTGGCACGCAGGCTCTTTCGGCTCTCCTACAGAGCCAAACCAGGACTTACTGGAGCTAACTGAGCTGCCTGCACAACCAGTAACCTCCATAGCACCCCTAGAAGTCTGCAGTCCAGGAGCTTTAGTCCCACACTGTCCCCCACCAAATCTTTTTGTTGCACTAGAGCAAATTTTGTTTTATCCATAATGTGGCTACCAGAAAGAAGAGCTCAGCAGATGCCAGGCTCCCATCAGCAGATACCAGGTTCCCAGTATTCATCTTCCCATAATAGGGCTGATTTCAAGATAGGGAGAGAAGCAAGCAAACAGCCTGATAACGGTGTGCTTTGGTACTCACTGCCAAGGTGGCCTGAGCATAAGATTTGGCCAAACAACTTGCAGTTTGGGAGCCACAAGCTGACAGTGGCCTCACTGCTCACCAGAGAGCAGTAGCCCTGATGCCATCAGATGACCTGACCCTCAAGGCAGCTGTGGTTGGGCCATTTCTACCCCTTAGGCTCCTTTCTGGGACCTTGTGAGGGATCTCTCAGCAATTCATGAACCTCTGATGCAGAG
>JAUBOD010000770.1:2972018-2983070 GCA_032353885.1 Nothura maculosa
CTAGGAAGTGCCTTGGCTTTGTACTTCCTTAGTGCCTCAGCCCCATGGTGAGGCTGCTCTTCAAGGGGCTGAAACCCCATCCAACTCCTCCACGGAGACACACCAAACCTACTGAGACACAGTAATGACGAACAATAGACAAAGGATAGTCCTCAGGGATTATTTTGTACCAGAAGTACTTCAATTTATTAAATATATATATGTATACAGACGCCTGTTGTACACTCTGCTGTGAATATATTCAGAAACATGGCAAGGACCTCCGAAGCCAGTTGGTTTGAGGTAGCACCATCAGGTTTTCCTCGTCCTGAATGAAAAACAAGCTAAAATCCCAGTTATATTGCTAAGTGAGACTGCAGGAAACAAAACAGAGTATTTACACAGCAGCTGGCAAGGTTTTTCTTAGACTCTTTTCTTCCACTCCTTGCTACTTTATATTTCTATTCCAGCTCCATACAATATTGAGATATCTAGCTAAGGCTTGTTCCATGCCACTAGGAAAGCTAAGGCTTATTCTACAAGTTGGGAAGAAAAGGGAAAAAGCAAAAGGCAAAGGTGTTATATGTTTGTATGTATGTGCGTGTGTGTGTATACATATATATGTATATATAGGCTCTCTATTGCTAGTCTGTAGACAGGAGATTTTCCATGCGCTCGCTGCATTAGTGGAGCTGGTGCAGATCTATAGATGATGTCTTTATGTACTGGAAAATTTTTAAATAAACATCAATAAAGAATACTTTTTCTTGTTAAAATAAAGAGCTTGCAAAAGAGCTTGCAAGATCTAAGAAGAAGAACTATTTCTAAGATAAACAATTTATTTTCATGTTGGGCTTTCTTTTTTCTTTTTTTTTTTCCTTCTTTGCTCAGAAATTTTAAAAGTAAGAAAAATTGGAAGAGGGAAAAGTATAAACCTATACTTTTGACGACTTTGACAACCAACTGGCTCGTTTCAAACCTAGCAGCTTGAACCAGTAGTTGCACATGCAGCTTTCCCGTTGCCCCGAGCTATGCTTGCAGCTTGCACTGCAGCACCGGCTTCTGATTTAGATTCTCAAGTAGTTTCACTTTTACTGAATGAATCATGACTGGGAAATTGCAAAAAAAAAGTTCTCCTGTCACCGAGTCTCCGATGCTCAGCTTCAAAATGAGAAGTAGATTTAACTCAGTGACAATCCTTTCACCATGGAAAACACAGTTCCCTCTGGAGACATAAGAACGTCATATGCAGCCTTCGGAAACATCGGTGTCTAGCGTCTTGTTCTCTTGCTTTGTGTTTAGGGGGTGGTTTGTGAAATTGGCTCCAAGGATGACGAAGCCTGGAGGGCCTTTCCACGCTTTTGCAGAGTGCTCGCTGCCTGAATTTCAGTTTGGCTATTCCAGGCAGGAAGCCAAAAGAATTCTTCCCGTAGTATCAGAAGGAAATGCTACCTCACAGTTTGCTAGTCCCCACACGCGATGAATCATTGCGGCTCCTCCTCTTGAGTCTTAGCACGGGGACACCTCCAGCCTATAGCTCTCCTCATGCCCAGCTTTAATAACCAGGAGCTTTGGAATTCTGGCAGTGCCTTTGTTTCCACCGTGCTGTTTGCTTCTTCACCTCTGGCTCTCTCAAGGACAAGCATCATGGAAGACCCAAACTTGAGAGGAAAGGGAATTATCCTACAGAAAAGGAAGTTCCCTTGCCGTCAAGTGGCTTTCTATGCATTACTATTTCTCTTGACTCTGAGTTTTGCTCTGGTTCCTGTAGTCCTCTGTGTGCTCCATCATAAGCAGGTAAGGACAAAGCAAAATTTCTATATCTAGAGTGTATGGAACATGTTAATTCTCATGATGAATCCTGCTGCGTTTACACTATGAGCAAACTCATAGTCGTTCTTTCTCTTTTGCGACCGCCAATGCTTTTAATGTCAAAGGTTTTGGCTGATGGTGTTTCCACACTGGGGAAATGTCTTTGGTTTAATTCCCATATGATACCAGCTTTTGTTCCATTCTCTTTTGTTTCCTCTTCTGTAGCAATGATGTTGGCTGTCCCGGCGCAGCATGGACAAGTGCTGATGCTCTGTAAGGACACCCGGGGCTTAGGAGCCCATCATTTCAGCGAGCAATAAGCCAGCTCACTCTTGATTTTATGGAATATTCACAGAGTGAGCCCAAATAGCAATCATCAAGTGGTCTTCTGCATTTAATTAGCTGCTTTTCAATGTTTTTCCTATATCTCTGTGTTCAATGAGAGTCAGAAACACAGGCATCGGCCAAGAGCTTCATTCGCTGAAGCCTGGGGTTTCGCTTTGCGGTTTCCAGACTGAACTATCTCCTGAAGGAGCTCGGTGCTAGCTAGGCTAGGCTAGGCTAGGCTAGGCTGCCGGTTTACATATCCCGCTGCGAGTAGCTCTTATAATTCCTGTTTAAGGGAAGAAGGGAACATGGAAAAAGTCCCCTTTGGTGCAGAGAGAGGGACAGCTTGCTCACAGGGGCTTACCGATCTCTGTGGCAAGATGGCACCACAGACACCTCCTAAGGAATGATCCTACTATTCTTTTTTATAAAATATGAACAGAGGAGTCTGCTCTACATATGGCAGCACTGTCATGTAGTCAAGTGTTAAAAACATGTTTTTAAAATTGCTTTATTACTTTTAGATGTGTTCTGCTCCCAACCAACCCTTTCCCATCTGTACCAGGACTATGAAGCAGAAACTTGGTAACCTGGGACCACAACTGCATTCCTTCAATGACAGATCAAATGTTGATGAGTGCAGAGATTGAGTGCAGAGATGCCCACAGCACTTATCACATGTTCCAAGCCTTTCCCTCTTCATTTTTTCCCCATATTGCATAAAAATAGCTTTCTTATTAAGTGGAAGAACTGCCATTAGTCCCTTTGGTGCAATTAGGGAAGGCCAGGCAATGAAAACCATTCCCTGCTAGAGACTGTCAACATCCTCATGCATGCAGGGCAGTGGCTTCCTAAGAAAGGGTATAATTTCATGGTGATTCAGACATTTCAGGGCTAGCAACCCACTGGATGTGAGAGCGGACTGGGTGTCTACACCTGTACATCTGATTCTAGATTTCTTTTCGGACTTGGGACAGCCAGTGTACTCACTGTGCCAGGGGAGCATGATCTCCATAAATAAATATGGAGTTATGACTTAGAGGAATATACCAAAATGGACAATTCACAACCCGTGCTTCTATGAAGCCCGCTCCTTCCCTGGGCTGAGAGGGTGCTAGACAGCAGCGCTCAGTTTGGGGGCAGAAACTCCTGTGGCTGACACCTTGAGTGCCCAAAGGTCTAAGCGTGGTTTAGTGGTTAAAGAGAAATGGGCTATAAAGCATGAAGCTGGCAAGCCAGCTAACAATATCAGGTGTAACCTTGGGAAAACCCGAGCCCTCCATGTGTTCTTCTGCCTCTCTGCGTAGCTGGTTCAGAGGCCCAGAGTGACCCCAAGAAAGCAGCAAGTGTCACCAAGAAGAGTGACACCATGTGTGCTGGCCCGGGCTGCTCTAGCACAAACTGAACCAGTAACCAAATTAAAGCTGAGCCTATCTCCAGAGGGACAACACTTGCGGCGGTCTATGAGAGCTGGATCCAGGAACGTAAACAAAGTCCTGCTGGGTAGCCTTGATGCATAAGAGGTCTTCCACTAGACAGTGCTGATTGAGTGTCTTTTTATTTTGTGGAAATACCATCAGAGCATGTATTAAGAATAAGAACATATAAGAACGTTGATATATTTTAAGTATTTAAAAATGTGCACCATTGCTTTTTCATAGTAGGTCATATTTTAAAGTAGCCATCATTTGAATTATGGCTAAAAGGTTTATTTCCCTTCCTGGAAGAAGGCTCTTGGTGCTGCTCTGCTGAGCACCTTAATGACCAAGAAGTCTCAGTAGAAAATAACCTGCCTGCAAAAAATGACCAAGCTCTGCTTCTTTCCACAGGCAACACCGATGTGCTGGGCACACGGCTCTTGTAAGTATTGACATACTAGAACTGCTGTATGGCTTTTGTTAGACTTGCACTGTGATAAACATAACTGCAACCCAGCAGTGTAGTCCTCATGCCCAGCTATGTCTTGTCCATAGACAGGCAGAAATTCTGGGCACAGAAGTGCACAGCCCATAGAGCGCTGTGGCTAGGACCAGGATTCCTTAGCTGTGGATCTGAGGCTGTCAGCCAGCGACCATCTCTCTCAGGCCAAAAGGGTCAAATCTATTGCTTTGCAGTGGCTTGTGCATCAAAATCTTGAAAAAGCAGCCACCCCTTCTCCCAAGTGTTAGTTCAGTGTGAAGCAGCCTAGGGTAACATCCAACATGCCAACCTGGAAGCTCAGAGAGGTTTAATCCAATCAATGCAATACTTCTGCTTACATAAAACTTAATGTAATGACTGCTAACTGTGCAAGACCCATGCAAAAACAGGACACTGGTGTTTGGTAACTCAAGGTTTTGACCAGCAACAGGGTATGAGCCTTGTCTCCTAACATGGTATTTATTGCTGTCTCCTTATCCAGTTCCTTGTACACATAGCAGGAGCTGTGACAACCTGACTAACTTTGACACTGAGAGTCTGTGTTCACCCTGTGTGGGGAGGGCAAAAGCCTGGGGACATCTCAGAGGTTCAGCACTCATGAAGGACTACAGCCACAGCAGCTAGCAAGGGGAAGGTTTCTGTCACCACCTTCTTCATTCTCAGATCCAGCTAAGTTCTGCTCATGAATTATTTGTGCTAGAGCTCAGTTCAGACCTGATCCTCAGCTTTAAAAACTCTTCTTCCTCAGGCCGCATTTGGCAGCTAGCCTGTCTGTACAGCAAACCTTTCCAAGCCACCTGTAGGCCCTGTTGGTCCTTCAAGGCCTCTATTGGCACTTAAGATTCAGATGCCTTCTGAGTTATAAGAAAATCTCAATTGTAACCACAAAAAGCTGACAAAACATGCCAGGAATGTAGTCAAGAGAGTTATGCCATGGAAAAGCTTATAGAGAATAAATACAGTTTCTTACTCTTCTCATTTTGTCCATTTTCCCCAGTGAACTCTACCCCTAATGCTAAAGGCACCCTGAATTGGGACTGGAAATCAACACACTGCGATGGATTTGTGAAGCTGCATCTTGACGAGGTGATAATCATGGAGAGCGGCAACTACTTCATCTATGCTCAGATCTTCCGCAAAACTGTTATGAACGAGTCTTTCAGCCTGGCACTGAACAAAATGCCAGGCATCCTTCTCAACAAGGTTGTGGGACCAAACAATGGGGATGATAAGGCTACCATAAATTTTGGGAGACCGTTCTCCCTGCAGAAGGGAGATAGGCTGTACTGTCAGATTAATTTTACAATCAAGTATATTCTGGCTGAGAATATGACTTACTGGGGGCTGTATAAAATGTAGCAGGATTCTGCTCAGGGTTGGTTCCTTCCTCCCTCCCTCCAGGAAACTTTAGGGCACTTATCATGACAGAAGAGTTTGTGAATTTTCTTTGCATGAAATTCATAGCTGGGTTGGTATCTTGAAATAAGAGACTAATATACAGAAGTGAAGAGAAAACTGTGGTAACAATGGATATCAAAACTGTCACGAGGTAGGAGAGAAAATTACTTCTTGAAGGAAAAGACATTAAGACTGTATCAGAGATGACCCTAAGATCCTGGGGAAAAATAATAATAAGCGTTATATTCAATCCACCCTGAGCTGGGAGAAGTTCTGCTGTGTAATCTGTTGTGTTTTGGAGCTGGGTGCATGTCCGTACCTTGCAGTCTCTTCTAACAAAAGGTGCTATGTAAAGCTAAGTTGTTCTATACCATTCCTGCATGGTAGCCTGTGAAGCAATATGTCCAACGCACAGAGACAAAACAGTTCAGAGATGGTCTGTGACAGAAGAAAAGCTTCTCACCTCCTGCTATGGCTTTGCCCACTCTGTGCCATCAGCAAGGGAAATTCCACCTCAGAGTGTCCCAACGCTGGCTGAGTAGCCCAGAAATGCAATAGGTATTGCCGCACATGCAATATATGAGCAGATATTGCGCAGAAGAAATAGGGAGAGAAGGACGCGTATGGCAAATCCAGGCATGGGACAAAATAGAGCATGGAGGGTCTAAACTCTGTTCCTGGTTATTTTTTCTCCACTTGTTTGTGTAGCCAGGATTGCAATCAGGGCAGGGCAGAGCAGACCTAGGCCTGGCACGAAGCAGGGAAGGAAACATCCTTCCTGCTACTCGCCCCCAGCAAGCACGGTCTCGGTGTCCAGCACAAATCAAAATCCAGGCTGGTATGGCGACGGGGGAGCGGGAAACATGAGCTGAGGCTGGAGCCGCACACCATTGGCCTGCTCAAAGGAACCAGTGGGTATTGAAGCGCTGCTCAGTTCAAGGCGTTGCTGCATCAAAGAGGAACATCGACCACATGTGAACAACACGAACGTCCCAAGGCCTCAGCAGAAGCAGAGTGCTCTCTAGGAAACCATCTCCATGATGGCCCAGCAGCCCCACAGGGTGCCAGCTGCACCTCACCAGGCAGCCTTTCCCATGGACTATGAGCTTGCTTTCCTACCATCCGGATCTGCACGAGTGGAACTGCATTGTCTTTCCTCAGAACATGTCTCAGCCTCATGGCTTTGCAGGAGAAAGCAAAGCAACAAAGCCATCTGGAAATAAGCTGTGATTTGGGATGGGCTAGGGCAGTTAGGGGTGATGCTGGGTCTAACAATTTTGTATACTGTACTTTGCAAGTCTAAAGAACTAAGCTGAGTTTCTATAGTGATGTCATTAGCCTTGGGTTTTGTTTTTATACAAGTATTACCAACAAAAGAAATGCCTTGTCCTCACTCTGCTTTGTGAGTCCTCTTTGATTCAAAATAAAGATCTTACAGACCGCAAACAGATCTCACTTCTTTGATATGGCCAGGGAAGATAACTGAGGTGCTTCTCTCTAGCATTTCTCTGCATTCACTGGACTCCCTAAGTGGGACATGCTCCGAGGGGATGGCGTTGTCAGTACGGCGTAAGATCAGTTTGAGCTGCATGGTCTTGGGACACTAAAAACATTAGTCCTCTTCCCAGTGCGCTGAGGAACTGAGTTCTTAGACTCAGGCTTTGCCCGTGACATGCACTTGACACTGTTAACACTTTGGCACTCAGATTCAATGTGAATACAGTGTGAATGTCAAGAAGTAATAAAACTTCCCCAGCTCTTGCTCCACAGCGTGACCAGGTGGTTCACGCTCAATGCAAATTTACATGTCTCTGCGGTTTGCTCCTAGCACTCGGGATTATATAGACCACAAAGACAAGGTGCCCCAGACGCTTCTGGCTGAAAACTCTGCCTCTCAGAAAGTTCCTTCACATAAGCAATTACCAATAGAGTCAAAAAGTAATTGAAAACATTCTATTTTCATAGTTTGAAATCATCACTTGCCTCTTAGAGAGTGTTTTCACTAGGAGATGGGATGATGAAACAGTAAACTATTTATCTCTGGTATAGAATGTCTTATAATAATATTTGCTTTCTAACTTACAGCAAGTCCATAACCATCACCGGCTCTTTGAGGACAGACAACTAACATAACATGCAGCAATATCGCCCCAGAAAAGGCACCAGGACAGCTCCAACGTGCTATCTGCTCATACTGAGTAGCAAGCATGTTGTCCATGGAGAGCCACCAAGCAATGAGCAATAACTGCCCATTCTTCTGAATGCCTCTGGTAGCAGGTACCAGGGGAGGTCCACACACACCTCCAGGATGTGACACTTTTTTGTCCTAAAGTCCTCCAGCCATCAGTCAACAGCATACACCATGGATGAGCATGATATTTGGGGAGTTTCAGAGTGTGACTTGTTTTCCATCTGCTTGTTATCCATACTATATTTTTCCCTTGCCCCATAAAAAAAGCCCATAACGCACAAAGCCAGCAGCAACAAAAGGAAACGTGGAACAATTGCAAAAGTTCCCTACCTGACTCCAAGGAACCTGTGGCTCACAGCGAGGTAGGAGGCTGCTGTTCAAATAGTAGTCATTCTTTCAGGTGGGTTAACACAAATCAGCTACACATTGTTGCACATCCCTGGGTTACACAAAGTCTTAGTGATGCAGAAGGTCAAATCTCACCTTAGATGCAGCTTGAACACTTGTTCACAGAACTTTCCAAAAGCCAGTGGAATTCAGGTACCGAAGTGCTAGGGCCACTTTTGAAAGGACTCCTGCTCCAAAAGCTACTTCAGTTCTTCAAAATTTCTACCCCAAATTGTTTTCTCGTAAAAGTCCCACTGAAAGCTATGGAGTTAAGACATGCAAACTTTAAGAAATCTCAGAATTTTATTTACTATGAAACAGGGAATCTGCTCTTAGTTAGGTGCATTCAGTGTCACATCCCGGAACAAGCTTGGCAGAAAAAAGAGAGCAAAGGCAAAATGAGAACCGCAGTTCAGACAACAAGTTACAGCTGTAAAGCAGGCTTCACGTAGTCTCATACGACAGTTACAATTCCCGTGCTTGGTTCAACTTGAGCCACACTGCCCTGTTCGTAATTAGGGAATCCACCCTTATTTTTTTACTTAATCAAAAGCAAAACTTGGAAACCCTTCTTTAAAGTGCAAGTGACTGTAAAAAACATTTCTGCACTTGTAGCTTTAACCAGAGCAATAAACCTGCAGGTATTTGCCAACACGGTTTGCACCAAGACTTCTCTGAGGGCAAGCATCTGGGCTAATCATGGGATTAGCAGTTACATGAGCAAGATAAAACATCTTGTATAAAAGAAAAGTGTGCGTACATACACTCCTACATACTGATTAATAGCTAATTGAAGAAAGTAAATATTCTACTTTGCTGGTGAAATCAGAACTCGAAAATTGTTGTATTGTTTAATTAGAATAAGAACTGTTGAGCCTTTCTATTCTGATCAGATGACTTGTGTATCAGAGCAGATGTGAGAGCTGGATACAGCCAACGATCACTCTACATCCGTATCACGTCACTCCTTGTTGCTGGTGGCCAAGACATAAATCATGCCTGCAATCAGAACTGCACAAGCTGTATCCAAACCGCAAGATGCAATTTTATTCATTATTATGTACAGTTTTACTGAGCTCTACTACTATTTAAATGTAGCATATTCTGAAGTATTGATGTTCAGTGGCTGTAGAGTTGTCATTATAAAGCCTTTCCGTATCTCTGCTAGACATTTTGAATGTAAAATACTTTCTCAGCAGGGTACAGTACAATAAACTTCTGCTCAACCATGAAAATACAGAGGTCATCAAGCTACTGTGAACACCCATACTGGTGAACACAGGGAGCTCTAGGATACCCTTCTGCTTTGGTCAATTAGGAGGCTGCAAGAGAGAGATGAGAAAGTTGCCTGGAGGCCAAATCCTCTCAAAGATCAAGCTGAAAGAGCTATCACCAAGGCCAGAAGCTGACACAGATGCAGACCCATCTGTATCTCCTCTCCCAACACACCATTCCTGACCGCTGGAAAAAGCGACAAAAGCAGAACTGCTGTTAATTTTGATTGCAGTATCTACAAATACTTCTACAACTTCTACAGATGACTCCAATAAGACAGAACAGTTTTGCTTGTTGAAGCTAAGCAAGCTGGTCTTTTTCCTGGCAGGTCACCTAAGCAGAGGGCTCAACAAGACCAGCTCCCCTGGACAACATAATCCGTGCACAAAAATCTCATACATCAATTAATTGTTCTGATAGAAATTTTCCAGGAAACAAACAAACAAAAAAACCAGCCTGGCACTAAAGCTCTACACTGGCGATTTCAACTTTGAAGACTCCAGAAATTTTAAGCAGCCAAGAGGCCTTCATCCCAAGCTTCTCCTTCTGTTTAGGTGGCAATGGCATGTCTTGGCTCGCAGCAGCATCCTGGTTTCCTGCTCTCTTCTCCAAAGTTAGAGAAGGGTTTGCTTCAAGTCAAGGCTCTTCCTCTCCCAGACATACCACAGGCTGCCCCACCATGCAAGGTGGCATTGGCCAATGCTTACAGCGGAAAAAAGAGAAAACCCAAAATACAAAAACAAAAAAAAAAACCCCACACATGACCAGCACTTTACAGATAGGGAAGAAAGGCACACCAAGATGATACGATTTCCCTAAGATCATCAGAAGTCTAAGCAAGCAGAAATAAAGAAATTAGCTACGGTAAAGAGCCTGGCAGTGACACGAGGCTGTCAGTGTACCACTCACCACTCATACCACTCACTCTGGCATCCTGCCACCGACTGCACCCAACTGCAGGGTGACTTCTTGCACTGGAGTTAGCAAGGAAGCAGGACCTTGATTCTGCTTCTCTTCTCTCAAAAGAGGATTTTATTTCGAATGGCCCTTCCAAGTGGAAAAGTGGCCCATCCCACCTCTTATCTAATTTGAGAAAGAGAATACCCTGTTGCATTCCTTTTTGTTTGAAATACATCATTTTGTGTTCCTCACACTGTTGGTCAAAGTGCCACTTTACAGATTTCTACACGCAACGAGGAAAGCACATTTGCTTTGGGACTCTTTAGTAAACAGCACATGTTTAGAAACAGAGTAACACTGGGGGGGATCCACCTCTCTGCGTCACTCGGCTCTTGCAGAAGACAACAACGGACATGGGCCAACACCCTGCCCACCCCTCTGGGAAGCCTCTGATGTGATAAACAACTGGAGGCAACATCTGCTGTCCTTGCAAATTCCCAGGAAGAGGGCTGAAGGAAAATCACAGCATTTGACTCATTCTGAGAAAAGCATCCCAACACATTTCCTTATCTAACGGTGCGACAGACAAGGGTTGGGCACCATTACACCCTGAGATCTCAAAGCCATTTCTTGCTGTTGCAGACATCACCCCTCTCAGATGCACCCTTGCACTTAAGGGAAGGCTCTACATCATCTTAAATCCTTCATATATTTCCAACTTTAAATAAGGTCTGTGTAGTTGATAAAGTTTCCATCACCTGCAAGGATTTTACTCCCAACACTCCCTTCCTCTTCTCATCTTAACCCTCTCATAGTGCTGGAAACTTGCTGCCACTCAACTCTACCACTCTTGGTGTGCAACA
>JAUBOD010000770.1:2997188-3018442 GCA_032353885.1 Nothura maculosa
CTTTTCTTATGTTAAGCAGCCTCAGTTCATTTGAACTCTCCCCAAAAGCTTGGAAGACCAGCTAAGTTCCTACTCCATGTTGGAAGCAACATCATTGAGCTGTTGGCCAGTTTGGCCAGTCTGTTATTTATAGTGATAGCATATGCAGTGAAAGAATGAAGCTAGCCATGAATGTCAGAACCAACCTAGCAGCTAGGAAATCCTTAATTTAAAATTAAACATCTTTGATCCAGACTTAAAGATAGACTAAACATGGGACAGTACAGTCTTGTTCCTCTCCGCAGTATCTACGCAAGGCAAGTTTAGGCAAAGCAAAAAATGTTGCTGACAAACACAGAATGAAACACAAGGAAATAATTTGTTTCTTGTTTTCAGCATCTAAATTCCACTCAAAAATCCCAAATGGGTTGTTCTGCACTGTATGAAGAAAACAGCTAACCAGGAGACAGCTACAGGCTGAAGGTCAAGATGACAAGAATGTGAAAAACACTGACAATGTGGGCCTGCACACCCCAAAGCTTGCGTGAGATTTCACTACTGTGCCTCCCGTTCCGTATTTCCTTGCTCCAGACCCACTCTCACCCAGTTCCCTTGCCTCTCCAGCCTCATGCCAGTACCAACCCCATGCACATCCCCAGCCCTTTGGCATCAACTTGGCTTCACTACATCACACAGTTTGTCCAATTTCTCACTGTACTACTTTGAGTTACTTTGGAACTAGCTGCCCCTGACAGTGTGCAGAGCCCAAGCCAACTTCTTGCCCCTCAGCGCTAGCAAAAACACAATGAATTAGCTGCAAAGGAGAAATTACTTGGAAAATGCACAGCTCATGTATGCAGACAGATCCATCTCAGACACAGAATCATCCTACTTGGCTGCTCCAGCAGACACCGATTTTTCTAGGCCTTCATAATTTGTCTAGCTTTGGGTTCATTTTTGTTTTAATTGCAAAACTCCATATTCCTGAAATCTACATAATTTCTCTGCCAAATTTAGACAGGCACTGCAAAGGCAGAGAGAAAATCCCATTCAAAGAGGCTGAGTAGTGAGCAATGCAATGGGCAAACAGGGCACCCTCCATCCTCAAATAAGAGAGGAACTGAGCTGTTGTAGCTAGGGCTTCAAACAAAAAAATCATCAAAGTTTCTTCTGGTGGGAGATGGAAAAATCCATTTAAACAAATTTGGCAACATTTAAATCAAAAGCATTCTCAATTTGCATCATTTCCCACAAAAGAACCACCACTGGAGGGAAATGGGATTCACAATTACTAACCACTTCCTAATACCAGAAATCTGTATCTCTTAAGGGAAAGAAGAAAAGCTTTCAAGACTCTTTATAACTGATAATAAACAAAAGAAATTCGCAGCACTTTAGTTTGTGATTTCAGGGCATACACTAAAAAACTTCAGCCACAAAAGTGACAATATTTCATGGGTGAGATATGTGCTCCTTGTATTCCTCATGAATGTAATTCAGAGCGAGGAGTGAAATGATAAAGGTTGTTAATAAAGTCACAGTAGTCACATTTGAAGGTAGCTATGAAGAGCCACAGAGGGCTCTCCCGGTTTGCAGCAAGTGGACAAAAAAATAGGAATCCAATAAATGCCAGAATATCAGATAAACGTCAGAATGTTTCTTCCTGCAGAAGAAAGCACCGCAAGATACACACATGCTAACAGCTACTAAATTAACTGGGAAAGAGACCTCAGTGTCATCAAGGAGAATCCTCTGAAGACACAAACTCAATACCCATGAAATAAAGCAGAGTATTAGGAACTGTTGGAAAAATATACCACATTATTAGGCTAGTCAGTGTGCAGCCACAGCTTGTACACTGTTGGCAGGTGTGCTCATCTTGTCTTAGGGAAGATAGACTTGAATTAGAGAGAGAGAGGGCCACCTTCTAAGGTGGCTTAGAAGCTAAGCGGAGAATAGACAAAGAAGGATCTTTCAATTTGAAAATGTTCCCTGAGGAGCAGCATGCAGGGGACTGAGCAATAAGATGATGTGTCATTGAGGAGTACATTCTTTTTTGATATAACTGCATACACAGAATCTAGGACCAGTTAATAAGAAATCCTGTACCTTATAGAAAACTCATGTCCATGAGAAACTGCAAAGAAGTGCTAGCAGATTCAGAAAGGAATGGCCATAACATAGCCTGCCCAAATCTGCAAACATTATGTCCGTAAACATGATAACTTCCCCAAACCAGAGACTGCTGGAAATAAATAATAGATATGCTAAAGTGTTCCCCCCTGGCTATGACTGAGGGTACAGTGTAGGACCAGGCAGCATGTGCTCTGATAATCTGTGGGCTCACAACAGAAGAGCCCTCGTTCTGAAAATATCTGAAAATATCGTTCCATATCTGTCTGCCAGCAAATACTTGGTAGTTGTTTTGTCTCTTCCCTCGTTAAACTCAATTCTCCACCCAACTTGAATTTTTACTTCCTCCTCACTCTAATATTACAAGGAAAAGCACCCATCTCTAAAAGAAGGTGGATAAAGGACAGTCTTCTATTTGCTTGTGTCTGTTCTTAGATACACATTCCCCTCCTCACACACACTTATTTTCAAGAAAACAGCAACTTTCACTAGAAAATGCACGTGGGAGTTTTGAAAGCTCCAAGTGATATCATGCAGAGTTACCAGGATGCATTCTCTTACCTAGCAGAAGAGCTCACATCCATGGGCATTTTTTGCTGAAAATCAGGCCACAGGAGCTGGAAGAGGGGAAAAAAAAAAAAAACAAAAAAACAAACAAAAAAACTAGGGAGAAATGGAAGAGTAAGCCCAAGAGGTCACAGACACAGCAACTTTCAGGAAACTCAAGATACTGAGCGTGCTGCAAATGCATCTGTCTGCAAAAAGGTTGGTCTGAGCACAAGCAGCTGAACAACTGTGAGAATGACTAGTTGCCTCTGAATGAAGCTGAAGGGCTTCTCATGCTTTGAGTTTTTACCAAGTTAACCTCAGCACCATTCCAGTTTGGGTGTATCCAGTGACTACAGCCCATGTCCCAGGGGCTGCTGAGTGAGCTGCATAAGCAGATGGAATTTTCCAGCTACACAGCAAGGAACTTCTTGTTGAGGGAGGAACATGGCAGAAAACTGTACATATATAGAGCATGTGTGTGGATATTGTAAGTCTTGCTCAACTCTTCCCATAGCGCCTTCCAATAGGCAACACGCTCTTTCCACTGCTTAGCTATGGCAGGTTTAGTTTCATCTGAACTGTCTGGATGAGGTGGGGTCTTGCTTTAGGACAGGTTGCAGGGAGCAGTAAGAATTTAAGGCACTGTTTTTATGCCTGTGGATGCAAAAACTGCCTCAAACTAGCCCACGAAAGCAGGGCCAGGTTCCCAGTTCCCACTGCCCACACAGAAACATTTTCTTGCCACTCACTCATTGGAGATCAGTGGACTGAGAAGTAGATTAGAGGGCATCTTCTACAGATGACCAATCAAATGAACAAATAGGCACAAGCTTGTGTCATTCCCTAAATGCCCAATCTCCAGGCCACCTACCAGCAACACAAAAGAGAAATCCTACGTGTTTAACAATTGGTTGCACATTTTAGTTTTCTGTTACTTTGCCTATTGCGAAAGCAACTCCCCACACAACAACCAATTAGTTCCTTCACAGAACTTGAACAGGAATATTCAGAATTTGCAGTACAAAATACAGTCTCAAATATGTTTATAGGTCTCCACAGACAGCTAGTCTTTTTCCCAGAAAGCATGAAGCACAAGAGGATTAAGTCTAGGGCTACACAGGGACTTTCGAATACTGCATGCTAATTTTATAGCAGCTAAGACTTTATTATACCCTTCACTATACCTAAAGACAATGGATAAATACAGCCCTTGCTGAAATCAATGGAAGTTTTGACATTGACTTCAATAGGAATGGGATCTCATCCCATAAACTTAGAGCAACAGAAAGACACAGAGAAGTAGGCAAGTGACAAATTATGTTCAGAAAATAGACCATTAGCTGTACTGATCCACAGCTGTACCAAGTTTTTTTTGCTGTGTTTTGAACAGACTTGTCACTTGTTATGTTTGGATGGAACATAACGTCACTATTGCTTTCAGGTGGCACTACCAGCTCCACAAAATCAAATATCTTTTTTTTTTTTTTTTTCAAATATTTCAGCTTTCTATCAAAAAAGTGGTAAAGCAACTTCGGGCCCGATCTCTCACTTCTGACCAGAAAATTTCACTTTGTTGATGCCAAATACAATTGTTTCATTTCATGACAGAATCACAAAACGTGACATTACGTTCGCCTTCCAGTCTAGACAAAGTTAATACTAGCCTCTTTGGGCAGCTGCATTTCTTGTAACCTTATAGATTTTTAATTGACCCAAGCTGTACTGTGTGCAACAGGAGCCAAAACTGCTTGTGACTATGGGGTTGCAAGAGTACTTTGGGGTAAAAATGGCTCAGAAGCTAGAATTCGCATGAGCTCTTGGAAATTTGTATTTAATAGTCAAACTCATGTTTTTTTAAAACCAATTATGCTTTAGGGAAATGTAAAAATTTCTTGACATTTCAAATGCATTCTTTCCCTTGCTGCCTCATCAGAGTTCAATCTAACAAGAACTTTTCAAAGTTTTGTCTTGATTAGAAATCCGGAATTCCATTCTGCTTATGCTGAGATTTTGGAAATCATCATGAGGAGAAATCAAATACAAACGGAGCAAATCAAGTACAAAACAGCCTGTTTCTGCCCATCTGAATGTGATGTTTCTGTTGTGAACATGAGGAAAAATCCATCCCAGGGTTATCATATAAACTAATTGAAGAGAGTTGACAGATTTTGTCTTTTAACCAGAAAAACAGCTCTGGGATACATGTATTCCCATCAGAGCACAAGTCTGGTGAACTCGTGCTGTGGTGAACAGGTCGTGACAGGGACTGCCTGTCTAGACATGAACACTGCGCCTAGGAGTAGCTAGTCCAGACGGCTTAAGAGCAGACCAAAGCTTTCCTGGATGCTAGTCCACCTAACTGTGCAACTTCCCGCTCCTTTTCCAATGAATCACAGGGCACTCAGTCCTTCGGTTGTTTCAGACAAAGATCTAGCCTGCTTGAGCTACATCATCAAGCACTGTCAAAACTATTGACTTTGTATTTTTCTGGCAAAAAATAAAGTCATTAAAGCCAACATGCATCCACGTGCGAGTTTGCGTTAGCCAGAAGCACAATGTAAGACTAAAGAGAATGCTGAGTAACATCAACATTCATCTTCTGAATATAAACCTGGTGGCATTTGCTGACAGAGTGAAGATCTGATCTCTGACCAGCCTGGCTATTAGTGGAGGCATGATTGATGACATGATTGTAGCAGTTCAGGGTGTAATCTCATGTTTGTAAATTCAAACTGTGCTAATTAGCCCAAGCTGAGACCTTGTTGTGTTCACATTAGGACACACAGCTGGTTAAAGCAATCCCTGCATTTGCTAGCAAATCAATGCCAAAACCAACAAGCCCATGACATTGCTCAGTTTAAGTGTATTCACTGCACCATTCAAGTGAATGAGGATGTAGCAGTTAGAACTGGAAAGTGAAAAATGAATACTAGTGCTTTGGTTTGTTGGTGAGAAGATCGGTTGGAGGTAAATAGTAGGGGACAAAGGCAAGCAATCCTCTTTCTTGGGAAACTGAAGCCCTCCCAATTCCCAAGCCTCAAGAGATAAGAGAACAAGTAATGTGAGGAAAGCCAACAAGTGATATTACTCATTAATAACTTCCCTTATTCACTCATCCCTCATTTTTTCTCAGTAGGCGGTAAATACACAAGGAAATGGGAAAATTTACAATATAACAATAACTTCATTCTGGCTAAAAGAAACTCTTAAGTGCGATACGAAATAATTGAACCAGAGGCTATTCTGGACATGAAGGAGTTCAGAAGTTCACCAGAGTCCCAGAGATCAAGACTTTCCATTCTACTCCTAGATCTTGTTGTTTGAGTAGATTTCTCAACTCTCTTCTCAGTTTGTGCCCATTGCCTCTTGTCCTATCACTGGGCAGCATTGAGAAGAGTCTAGCCCCTTTTTTTTTTCTATATTTTTCCATCAGAAACACAGACAGATCCCTCCCACCTTGCTCTTCTCCAGCTGAAGAATCCCAGCTCTCTCAGTCTCTCCCTATTTGCAAGAAGCTCCAGTCCCTTAATCACCTTAGTAGCCCTTGACTCAACTTCCTCTGGTAGCATCATGTCTCTCTTGTAGTCCAGAACTAGACAGACTCCAAATGTTGCCTCAGCAGGGTTGAGTCCCTCTAGGGACAGGATGGGCAGGATGACATCCCTCAATCTGCTGGCAACGCTCTTCCTAATGTACTCCAGGATATCACTGGCCTTCTTAGCTACAAGAGCACATTTGGGACACATAAATCCTTCTCCACAAAGTCAACTCCCAGCCTGTTCTGCTGCATGAAGTTATTCCTCCCTACGAGCAGGACTTTGCTTCCCCTTGGTGAATCTCATGAAGTTCCTCTCTGACCATCTCTCCAGCCTGCCAGGTCCCTCTAAATGGCAGCACAGCCCTTTGGTGTATCAGCCACTCCTCCAGTTTTCTATCATCAACAAACCTGCATGAAGAGCCGTAGTCCCTCCTCAGCAAGTCATTGATGACTAAACTGAACAAAACTGGACCCAGTGCTGACCTCTGCGGACGCTACTATCTACAGGCCTCTAGCTAGACGTTGGGCCACTGGTTACAACTCTTTGAGCTCTGCCTCAAATACTTACTGTACAGTAGTGCTGTACACAAGTGACCTAATTGTCCTTTGCTTTAGAACAGCAATTACAAGTAGTAAAGGCTTTCTGTAGAACACGTCAGAAATGGACAGCAGCATGCACTGGATAGACAAGCAGAAAAACTGAGCAATCTATAAAAATAGATAAAAGATGGGTCTTTAGTGAAAGAGGGTATTAGTGCTCAGAAAGCAAGTAGCTGAGAGGGGTTAGCATTAGAGACCAATGCAGACCAGAGTAAGTAGCAAACATAACCTAGAATATCTGCACCATAGAAAATTGCAGATAGAGGGAACACAGGTGGTGAACACTGAGGAGAAGTGAAGTTTCCACTTCCCAAGTTTCACTTGGAAAAAAAAACACACAGTGATAATCAGGGAATTAGAGCTGAAAGCAAACAAGTGACAACATTTACTGAAGCAGAAACTGTTTGGAAATAAGCTTTCCAACTTGCACTTTTTTTTTCCTCCTAGTATAGGTAGGGAAGGATCTTTGTTAATAAATCTGGGGATCTGATCACAATTTTCACTAAGTTTCACATATGTGATTTTAAGTCTCAGGTACTAGGATCAAGAAATGCCCTCAAGATACAGCAATAACAGAAAGCATGATGCAAATACAGTCTAAAAGACTAGACACCAAACCAAAATACCCAAATGCATTATTAAAAATAAATAAAAATGTTATTTATGTCAATGAGATGGTATTTAAACATAATTTAGCCCATACATTCCTATTCACACCCCACGGAAACCTTTAAAAACAGATTTTGCTTCTAGCTGTTGAAGAATGTAGAAAGCTACTAACATATTTCTCTTAGGCATGATTTGGTAGAGGAGTACAGTATTACTGTGCTTGAGCTTGCACAAAGAAAATTTATTTGCCAAAAAACAAAAACCAGCAATATAGTTTCACATAGGAAACTTGCAAAAGGAGATACACAAACGAAAGGATGTGGACAGAGAGTGGACAAGTAACTGGAATCAGCCTACAGTTTTTCTGGAAATACTTGGAAGATGAGCCAGACATAAAAACAAATAAGCTACACAAGATTCCCAAAACAACATGAATGCTAAGCCTACCATAGAAGCCTAGACGACCATCCAAGATGAAATCTATGGGGGTGGGAAGGATAAAATACAGAACTATAATTCCTCATAGAGAGAAGATGACTTCTGCCCAAAGAGGGGATAGGTTCTTCGAAAAACCCATTTGAAAAGGGGGATGGATTCCTACCAAAGAGGTGGGCTGCACATCTGACAGTACTGTGACAGCTTTAACACAGGTCTTGTCTTCTCTCTTTTCTCTCCCATAATTTCCAGAGTTACTAGAGGAGGAATTGCTTCCACACCACCAGGGCAGGATAGCACTGAGGAGGACATAGATGGAAAGGCAGCCTGACTTTTTCCAGACAGTCTGAGGATAGCAACTACATCCACATGGTGTAGGTTAAGCCCAGGACACCCTGGCTTGGGCAAACCATTCTGCCTTGGGTAACTGTCAGTTGGGTGGTGTTCCCAGAAGGCTGAACTGATCAGACAGGAATGTGAGCAAGTAGCATGAGAAAGGAGAATCCCAGACAGAACTCCTCATACAAGCAGAGCGATAAGAGGAGATGGCCTTGCAGGCCATACATCTTGGTCCAACCTTCTGCAGAGACCATCCAGCAAAACTTCTCAGACCTGCTGCAAGTTTGCATGGACATTTGTTTGGTGTACTGGGCACAGGAAACATGTTCAGGTTGCAACTGCTCTGAATACTGCTCCTTGCTCTGCAGTTGACCCTCTCCTAGGGCAGGGGCCCTAGCAACACTACCTCATGGTGGTGACCACCAGATGCCCAGCGCAGTGGCTGTATCCGATGCATCTCCGGTGAGAATTGCTTCTATAAGAGCTAATGAAGGAAACTGTGACCCCAAAAAACTGGAAGCGGAGGAGCAGGTCTAGGCCAGGCACTGAAGGAAATGGAACCCTCCATGCATCTTGTCTACTGGATAACTTGTTTCCCATGAGGTGGATGAGAAGACAGCAAGTCCATCATTATTACAGTGACTAAATCAGAGCTCAGCTGCACTGCCAGGAATCCAACTAAAACTACCTTGAAACTCCTATCTTAGCAAAAAGGAGACGTGAGGCTTAACTTTGGCTACTTTTTCCAGATGCTGTGCCTGGCTCAGACACAAATGACCTTGTGGAATATAACTGAAAAATGGAAAAACAGGCATAAAGTGCTTCTTGCTCCGCTTCCCAGCAAGTTCATCAGCTGTCATTCTGCTGGACATGAGCTCAGATCCCAGGAAGACAAACGGTCTGGATGCTTCCAGCCACCTCGAAGGAGCATGGGAACATGTTCCCTCTGTGCTATGCATGGATAGTTGGAGAGAGCACAGACAGACAAGCCCAGCCTCAGCAGTTCAGAGCAACTTGTGCTCCTAACTGTGCGGGGAACTTTCTGGTCGACAGCAACCAACTCAGTTACGTGACAAGGCCACAAAGGACCTTTGTGCTTCTTGCTAGCCAAGTACTTCTTACTGGCAGAGCCACATGTGAAATTTCCACGTAACTATGCCACAAACTGCCCAGGACCCCCTCTGATAAATATCCGCTTAATAATGGATTATTAAACACATCAAAAACTACAACTCCTACTCATGTGGCTTTTTGAAATATTAGCATTTGATGATACATTGTTTTCTTCACGTTCTCAGTGTAGAAGACATATTCTCCTTCCACACCCTTATTTCCTCACAGCTGTGATATTCTTGTGGTAGGTTTCTTTGCAAAGTCACATCCATAACCTAAAAGATTGCTCAATATTCACTTATTTTCTGCTGTCCTTCAGGGAAGATTGCGTTGAGTCAGGTAGACAACCCACACATGTATGATGAAACTGCCCTCTAGTGGGACAGAGCCAATCACACCCATGTCCAAAGTGCTGAGGATGCCGGGAGCCACAAGACTTCTGCAAACCTCAAGGGAGGAATGAGACCAGCACTGTATCCTTCTAGATCTTCCTTTTGCCAACACAGTTGCTGGAGGTGAAATGCTGGAGACTGGAAAGTTTTCTCTAGGACTTCCTGCACAGAGGAGGTCACCATGCTGCACCCTCCAAGAAAAAGGATACATCCACAAATACCTACCTTCTCCTGGCCAAATTCACTGGACAGTCCATCAACTCCAAGACATTTAAGGCATTACCCCTCCTTGAGGCATAGCGTGGTAGCACTTGCATGAAGGAAAGAACTATGAGGGGAACCAAGCACAGATCAGCACTTATACTTCAAGAGAAATGATGCAGTGATGAGGGGAGAACAGCTAGGCATAAAGAGGGCAAAACAAAGGGAAAAATAAGATTCCATGTTAGTCCAGAAACCTGCAAGTCTTGGCAAAAGAAACTTATTGTAGAAGCCAACTGGAAAAAAAAAAAAACCAAAAAGAAAAATTACAGCACAAGGACCAATTATTGCATCATCACCAGTTATTACATCTTAATGTTTCCATTGAATAGACAGCTTTCCTGCTATTCAGAGACAAACACAAGTGTTTTGGATTATAAACTTACATCAAATAGTTTTGTTAGCCTGCAGTACATCTGTTAAGAAACACTGTCTGGGGTTCCTTTGTGCACTGTGGGAAAACCAAAGACTTCCCTTTTCTGGTTGAGCCCTGATGAGAGGCTTGTTCTGTGCAATCATCTCTGATGCTCCTTTCCTTTCCTTCCTCTGGGCAAGCCTTTTTGATGCCATGCTAGGTCCTGACCTCAAAAGCATGTGAGTAAGGCCCAACATGTTCAAATCCAACAAAGAGTGCAACTCAACTGCACCGATTTACTAGATAAGCTGCACAAAGCCAGGTTACTGCATCGACTTGAACAGATGAGGTGTCGCCAGCCATTCCCTGCTCATGGTTGCCCCAAACAGAGCACCCCCCGGATGCTCCCATGAAGCCACCAGAGTACAGCAGGGAATAGCAAGCAGAAGGTGCTCCCAGGGATTTCTCATGATTAGCTTCACCAAAATCCTACTCAACACAGCAGCAACGGCTGCTTCTCCCCACCTCCTCAAGGGCAACACTGGCCCGAGGACAGACAATATGAACACCAAGGGGATACAACGAAAGGAGTGACAGCCTAGAAGAAAATAGAAGGTGTGGACTTCATTGCTACCCTGATGCCAATTCATCTCTCAGTCATTTTGAAACAGCACTATACCACACTGGAAACTCCTCAAGGCAGGCAGAACAGCCAGGCATGCCCCATTTTGAGCAAGACATTATATTCTTTGCACACTAGTGTTTGCAGGCTTGGAGATCACCGGTGCATCTCAAGTGCCATCTCTCAGCCTTCTCCCCCATAACATTTATGGGCTGCAGAGCCTAAGTACCACAGTGGGTAAAATCACTTGTGGGAAACCACTAATGAGACTCGGATGTGCAAGAGCAAATGCAGACAGCTCTCTGGAAACTGTGCCTGAGAAAAGCAGGGGAGACCGGAGATGGGGGAATGGCAAGTCCCATCAAGAGCCTGGTCCAGGAGGGGGACAGAGCACATATTGAAAATGAAGTGGTGGGAAGGAAGCCACATTAGGAGGAAGTGGGGAATTAGGGAAGTCTTCCCTGGGTTTTTAATCACACTGTGGTGACTGAGGAGAGACAAAGACTTTGAATGACAACAAGGATTAATTAGCAGCACACTCCCATTGCCACCCGTGCCTGCAGGCATCCCAGCACTTCTGCATCAACACCAAGAGCTCCCTTCCCTGCCTCTGCACTCAATGGTGGGCAGGGCGATGGATGAGGGCATCTCTTGCCTTTCCCTTTAGCAAAGGGGCACAAGCAACAAGAAGCATTGCCACAAACAACGAGGACCACACTGGTCAGCAAACCCTGCGTCACAAATGTCAGCCAGCTGGAAGCAGCAGTGGCACAACCAATGCAGTGAAGCGCCAGCACAAAATCTGCACGCAGGAAAGATACCTGTGCTTGTCCCAAAGACACTGCAATGCACGCAGCAGATGAATGCAACTAGCCAAGCCAGCCAAGCAGGATGAGCAGAACGAACCTGAACCAAAAGAAAGAACAGAAGTTGAGCTGAGCACTTAAAGAGCAGAGTTAGGCTGGTGTAATTTGTGCCGCTTAAACAGAAGGGAGGTTTCAAAGAGGGAACTGTGAAATTTCAGAGAAAAAAAAGCATACGAATGATCATTCTGTTCTCCACATTCAGAGCAGTCAGTTCTCTGCAGGAAACTTGACTTTGCCATAGCCCTGGAGCTGCTTTCAAGAATAAGGATTTACTTGCTTAGAGTAATACTGCAAACCGCAGGTGGTTTCGCAGTTTGACTACAGGGCATGCAGCTCAGGTGGATAGTTTTGTTCCTTCGCAGAACTGGGAGGGAGAAAAGAGGTTCTGTTAAGGGAGTTTCCAAGGTTGGGGATTTTTATTTTTTTCTTCTGAGAATCTGCGTGAAGAGGAGAAGATGTGCCAAGGATGGCAGGACTCCCTTCTCCTAAACCATACTAACCGCACGTGACAGCATACATTTAATATCTTATAATAGAGGTGAGGCCATCCCTTAAACCAACCTGCACTCCTGCTCAGAGCATTCCCTCGCTCTCAAGGAAGAAGAGAGGCCACTCATTTATCCACAAGAGAAGGATGAAAAGTGATGCATCCCTGTCCACTCCTGCCACACACCACAAAAGGCATCTTCCTCATCCTCCCAGATACTTGCCAAAGGTAAAAACACTCCAGATGGAAAAGTTTGGTAGCATGAAACCTTGTCTTGAAATTTGAAGCCATGAGGATATTCTGCTTTAGAGCCAAGAAGCCATGGGAGAACTGACAGGTTCATCAGAGATAAAAAGGAATAAAAATTAATGGTGTTATTCATGAGGAAGGGATTGATTATAAAACAGGTTTTTTTGTTGGTTTTTTTTTTGTTTTTTTACCAAAATGGATTTTAGATCATCAGACAAATGCTATTCCAACCATCTGTCTGCAAAATGAACTAGTTAACAAGGGGCAAGTACTAGCATGTCCCTCACACCTCTGGAAGGGATTTATCTGTTTCTCTGGGATTTCCCTTGGAATTACCCATTGCTACCACATTTTCCCCAAAATTTTCAGTAGCATTTTAAAAAATGAATAGCATAATAGATACCTCAATTTTCACTTGTCCCTGTTGGAGACATCACAGTGGCCTTAAGTTTATCATTTGACATTTCCTATGAATAAGCCTCATTTCAGGTGTTCTGACATAAGCATCCATCAAGAAACATTTAAGCCTTCCCTCTACCACTGCTCTAAAGATTAGGTAATAGCACAGATCCAGGGAAAACAATCATGAGAAGGACAACACTACAAAGTCACTAAATCCAAAGGGCAATTATGTACATCTACAGTTAAGTGCAGATTTAACTGTTTTCCTTAACTGGTGTCTTACAGCCCAGTGCAATAGGGACCATGTCCAAAAAGATCATTAATAGCTCAGCCTTGTTTCTCTTCCCTGGATTATATCTTCTCCACAGGAATTATCCCTCTTGGTTGACTTGCGATTCAACTTACTGGAAAGTGAATGGCAGAAAACAACACCTGTGTTAATAAAAGAAAACGTCCATGTTTACTCCATCTTTTCACAGGACCAAATGTGTGGAGAAGACATGAAATTCTGTGGCGCCTTAGTAATGGAAATACTCGTGACCTCAGCAGGACCGCACCTAGTCCACACTGTGCACTGACCAGGCCTGGCTCAAGGCAGCCAGAGCTCGACCTGCCGCATCTCTTCCTATGGCCACTGGGAGGAAAGTCCCTTTATCACTCCAGCTATGTGCAATCACACCAGTATCTTTTCCATCTCTTGCAGCCCATAGAAATGACTATGATATGGCTCTCAAGAATGGGAAACATGTAGGAAATAGAGGGTAAGACAGCACAAGGCAAGCTTTTAGGCTAAGATCAAGTGAGAGATTGGCAAGGACCTTCTGAAGCAGCGAGACCATGGAGAGTGAAAGGAGAAAACAGCAATGGCAGAGCCTCAGACAACCATGGAAGCCTAAGGTCCAGCAAAGCCCATGAGGCTTTGACATGTGGACCGGCTGTTTGGTCTCCCCGTCAACCTCTACTTAACTGCTGTATCCAGAATTAATAGTGTGGAAAATAAAGAAAGGTTAATGGAGCGCTTTGTTGGCAAGTGCTCAATTTAATGAGTATCCAAAGTCTCAACTCTGGCTTGGTAGGCTAAATCCAGCCCCATTCCCTACACTTTCAACATTCATGCCACATCCAGTTCCATTTTAAATAACCAGGGATTTTGCCAGAGTTAACACTGAGAAAAGTCTTTGTTTGAGGGGAAGAGAGCAAGGAATCATTACTAGGTCTTTGGTAAAGACAGCATCAATATATTGCTTAGGTTCTCATGTAAATAAACATACAGAGTATTGAAAAGAGGCCCTATAATTACTTTTGAGTAGATACTTCAAAAAAAAAGTTGTAGTGAATGATCACAGGAAGCCTAACAAAAGGATGATAAAAATAATGTTAGGTCACCTAAGAGCTGACCTGAGATAGATCCCTATTGGCTTGAGCAATGCTTTGTAAATAAACAAACAAAAAAAAAGGAAGAAATTCCTTCACCTTCCTAGCAAGCACTTCCCTCCGCTAGTTTTCGCTTACCTGTCTACCAAAGACTCCGCAAGCTTTGAGCTCCATCTTGGGAGGACAGCAAACTGCAGCCCCAACCGGAGCAGAGCCGCAGCGCAATGTGCTTGCCCGGCTACTGCAAACATCGGAACGAACCATGGCCCCCGAACTGTGGGCGCCAAGGCCAGAGCAACTTCTTCGTGCCCCACATTCAGCACCACCAAAAAGGCCTCCCCTCTTGGTGAAGGGTTCAGTACCGCCAAAGGGAAAGGGTTCGGCACCATCGGTGATGGCACTTTAAAGCTTAAGCCCATGGCAAAAGGCTCGCACTGCCTTCCTAGCCCACTCTCCTGCTACCCTGAGCTGTTTGCTACCTGTAAATAGCTGCAGAGGAGGGAACTGAGCAAGTCAATGCACCAGATGCAGAGCAAACCAGCATAGTGCCACAGGGCTGAGCTGCTCTCTCCTTGCCTTTTCTCCTACTCTATTTCCTTTCTAACCATTTCTGTCCCTTCCCCTTTTCCTCTTTCCTGTTGCTGCTTCTTTCCAAATTGTGGCCAAATTCTGACATTTGGACAGCACAAATTTGGCAGCTCCTGAATGAAGCAAGATACAGGGACTGAAAGTGAAGAAGTTTTGAGCAGTTTTCAGGCTCGCACTGGGTTCTGTTTTACCTTACTGTTGGCCCTACTTATTCCTTCCTTTTCTCATCCACCAAGAGGCATATCTGCATCTTTTTTCCCCTCCTCTCTGACCCATATCAATCCCTGTATCCTTGTCCCCAGGCTCCCAGTCCTCCCTAGGCATCATAAAATCTTCCCCAAAAAAGCCAAGGGAGAAAACTTCTTACATAACCTCATAGTTAGGCTGCATCTGCCTCTCTCTATACTAAGTTCCCAGCATTGAGCAGGGTCTCTTGAGGGTCACCATCCATCTGCTTTGAAGGAAGCCCACAACAGACCCTTCTTCCCTTAGCCCCAGCCCTGTCCTGCCAGCGGCACTGGAGCTGGTATGACACATCTCCCAGCTCTGCTCAAAGGGAGGAGATTGGAAAGTCACAGATTACAGTCTTGCACTCTCTTCTCTTGGCCACCAGGAAGGAAAGGGCCTCTGTGGGGCTCTCAAGGAAGGTTCAGGCTCCAGGAGAAGTGTTCTTAGTGCTTCTTATGCCCACTCTCCTCCTAGGCAAAACTGCCTCTCCTCATGCTAAGAAGCACCAAGCCACGTGCCAAGGTTACAGGTGACCTGCAGCATCTCCAACAGAACCAAACACAGCAGGAGCTCCTGGCTGGACCACCAGCTGCTTTGTGTCAGCACCAAAAGGCATAAAGCTCTATCCATCTGTACCCTCTATCTGACCTCCCTCACACTAAGTCTGGCTTGCAGGAAGAGCATAACAAGCATCAAACACCAAGACCTTGTGGTCTATCTGGGTCAGCGGAAGCAGAGACCACGCAGAGGTGCAGGGGGAGGCAGCGCAAATTTCCTGATTCACGTTTTGCAAAATGTCAACAAAAGGTTGTCCCCAAGACCCAGCATGAGAGCCACTATCACTTTCTTTCTGGGTTTTTTTTCTTGCTCACTTTGCAACCCTTGGAGGGGAGCGGCTTAAAAGCTGCCGCTGCATCATCCCCGCCACAAACCGGAGAGTTTCCTGTTCCACTCGGCGGCAGGATGTCCACCGGCCGGTGCCAGCGCCAGCCGATGGCGAGTCCCAGGGAATTCCCCTGTGGCCACGTCACCGCACGGCCTGCAGCAGGTTGTTGAGCGGGGTAGGTGAAATATCATCCTGCCAACCCAAATCTTACCCAGGCTCCACCTTGGCTTTCCTTTCCCAACACACCTGGCAGATGACAAAAACATCTGGGGTCAAAAATCCTTCTGCTCTGCCAGGGTGAAAGTTGAGAATAGGGGACTTAGAGAAGCTTGAGAAAGAGTCAAGGATGGGAGGGAGGAGACTTCAGCCTGGGTCTGCTCCAGCTCCACTTCTAGGCAGTTCCCGTGTACCTGAAAATTTTATTCTAACTTGAAAGAGGCTGGAAAAAGGGAGCAATGTCCATTTTACACTTTCAGCCATCAGCAGATCATGGGAAAAATTAAGAGGGAATGCAAATAGCCAGATGATTCTGATAGACAGTACACCCATATGTTAAACACAGTGTCTTTTGCACAGGTATGGAGCTATACCAGGCACAGGAACCTCCTTGCAAGACACAGGTCTGGTCACTTCACCGCTCTTCTAGGTGTTCCCTTCCCATGCCATAATGAAAAAGTCATGTTACTGCCATAACTTCCAGCAAAGGATTTGAAAACACATAGCAAGGGTTAACTAAACCTCTATCATCTGTTTCCTTGGTGGATCATCCCTTGTCCTGGCTAGGACGGTTTCCTCTGGCTCAAGCAGCCACATGCCTCCGGATAGTGCAGATGTGACCGAGGGCTGAGCATTGTCACCAAGGCCACCGCATGGGGATTTCACACGGCCACAAAGAAGAAAGGAAGTTCAATAAATGAGCTGCTCAATTAAAAGGAAAATTACCACAGTAAAGGTCAAACATTACTACTTCAGGGATTTTTCCCCATTCCTTTCCCACCGCCCCCCATCCCAGCTCCCTCCCACCCCACTTCCTTCCTCTCCTCTCCAATGCAGCACCACATTAAGTTAATTAAACACACTTTTGGTGTTCTCTGCATTAGTAGATGGCAGGGAAAGGTCCTGCACCAGATTTACCCACTGCTAAAGCCAAAGAAAAGCAGCAGGCAAAGACACAAGCAAAGATGTGCATAAACAGAGCCAGGCTGGAAAAGCAACATGCAAAAATTAAGGGCAGTGCTGCTTAACTTGGTGGCGATAAGAGTCCTACAGGGCCAGGAGGGCTGCTCCAGGCCCACGGAGGAGAAAGTGCTCACAACTCTCGGGATGAGTGCGGCCCGTGCGAGCACTAGACCGCAGGGCCCCGCGGCTCTGTCGCCAGCAAGTCGCAGCAGCCCCAAACCGGGGCAACACGAGACACACGCCCATCGTGTTTGATTCCACCTCCTGCCACAGCCGCCAGGCATGTCAGGCTCTTTCCCGAAGCAGAAATAACTTCTAGGGACTTCACAGCCCTCGAGGAACTTCTGTTCCCTGCATCTCCCTGTTTGGACATGCACAAGGAGGATGTAGCAGGAGCAAAGAGGGACCCTGTGGTCCCTGGTGTTCAATAACCAAAGGCAGTAAGTGGCTGAGATGAGCACGTAAATAGGAGGAACATCAATACTTGCATTTGGAAGAGTTTGGGGCAATTACAGAAAGCCCCACACCAAGACCTCATCCTTCATAGTTTTTCTAAACAAATGCATTCCAAGGATATTTTTTCCTTCTCCTCCCACCACCTGCTGTAACTTTGTCCCCAAATAAGACCTTAAAATAGCACATAACTGTGGAGTAGAGTAATAATCAAGCCTCCCTCTCCTCCAAATATTTGTTGCACACAACCATTTCCCACCGGGTTTCACTCCAATCAGGAAGAAATTGGGGCCTTGCCAAGCTCCTTACAGTATAAATCATTCTCAGAGCTAGTGCTCCAAGCACATACCAGTGCTTGTCAGCATTCCACATAAAATATGTGGGGAACATGGTTCCACAAATGACTCAGAGGAGAAGCTACAGCAAAAACAGCTGAGTTAAGAAAAACCCATATGATGTGATGGGAGGAAAAAAAAGTCAGGATATTGCATTGAATTCTTTATTAATGGGCTACCAGATGCAGGAGTTAACTTTTTTTTTTTTAAAGCAGTATAGAAGTTCAATAGAAGAATGTATTAAATTCACCAAAATGGACATGACACAACCTGACCCCAAATTTAACGGAATTAGTTCTTAATTTTTTGCAATGTTTTTGATGGGTAGGTCAAAGGATTAGTGAGTGTCTTTCCCCTGCCTCCCCAGTCCTTTAAATGCTACAGTACAACAGTCCTAATGGACCTGATCTTTACTGGCTGTAAATGTGAGGTCTGCTCTTGCTCTGATCTGCATGAGTTGGAGGATAGCAAAGTTGTTAAAAGAAAGCTTTTCCATGCACTGGAAAGAAGAACAAAGTTGGCTCCTCTTACTCTATTTATACTCTGAACTCCTGGATCTGAGTGCAATTTACTTATTTATCAAGCCCACTAATGTGATTTTAGAGGGACATAATGAGGAGCTTTAGGGAAGCAAGACTACCACAGCACTCAAATTGAGTTAGCTTGCGATTAGCTTGCTTAGTTATGATTAGAAGTCATTTAGAGAGCAGAAAAGGACAGAAATGAGGGAAGATTTATACAGATGGCAGAGCCAATGAGATCTACAACTCTCCCATGTGAAAAGACAAAAAAAAAAAAGAAAAAGTGCAAGATTAGATGACCCAAGTGAACAAAGCTTCAGTTTCCAGCCAGCTCGGGTCAAGGTAAATCAATAACCGCAGGATCCATTTGCACACACGCCACGAGCTCAGGGGAAGCAGGTTTGGAAAGCACAGGTACCTGGCCCATCGTGGGACTGCAAATTTTGGTTAGCCATCCATTGGAAACCCCACACCAGGCTCAGGTGTTCCCTGTGCTTGAGAAAGTAAGGCTGGTGCATCTGTGCTGCTGCTACATCACATGAGTTCTCCCACCGAGACTGCTCCCAGTCAAGCTGGTCAAAGAGCAATGGTGAAGCTGGAAATTAGAGTGTGTTTATGGACATTTTCTCAGAAAAAGACTTGTTTGTGGGCAATGTTTCCTCTTTTGGCAAAATTTTAATCCATCTCCACTTCCTTAAACTTCCCCAGAAAGAAAACTATTGCCATTTTTTTTCTATTTTTATATATTAATGGATTTCAAAATATTCTGGCAACTGAAACAATTGCAACATAGGTCTGCATGTATACAATAGTCAAAATAACTTTGGTGAGGCCATTATCATGAGTAACATCATTTGCAGTTGAAAATAATGACTAAGGACTATTAGTGATCATTATTTCTAAACCAAAAAGTGCTCGGAAGTGCAGGAGCAATTATATCGCCTCTGCTGGTGTCCGGGCTTTTGAATCTTGTCCCTGAAAGCTGCTGGATTCAATTCAAAGTCAGTCTCTTCTTCTGCCCCTTGCAGTGATCTGGGCTAATCTGTAAATACTTTTGACATTTACTTAAACCATGCAGAATGAGAAAGGGTTCGTTCATGGAGCCAACAGGATATTCCCACCCACTTCCTTTGCATGTGCCAGGATGGAATGACTGCCTTCCTCAAGCAGTTTTAATTGTTTTATTATCTCCAATAATATGATTTTAGAGGCATATTCTAAAGAAGGTACATGACTTGTGGAACTGAGATGCAGGAGGATTGTTAATGTGCCTCAATGCCAGAGCAGATTCTTCTCCTCATCAAGCTTATTTTGCACTTTGCCCTTGTACATGGAGGATTTGTCTCTGGCCATCAAGATGGTCAAACACAAAAGCCTTTTACTGCAGCAATTAACGTTTTGGTGCACATCTGGATTTGAATAGCCCCTGTATTCGCAGATGAAGTTAGCAAAGTGTCCAAATCCTCCCCTCTCCTATCAGGTCTTGTTGAAGGCTTCAATACAAACCTTTTTCCCTTGGTTGTCATATTCCAGCACATTGTACCCAGATCTAACTCAACTGTTGACATCAGAGAAAGGGTATAGAAAGTGCAACCCTAGAATTCTCCAATCTCAGGAGGGAAATGAGATTTCTCAACACTGCTAAATTGGGAAGAGAGATTTTCCACAAAAGCTATTCCTGTTACCATCACTGCTATTTAAGTCTGGCAGCAGCACTCCTTGGGGATTGAGGCAGCAGTCTAGCACATTGGTCCTAGAGGAAAAGCTTCAGACCTTTCTGAGAATTCCTTCTCCATCACATCGAGCAAAACAAGGAGGTCATATGAATGTCTGGAACAGCAGTTAGAAAATCATTGGACACTATGTCTAAGCTAGCCCCTAAAAGCCTTTTCTGCACTTGTGTACAAACTAGAAAAAGCCTCATTCCAGAATCATGACACACATTAAGAATACCCCCTCCTTTCCAGTGAATTAGAGAAAGCCTAAAGTACCAAAACAATTCCCACAACTATGACAGTTTGTCTTATACATTTCCCTTTTTCTAAACATTTATTACATGTTGGCTCCATTTATGAAGCATACAACACCACCACACATTATTGGTGCAAAACATCTTTTCACAGCAAAACACAATCCACTTTAGAAAGGATCATTTTAATGGCATTGGCAGGATAAATTAGACCAACAGGTTCAGAAATTAAGAAGGGTTTCGGTCAAAATCTGTTCAGTGTTCCAAAGCAAAGAACACCAGTGGTAAATCTGCTGACTATCATACTAGCCTAGAAATATAGCCCTCTGATTTCCTGACTTGATTTCCATTTATTTTACTCAGCCCTGGTGAGGCCACATGTGGAGACTGTGTCCAGTTCTGGGCTCCCCAGGATAAGAGGGATGTGGAGCTGCTGGAGAGAGTCCAGTGCAGGGCTACCAGGATGATCAGGGGCCTGGAAAATCTGCCCTATGAGCAAAGGTTGAGGGAGCTGGGCCTATTCACTCTGAAGAGAAGGCTGAGGGGGGACCTGATCAGTGTGTATAAATACCTCAAGGGAGGCAGTGAGGAAGATGGGATTGGCCTTTTTTCAGTGGTGGACAGCGATAGAACTAGAGGAAACGGCCACAAATAGAAGCACCAAAAGTTCCACAGGAACTTGAGGAAAAAATTCTTAACAGTAGGAGAGACAGGGCCCTGGAACAGGCTGCCCAGAGAGGTTGTGGAGTCTCCTTCTCTGGAGATCTTCAAAACCCATTTAGATGCAGCCCT
>JAUBOD010000770.1:3033410-3049223 GCA_032353885.1 Nothura maculosa
AAGCCTAGCAGTGCAGGCTTTAGCCTGTGTTTAGCCTGCGTGGGCCCATGCTAAGCATGGCCTACGCCAACCCAGGCAGGCACAAACATTGCAGGTTGCCAGCACCACGTGGCAGATGGAGGCATAAACATCCCTAGCTGTTGTCACCCGCCTGGCTCTGCGGCACCAACCCTGGCAGAGTCGAGCCTCCCAACAGCAGGTCATTGGTGGAAGCCTTGCCATGCTTGGGCTCGACCCATCCTGCAGCGTCACGCACAGGATGTGAACGCGGCCTGTATTAAAGCGCTTCCCCACGTGCACGCGAAAACAAAGCCTCTTGCATCTGGGTACAAGATAAAGGTCACAGCAAAACCAGAGAGTTTCACAAAAAACAGATAAATCTAAAAGAAAAGGAGAAGGGTTTTGTTCCCTTCAGCGAATCCGAGTCAACTTTTCATCTCTGTTTTTTGTGAAACTCTTCTCGCTTTCGGTGACCTTTCTCAGACAGCTGCCAGGCTTTGATATTGGAAGTTAAACGCATCACAACGCAACAAAAGGAAACAGGTCGAGTCCTGCCTGAGAAGTGAATCTGAGCAATGCTCAGGCCTGTGCCACAACAAACTGCCAGACCCAAAAAACCATGGGCAGGTGAGTTGGGTCTCCACGTTTCCGAGTCAAGTCTGAAAGGCGGAAATTAAGGCACCTATGTGGCAAAAAAGCACACGTAAATACAACACTGAAATTTCAGTTTCTAAAGGCCTCACATGTGCATGACACACCAAGTGAATGACAAGAAAAGATTGCAGAAAACCTCGGCAAGCCAAGTCGCATCTACCTGGAGTCTGTCCTTCCTCCGCCACAAAAGATTCTGCTAATTTGCTTAACGAGGCTTTCTTTTTTCCTCTTCTCTTTAAAGAGAAAAAAAAAAAGGATGATGAACTCAATGGCAGGAGAAGTAAAAGAGCATGAGAAGATGTCACCTGCTTTGTCATTTCCCATAACAATGCCAGACCTTGGTATCCTCAGGTTTGCAGCTATGAAGGCAGATTCAGGAGCTGGGTTTCCCTGCCAGCCTTACCTCCCCTGCAGACAGTACTGCCTCTCCTCAATGCTGAACATTTTCAAGCCCCACAATTCGTAGAGGAAAGAGAGGCTGAAGCCTGGGGGAGAAGAGAGGAAGGGGAAGCAGTATCAAGAAAAGTATCAAGTATCAAGAAAAAAAGAAGAGAAAAGCAACAAAACATTTTATGGGAAATCTCTCAGACTCCTTGCAGAGTAAAAAATTCACCTTTTTAACAGGCATATTATTTGCATTCCTCTTTTCATAATAGAGTTCTTCTCAGATTGAGTTGCAATTCTAGGCGACTTCAACCACCAGTTTCTATTTCTCAACTTCAGCTGCTCGATTCCTTCCGCTTGCGCCTTTCTCTGAGTGTTTTTTTTTTTTCCTTGGGTGCTGTTTTTGGAGCCCAGTTCCAGTCACCTTCTCATCTAGGGCACCCTCTTTCCTATAACCCTCCCACAAGAGCGCAAGAACCCTGCACTTCTATTAGCATTGATAACACCAGGCTACAAAATGCCCTGGCTACAAAATGCTTCAGCAGAGGAAGGGAGTCTCCGCTTTGCTGATTAATGGGGTCAGGCTTCAGAAGATTTTGCTTTGTGGTTTAGCTAGCATGCTAAGAGACTGCATCAAGCCCACCAACATTTAAGCAGAACACTGAAGATGCCTTTGCAAGGGCATGTATATACCAGAAAGCCTCAGAATAACCTACAAGTTACTGTAAGCTCGCTAGCAGGACTCTGCTGTTCTGGTTCTTTAGTATTTTATTTTCTGGAACAGCACCTTGGATCCTCAGCTGTGCTACATCTGTCATCTTAAGTCAAAAGAGGTGGCATTTCCAGGCCCTCATGGCTGGAGAGGCAGCTCTAGCTGCACTGACCTGCGCTCCCTGTTGTTCCTAGCCAACCAAAGTGGAGGAACGTTGTCCCAGGATCTGTCTGCAATGGCTCTTCTTGCAGAGCACCAGAGCTGGTGGCCCTTTCCTCAAGGGAACGTCATGTTTTCTCAACTCTCTTCATTCCTCCACCCAGTTTGCTAGGTCTAAACATCCGTTCCATGCTACTAAATATCCCACCACACAGAAAGGCAGGAATACAGTCACCACCATCTGCATGCTTCCTCTCTGCATCAGGAAGTCAGACTAAACCTGCAGCTTGAGCAGCAGTTGCTAAGGCCTTTCCAGAAGAAGCTGAGCTAGTCCTGCTGCTGGCAGCCCCTGCTCTCTCTGGATTACTTGCCCTTCAGCACAAGCCCGTGGAATTAAACATTAAGCATCTGACTAAAATACCGGGGGGGTCAAGCACAGCTGCAGTGGAGTGGGACTCCAGATGACAACAGCATCCGCTGGGACCCAGGTTCTTATCCAGACCCATATGGGACTTACAAGTTAGATAGCCCTAGGATTCTTCAAAGATTACTTGCTGCTCTTTGCTTCACTGCCTTTTGGCACAAAACACATCGACTCAACCCCATGTCCCAACCACAGCAGCATGCCTCTCTGCCACCTGCACACTGGCAGCTGGGGACACCAGCATCTGCTCTTTATTTGCCTAATTGTTGTCCATTAGATTCAATTCAAGACTCAACTGGACTGTTTGAATCTTCCTTCATGCCAATAAGCCAAATGTTGTATTGGACTATCAATGGAGATGTTATAATCTGGGCAGCAGGGATGGAGAAAGGGAGGTCCCTAACATCTCACTGCCAGGGGACCTGACTTTTCTCACGCTGGTGAGGAGCTGGAGCCCTCCCGAGGTTCAGGAGGGCTGTGCCCAGCAGGGCACCTCCTGCCACCACACACTTGTGCCTCACGCAGGGACCTTGCGGCTCTGCTTGGGAGAAGCTGCCTCTCTTGGTGCCTCTCCTCTGCCTTTGCACGTATCTCCTGAGCAAGGCGCACACTTACACTTGGAAATGCACTCATTGGTGATTCAGAAAATCAAAAGTCTGAGGGCCACATGAGCAGTGTTACATGAAACCACAAACCACATCAGAGCCAGTCAAGCAGCTCATGTGGAGGGAGAAGGCTACAGCCCTGAGCTGACTGGGAAAGGACGTACAGAGGCACCTTGCACCTGTATTACACCGTTTTTAGGCACTGTAAGAACTCAGTGGACAGCAAACCAAGCAATTCCATCAGCCACTCTCTCTATCAGCCATGTCAGGAGGTGGAAAGAAGCAACAGAGAAGTGCTTGCATCATTAAGGAACTGTGCTGACCTGCACAGGGGACATGACCTAAGTCCAATGTGCACCTTTGGAATGTGCAACACTATTCCTGGGAAATGCAATGGCATGCACAGATCTAGCAGGTGACAGTCCCCACCAGATACAACCTCCAAGTCCATCCTGATAAAGTCCCTTAACTCAGTGAGAGCAGCAGGGATAGGTCCAAAGTGACAGATACCACGAGCACCCCATACCATAACTAGCATACACAGAATAGAGCCCTCTTTACAGGATGCCACCGCACAGCAGCTCGGCACTTCCAGCAGGCTTGGAGACCACCCAGCCCCTTCACAGACCTTCCATGCCCTCTAGTGGGTTTAGGAGCACTTTGTGAGAGGGCAGAGCCTCCTCCTCAGCGCTGTGACCTGGCAGTTGGGCAACCCGGTGGCTAGTAGGTGGCTAGCACTGGTAGCACCTCTGCCTTGCAGCCAGGCAGCCATGCCAGCTGCTTGGGAAGGGAAATAAATGCAGCTTTCTCCAAGGTGGCCCTTGGGCATGAGGGGCACCTGGGGATGGGGCAGCAGGGATGGGAGATTCAAATGCAGTTCTAGAGGGATGCACATCCTTCTGGAGAAACATGAGCTGACAGCAACAGCCTCGGCCTCTGCAAAGCACCTCCTGCTCATGGGCATCTTTCCTCTACCCCCTCCTGCAGTCTCCACACAGCAACATGGTTTACAAACCCATGCCTTGTTTCTCTCTGCTATTTTCAAGCCTCTAACTTCACATGCCGCACACCAAGGCCTGGTTTATACAGACATCTAGTGGTCTCTGCTTGAACTCCATCTACAGCACAACACCACTGCACAAGCACCATCACACTCCAGGATTGGGACTGGACCCTGAGCACACTGGTAACAAACGGGCACACAAACAGTGCCCAAGTTAAAGCAAAGCTCTATCTTAAAGCAAATATCATTTCAAACATGAGAGTCACAGGTTCATCTTGGGGCCAGAGCGGGGCTAAGTGCAGGGCCTCACTCAGCTGCTGCCATCCAAGTGGCTGAGAAATCAGACCCTGCACAAGATGGGGACAACTGGCTCTCCGCCAGCAGATGTGGCCTTCCCAAGCCTGAGCAGTTGAGCTCTGGCTCAACAACACTCTCCCACTTCTTTCCTTCCCAGGGTTGCTTGTCCCTCATGCTTGAGCACGAGGGCCACTGCTGTCCTAAAATGCTGTGTTACCATCCTAGGAAGATGCTCACAGGAAGCTTAACCTAATGCTGAAGACCCATGCTGGACATTAGTGGGCTGAAACACAGCCAGAGCAGTGCAGGAGTCCTCCAGGCATCGGGAATGACCTTCCCATTTCTCCTGAGGTCACAACTCCTCCTGCAGTGGTCTGGTCTCCCCCACCGGGGTTACTCCAGGGCTTCCTTGCCCTGTTCTGCGCAAGAGCCATTTTACCCCCTTCCCACGCACTCATGGGGAGCAACGGGCTGCAGTAAAGGGCAGAGCAGGCAGAAAAGCAGCTTGAAAGGGAAGAGAAAAGCCGCCCGCGGGAGGAGTCCCCGCCTGCACCGAGCAAAGGTGACGCAGCCGCAGGCTGCAGCGACCTGCTGGGCTCTTTGATCTCCAGAACTCATTTGAATCTGAGGAGGTGGGGATGCCCAGGGAGGCGAGGTGTCCCACCGCCTGCCAAGCTACGGAGTCACCGCCGTTATCAGCCAGCGCGATGATCTCTTGCCTTCCTGGAGGGTGACGCTCTGAGTCACTCGGCAGTGGGAGAGCAGTTTCCTCATGTGCTTATTGGAGCAGCCAAAACGCGTGGGCAGGTTAAAAAAGAAGCCAAGCAGATGCAGGTGAGGATGGGGGTAGGCAAAGGGTGTTTTTCCTGTGTGTTTGGGTAGATAGCACATCACTGTGTCCATGCACAGAGCTGTTTGCACCTCTCCCTTTGTGAGCGCTGCTGCTGCAGAGCAAATACGGCACGGGATGCTCAGCAGCTCTTGGCTTCTCACTAAGCCCTCTGCTGTTCCCCAGGTCAAGAAGGTCCTGCCGAGGCCAAGCACATCCCTTGATATGACCCCAAGGCATCTACGCACCTCTCACAGCCCCTGCCAGAAGAAAAAGATCTGTCCAGTAATAAAACTCAAGAGCGAATGAGGGCTGTGCTCCGTCACACCAGCCACCTACACCACTTCCTTGCAAGCCCACCACAGATGCAACCAAGCTGCACTTTGAACTAGGAAAGCAAATTCAACAGTAAATTCTACTAGCAAACATGCTAAAAATCATAAATACAGTACAAAAAGAGTTGAATTCCACTTGGGACAAAGAACTTGTATCTTTGGGGGAGATTTTCCACAGGATTTAAGTGAGCTCCCTTCATCAGTCAACATGGAAAAACAAACCATCAACCTGGTGTTCAAGCAGATATTTAAGGGAATAGTCATGTATTAGCAGGAAAATAGGGAATATAATTTAATCTCAAACCTGATAAATATATTAATAAAGCCAAATGACCTAAACGCTATGCAGTTTTAGACCATTGCTTTTCCTGGAGGCTTAAACTACAGTTTTGGAAAACAGAATTGGATCAGTCCTTATGGGAGCGTGGTTCTCCGTGCTCATCACACCACCGCTTCCTCTAGAAGACTGAGGGCTTGACGCTAATGAAAAACCAGCTGAGACAAAACAGGACATGCAGGCAAGAAGTGAGGCTGAAAGGATCCCGACAAGCAGGAGCAGCAGAGCACTAAGATACATCCATCCACTAATATACACCTGCTTCTTCCAGTGCTGCTGTGCACTGCATCAACTACATGCAATGAGGAAGCCCTGGGGCAGAGCCAAATGCCTCTTTACTGCCAGACCCACTAGCAGCAGCCTCCAAGGCAGGAGGAGGGCAGAGTGGGCAGGGCTGCTCTGCCCCCATCAGAGCATGGAACCAATGTGGTGGCGGAGGAAAACACTTTTTAAAAAATTATCTAGTGGAAATACCTACTGATACTGGGACTGAGAACACCTTATCTCATCACATCAGCTTTAAAGGGGGTTGCAATGAATTGCTTCTGATCAAACAGTTCCCAAGTTTGAGAGAAGCTGCCTACCTGTCCTGCCACATTGCTCCCAGAGCCAAATCCATGCCAAGCAACAAACCAGACCCACACCTGGAGCAGCGTCCCCTCTGCCCCCTAAGGCTGGAGACTCCCTCTTTGCCTTACCTTGCTCAGTGGTCCCCAATGTCTGCTTTGTCCAGTGTTCGCTGCTGTGCTTGCTCCGCTCTGGTGCAGCCCACCTCAATCTGCACAGGTAGCTTCACACCAGGACAGCCAGGTTGAACCGTCCGCGTGAGAAGGTGGCCCCATACATTTCCATTTAGTCCCTCAGACCCTTGCACACCAAGCAGATCTTGTTAACAGCACCTGGAGGGAGACCCAGTCCTTAAACGAGCAGAAAGGCAGCACAGATCCGGCCAGGTAAAATCACCAAGGCTGATTTCAGAGTTGGTTTCCTTTCTTGTAAACACTTTCAGATCCCTAAGCAACTGCTGGTTAGCTGCGTTTCACACTCTCCTTTGACTGCTTTTTGCTGTGTGACAAACACAGGCAGGACTGAAGGGTCACTTTGCTTAGAAGTACATAGAAGAATCACAGAAGAACATTTCCACAACTGCCATCCCAAAGGCTTCGGATGCACGCACTGCCGAGGGAAAGGTAAGGACACCTGCAAACAGCCTCACATTAGCCAAGGCCACAGCAATACAGCTTTCACTGTGCTCATAGCTAGGCAGCACAAACAAGACTTCAGATTATAACAAGAAGGATGCACAAATCTCCCAGCAGTTCAGGTATCAGTAGCCAAGGGCTGTAGAACAATCCTTGTTGCAACAGGACTCAGCTATCTTTGGGACAAGATGGTGCTTCTCCTCTCCAGCACAATCTTCCCAGTAAAACTAGCCACAGCTTTACCTTATCTTTAAATAATTAGCACAATTAAGGCAATTAACCTTTGGCTGAACCTGCACAGGAGGAAGGACATCTCAAATCAGTGTTCCCTGTTCTCCTCCTAGTCTGTTCCCTGAGTCAATCATCCCTCCCAGTGCAAACCAGGTGTTTCATTTATCACCCTAATTAGTCTGCTTTTCACCAGTCTTCCTCCATTACAGGAATAAGCCCTCTGTATTTTTTCCAGTAAGTTAGTTATGGTTCAGATCTGAACTGCTTCACAGAGTCCTTAGACATTAGAGTTTGAGCTGAGGTCTCTCTGCAGAGGAGTTACCTGCTGTCATCTTTGGTCTCTGCTCCTTGACTTCATGTTCCAGCTCAAACACTTCTGGTTTTGCCACCTCCTACAGATAAGCTGTGGGGAGCTGCTCATCCAGGACCATCCCAACTGTTCTCCACAGTCACTGCACCTCAATGGTTCTGTATCACACTGAGGGGTTATAACCTTCTGGTATTGGCAGTAGCACTTTATTTAGTGGTGCTTGCACACCAAGGGGTAGGTCACCTTCCAGACATCTCTGATATTTTTGGACTCAGGGATTCAGGTGATTTTTGGATCTCCCAAGGATTTTATTTTTAAGATTACTCTGAACTCAGCTTCCCATTTAATATTCACAAAGTAATCCAGGTATGGTTTTGCCAAAATCCATTTTGACACAACCATATTTGGTGTCTGCATTCAGAAGTCACACATCAGGAAGCGCAGATTTACACGTGAAAAGCAGGGTTTTCATTTAAATTATGCCCTTTCAGCCTCTCCTCCCACAGTCATCAAAGGCCTCCCCATATTTCATTTCAGCAGCTGATATTTTGCACCGTTAATGGCAGTAAGAAGCTCAAGGAAAAAATGTTATTCAAGAATGCAATCAAACCTGTTTAGAGGAAGGAAGCAACAAAAAGGATTTATCTGCTGCAGAATATAGTTGCTGCAGGATGTGTCTTGGCTTACAGATAAAAGCCTGGGGCTCTGTTTGAGAGAACATAGATGCAGAGAACTACATCGAGATCAGTCAAGCTCTCATCCCCACGGATCATAGCCATAAAGTGCAGAGCAAGGGCTGCCATCTAAGGTAACCTCAGGATGATGCAGGACAGTTTTTGGCACAGCCACTGCTCTTGTTTCCTTGGCAGAGGATAGCAAGTAAGAGGGTGTTGCCATCTCCTCTGGAGCAGACACCGATAGGAAGAAAATAGTCCACACTGCAACAAGCTTGTTTCCCCGCTGGAAGGAATTATGTCTGTAAGATCAGAGGTGGACACAGCACAGGTGCTCATAGGCTCCCATCACCCAGCTGCACGAGGCACCTGTCTTGAACATATCTCTGCCAGAAGCACCAAACCCTCACTGCCTCTCCTGTCCCTGTCCTCAGTAACCTCTGTTTCCTGCCCATGGCAGCTCAGTTTCCTGTAGTTGTGTTTATACAAAACAAAGAGGAAACATCTTCTGTTTGTATCTGCTCTTCTAACCAGCCCCAAACTGCTCATCGTGACTGCTGCTGTTAGGCTCCTTCCTAGGCAAAGCAGAACCATCATGGGGAGATGGCCCCATGTGCAAGCACCCGTGCAGAGCCAGAACATGGCACCAAACCGTAGGAGAAGTGTGAAGGGCTCTCTCTGTCCAGCCTCCTGCTCCACGCAAGACACCAGAGGTAGGGCATGGTGCTCATATGTCTATGTGCCCACCCTCTATTTCACAGTCCCTGAGCTCCTCAACTGCTTGAAGCCAATGTCACCTATGAGAGGTCCTACCACAGCCAGGGCTCTCCAAGGGCGGAGAGGGCATAATCTCACTCTGTAGGCACAGGCCACCACATTTGTCTCCCAGCCACTATCACAGGACAAATCTTGTTTCCGAGATTAAGATAAACCCAAGGCAAGGCTGCGAGACAGCCACTAACGCTTACCCACAGTCTCAGCCAAGACTAGAAGCAACAACCCAAGGGAAAAAGTTTAGATCATCAGCACTTCCTGCCCCCAGACACCACCATATTATCATGGAAAATTTTCACAGCTGCCCTCCTGTCCCTCTGTGAAGGCAGCTTGGGCGGTCACAACAGCCCTGCAGGAGATGCAGGGCCTCTCCATGGCTAGCCTGCAGGGATGAGTGATGCCCAGGCTACGGATGCCACCACTGAGGTGATCATCACCCAGTCCAGGGAGAATTCACAGCTGTGGGATCACGAAAGAACTTGGACAACTTGGAACTTGGGTGGAGGAAAGAGTTTCTGATAGCTGCTCACAATGTGCTGTGCGGCTGTGAGGAGGCACCCTGGCCAGGACAGCTACCCCACCCTTCATGGAAAGAATAGCCTTATCTGCCTTAACCTCTTGCCACCACCAGATGTGATTCATCCATCCCAGCAGAAAAGTCACTTGCAAAATGCAAATATTTATGAATCACAGGTGGGCCTTGCTGTCTGCAGGGCTGTTTTGGAAGTATCACACTGCTCACCTCCTAGTGCCATGATGCCTTTGTGGACAACAGTGCTGACACCTCAGGTCCTCTAAGCAGCACTGCATGGCAGGGCCAAGGGGCACAGCAGGACCCAGGGACACGGACTTAGCCTGTATTAGTGGTTAGGGTGTATATGCCACATGGCCAGAGCCTGGAGTCGCTATGTCTGCAATTGGGACCCATGTTTGGCATTCTTCATGCTGCTGTTCCAGGTATACAGACGAATTTACAGAAATTCAGGATTTTGCAAATATTTTTTCTGCTATTTCAGCATTTTTTCACATCTCAGTGACAAATTGCGCAGTAAAAAAAGATAGCATTGCATCTCCACTTAAGCTCACACTCTTCTCATTTTAGCATTGCCAGCTATTCATTTCAGCATCTTACTATGAAGCAAGTCTGCTCTTGGAGGGGACTTTAAAACAGACCACATCTTGGTTTTGAACTCATGCAAATATTTAAAAAGGTGAAGGAAAACAAAACAAGACAAAAGGCAAAAAAGAATCCCATGAAAAATGCAAGTCATTTGAGACTGCTTGGTAAGACATGTACACACACACACCTCAGGTTACCGCTGTACATCAAAGCACACTAAATGCTGACGAGAGGCATATAAATCAAACAGGATAACAGTAAAAACGTGTTTACGTCATGTGGAAACACATCAGAAAGATGCAAGCAGAAAGACCAAAGAACAACACAATGCGGAGTGCAAACCACGGCTGCCGATCGCCGCCGCCAGCGAAGGCTGCAGGGGAAAACGCTGCCTGCAGATCAAACACTGAGGCACTCAGCGCAACAGGAGCAACTGCCTCGGGCTCCAAAACATTCTAATTTCAAATGGGAAACTGTGTTCAAATGGGCTGTGATGAAGAAGACCCTGCAAATCAAGGCCGCCTAAGGCCCAAGGAAAGCTTCTTGTCATGCTTTCCCATCTGCAGTCAAGCTTTCAAGACTCTGGGGTAAAAGAGCTTGGTCTCTAGAGGTCTTGGGACACCAAGTCACAGAAAAAGACTGTATGAGCCTAATAGAGAAATTAAAGCTGGGGAGAAGTTGGCTCCATCAGCCCAGGCTTGATGGAGCCTTCACCAGGGCAGCAGGAGCTGGTGGTTGAGGAGGCCGAGGCCGTGTGGGCTGAGCAGCCCTGGGCAGGGTTGCTCTGAGTTGTCTCTCACTATACAGAAGTGTTCTGTAGTTTCTATTCAGGCTCTCCTCTCCATGCACTAGCTCACAGACCACACTAGAAATCTCATTTTTAACAGACTTCCCACTCCTGGCCTGTTCTTACTGTGCACTCTAAGATTTGATTACAACCAACGTCAATAACTCGAACAGCTCCAGCTGGAAATGCAAAACTAACAGAAGCTTTCGGTACCGTTTATCCAGGCCAAGAGTTTCCATTTTAGCAGATTAACTATCACTGGAAATGAAAGTATTACATCATGGTTATGTTACAATTATATTCCATTGCTTTCTAAACATAATTCTAAAATATTTCTCAAGTGTCCTGTGTTATCATTGTCAGTTTGATCTACCCTATGTCGAGCTACAACTAGTAGTATTTTTCTTTTCCTCCATTTAAAGAAAAAAAAACTGCAATCATACAAAGCCCTGATTAACTAATAACTTTCACTTCTTTTATCAAAAGTCTGAATCCCTTAATTTTTGATGTGATAACATGCAAAATAAAAAAAAAAGGTTGAGTTAAATCTTTTCGTATCTTTATTTCTTCACTGAAGCTTTCAGCTTTTCTTCTTAACCTAAATAGTTTTCAATTCATTATAATCTTATAGTGAGCAATTAATATAGATAGGTCTAATCAGGAGTCACCTAGTATAAAGGAATGTATTGTAATGTATTGTAATGTATTGTAATACATTCCCTTATGATTAGGAATTACAGTTTTTAGAAAAGCTAGGTGTTTTTACCAGTTCTGCTGCTCAGAAAGTCCCTGTAACAGAGTTTCCTTTCTGTGTGTAACAGTTCATTGGTTATGGTGTCATCTCTTGCCATGGAATGAGATTTGACAATCGGCAGTGGATGCAGAGGCTTTTATCTTGAAAGCAGATGTGCAAATATTCCAGATAGCACAATTCCAAGGTTTTCAGAGACCTCACATGAAACCTCCCCACTTCCTGAAACTCTATCCTTCCTACAGGAATTTTAACCAGTGACTTTTTAATATCCAATATTAACCCTTAAATATTTAAAGGAACTTTCTCATAAATCTTCAGCTATATCTGTGAGATCACATTTCTTCCCATCAGCCATTTTGAGATTGCTGTGTTCACTATCCACACTCCCCAGACTGATACATATGTATATGATTACATTACACATATGTAACAGTTCATTAAACTAGAGCTTACACCCCAGATAAGTTCCCAGAGCTGAGGCATATTACATTGGTGCATCATTCCTGGTGCTCAGCAAGTTTCCAGTTTGTTTCCCAAACTTTTCAGGAATATTACTTAGAGCATGAAGTATTTAAGTATGCAGAGATGTGCGGAGTGTTTATGCATCTTGTATGATTAAAATAATTTGCTTCATTTCCATACCATATTCCATCTGAGAGCCTCAGTACTTTAAACATGGCTCAGTCCTGCTTCCCTGTTTGGGAGGAAAGGATGCTGAAAATAATTTGCTGAAAAGCAAGCTTTTCTTCTTCTTCTTCTTTGGTGGAAACATGTTTTCAGTGCTGCCGGGACCTCAGGAGACCAAGACTCTGTTTAGTGACGTGGAGCAGGGAGGGTTTCCCAAAAGGCACACGGCACTGCCCGCTCAGCAGTCCTGAGTAAGCCTGGCTCTTACTGGAAATCAGCCACAAGAGCCACCACCACCTACCTGCTCCAGTTTACACTCAGCAAGAGACTGGGAAGATGCTTCGGATTCCCGTCTCTGCATTGAACGTGCACTTCAAGACCACAGGAAATAGCACCTTCAAAAGTAGGGCTATGGTGGGCAGGATGACTTCTTTTTTTTTTGCACGGAGGAAATTAGAGGTAAAGAATGACAGTCAAAGGGGGTTAAAAAAATAAAAAAAGAGCGACAGAGACCACATTTCCAAATTAATTATGTAAAGCACACTGCTAACAGCCATCAACAATGGTTCTGCAAGAGGTTTTCACACCCTAGGAGCAAGAGTAATGGTAGCAGACTTACAGTGGGGACAAATTATTAGAAAACAGCCCAAAGAGAGCAAGGCTGAAGAATTTGGTCACAAATAAGGTGCATAAAACTTCCCAGAAGGTCAACATGAGAAGACCGTTTCCTGTCCTGATGAGGTTCATGTAGAATCAATGATTTAAGGCAACATTGTTTGAAACTTGTTAGAGAAAAGTTTGTCTCTAAGCCACGTCCTTTGTTCAGACAACTGAACTTTTATTCAGAGAACTAGATGTGCTGGTTTGGGCTCTTGTGTGCTGGTTGGGAGGAAGGAAAGACAGCAACTCACCACAGTCACCATTTCCTTATGCATTTCTGATGATGGCTATAACCCCAATGAGCACTGTGGAAAACTTCGCAAGCTCTTCTTCTCAGTGTCCTATAATGATTATATGACAATCATGGTTTACAGGCAATGACCTGAAACACAGAGAAACGAAAGCAATGGTAACAAGTGCCACTTGTAGGGTTTCTCAGAGAATTCAGCAGTTGATATCTCTTAGTCTGATCTGCACCCAGCTCCAACAGTCTTAAACAACAGTCTTGAGTACGCCATCCCTCTGGGACACAGCTTTGTCTCCTGCCCACAGTGTTCTCTTCATTTGCCCTCCCAACCACAGCTCTCATTGCACCTGGGGGCACACTGAGGATAGGCTCTTCCAGAGAATTTTTCAGGCTGGAAGACCATTTCTATGTCTTTCCACGTAGGTCACCCCAGTGCAGAAGAGAATGTACTTGAAAACAAATCAAACACTTCAAGGGCAGTTAAAAGGGAAAGAGAATCACAAGCTGTATGTGCAGACTTGGCTAAACATGGTGGCTCTGGTTGCTCAAATGATCAGCATCCTCTTCTCTCCTACAACAGCTTCATCCAGCTCATGTTCCTCAGCCCAGCAAACAGTGTCTCTGCAGGATGCAAGGAAGAAGCTTGGAGCAAACCTGCAAAACACATTCCCTACACTTGCTGAAAACTTACAGAGTAGAACAGCTCAAGAGTCCCGGAAAGCTCCTCACCTAAGACTTGGGTGGCTCAGCTAAGTGAGGAGCAGCTGCGAGCAGGTGGCAGAAACGCCCTCCAAACTTTCAGATCTGCAGTGGCCACAACTCTGCTACCAGACAGTGATTTGCTAAGGCACAGTAACCCCCACTGCGTCTGAACTCTAAATCGGCTCTTGACAGCAGCAGCAAAGCAGCACATGCATGTAAAGTCAGGCATGTGCCGCGTGGCAGGGCTGCTAAGAGGCAAGGACATCAGAGGCTGCCAGAGCACGCTTTCTGCTTATTTAAAATCAAGTCAGCCAGCCTACTCCCACTCAAGCCAAATGCAGCAGTGGGATTTATCTCCTGAAAATGCGGAAATTCTCCTGAAGGAGCAATAAAATTGGCCTTTTGAAACCAGAGAATTACAGCAAAGTACATCTGCTTTTGCTGCCAGAGCATTTCTGATCTTCAAATTTCAGTTGATATGTACCTTAAGTACAGATGAGGTATCAGCTATAGGAGCTATCCCTTCACAGCAGTTACAACACTAAAGTGCTAAAGACAACTTGAATTTCTTGAGCAGTATTTGAAATGGCTTGAAAAAGTGGCTCTTTCCACTTCTGCTTTCAGCTCATAACTGGTTCATGCACCTTCACTAGTCTCAGAGGAACGGTCTGAGAAATATGCAGCATATTTGTCCTGTTTGATCTGACAAAGAGGAGGGGAAAGGTTGCTAGTTCCCTGTCATTCCATCTGTCAACGCACCTGTTAGAGTTAGAAAAGCCTCAGAGCTGCCTGATCTCTCCATTGACCTCCAAGGGAAACCAGAGGACTACATCCAGCATGATCAGCCCTGTTGAAGTTCAACAGTTGTTGAATAAAACAAGTTACAGAGAAAGGGTAAAAGCCAGAGATGATTTGGAAGAGACATTATTTTCAAGCTGAGTCTCTTTAGAGAAAAGTTGAATTTCCTTAGAGAGAGCTGGACCGTTCACGGGGTGCAGAAAGCAAGCAAGGCAGAGGAACACACATAGGCGCTCACTATTTTGCCGAGAACTTTTTGTCTCCTTACTGCCCAAAGTAAAAAGATTTTATTGCACACCCTGCCAGTATTGAACAGCATCCCAATGTCCTCACCAAACCATGCAGTCCCACTTCTTCCATATCACTACTTCAGTAACGTGCAAAGAAAGGAATATCTGACTCTGTATTATCCCAAGAAATGAGTCAGTAACAGGTTGTTAAGATTTTTTTCCACCACTTTTTTTCTCTTCTTTTAATGAACAAGAAATTAACGTGCAATTTGTCTCATTCAAACCCCTTCTCCTTACTCATCTCATTCTCTCGCTTACATTAAACCTCAGTCACTTAGTCATACCTAAAATTAGATTTTTGTAACCATGATGTAACATGTCAACACTTCTGAGTGCTAGAAAAATAATATTAATATTTAAGTCTTCCTCTCTCCCCTTTTTTTCTCTTCCATAACCACTAGCCAACATTCCTTCACAACCTGGTAAGAATTTGGCTTGCATAGACTCTTCACAGCCATGCAGGCTAGAAGAAGAAACCCCACCAGACGTCATAAGAGATACTTAGAAAGCATGGGGCTGGCTTCAGGTAGGTGAGTAAGTGTAAAGCCAAAGCAACCGTGAAACTTGTCAGATCAAATAGAAGCGGCTGCGTAGACTCAAAGGACACAAGCGGCTGCAGAACCATCACTTCTTCCGTTCTTACTCATGCTCGCTCCCTCCCTTGGAGGGCTACAGTAGCAGCGGCTGGTATAACACCTCAACAGCGCCAGTTCCAGCAAATTACAAACAAGCCCTGTGGTTTTTGTGCATCCGAGACCCTCCCTGTCATGCTGGCAGCTCTTTCTGTGCCACAGACACCCCCAATCCTGTTCATTGCTCCCCATAATTTCTTATCCCATTTCCCTTGGGGCAGATCAGGTATCTCCTTGCCTCTGCTGTACTTTTGCTATGGAACAAG
>JAUBOD010000770.1:3079415-3097899 GCA_032353885.1 Nothura maculosa
CACACAGTCCTGGGTATCCTGCTCCAGCAGATTCCCTTGCACTAAAAGCTCATTCCCCTTTCACCAGGGGTTCTTATCATTCCCAACTCAGCAGACAGGTTTAGCCAAGTTCTGTCCTATCTCAGGAATGAAATAGCCTAACACTTTAGAGGTGAGTCAGCCTGACTTGCCTTCTGCTGGTATAAAAACAGCGGTAATCCAGCAAACCAGGATCTGCGCTTTTTACAAAGAGCTCAAACTCGTTAGATAATCTGTCCACTGCTATTAATTAATACCTCACCAGGAACAATGCTCCCTAAGAGGAAAATCCACCTAGATATTCTTTAGTAGCTGCAGTAGGTGGAAGCAGGAGAAGTTGGACAAATAGTTTTGATTTGGTCCATTTCCTGCCTTCCCCAGAGCAGGGATGACTTTCACACTGATCTAAAGGGTTATTAGCCAGATCTAAATAAAAGCCCTTATTCTGCCTCCTGAATTTCACCATAAGCATTCATCAGCAACAATCCAGGTTAATCCAATATCCTGAGAGCTGCAAAATGCTTTCTTCTCCACGCAAGCATAACAGCATGCCAGCAACTTAAAAGGCAATCTTTATTTTCTGACTGCTATGATCAACAGAAGCAGCAGGAAAAACAACAGGAGCCAATTTTAGTATCTTTCATACCACAAAGGTCTGGAGGAAGAAGGAGAAGCAGAACCAAGCACAGGCATTCAAGATATTTTTGCTAGGGAACGAAGTTTAACAAGCCCTACAAATACCTAGTAGAGCTGGAACTTGCAACACTGATATGAATTACCTTCCAGAGCAGGAAGAATGTAGTCTAAAGAAATGCAACCATTCCAAACCTAAATTGTTGTAGTCAAATCCCATATCCTAATTTCACAAAATACAATACTTCCTGGAGATTCAAGTTAATTTGTTCAACAAATACACCCATTACTATTTAAAAACAAACTCAATTCCGAGAGAACATAGACGTGTGTATGCCTTTATATTCATCCTGCCCTTCCTTCCTGTAAGTGGTGCTAGTCTCAGAATACCATTGTCAAACGTGATTTAATTAGGTCCCTCAAACATATTTTATTTTTCACTTTCTTCCTTGCTTCAGTCTTCAGAGTTGAGCACTGAAGTTTCTCAATTATGATAGCAAGACGATTTTCAGCAGTTATAAGATAAAAAGAATTACAGTATCAGAGCTAAATGTTTTAAGACTTTAAGAACTGGCAACAGTAATATTTTCATCATAGCACAAACAAATCAGTATAGTAATCAACAGAAGCTATAAAACTCTATTCTGAAATTACACTGCAATTTCGCTTTACAAAAACCATGTATTTTGGGAGTCAATCTTCCAAGAATTCCAGTTAAAACACTTATGCATTCAAGCACCAAAAGATGCTTAAGTCTTAGCCATAACAGACTAAAGACTCAATAGCAGGCAAGATTTTTGAGACCATTTCTATTGTAATGTGACTATAGTTGGTAAACTGTCAAAGAGTCTATCAAAAAAAGTCTTTTTTTTAAAACTAGAACTTATTTTAGACTGCTGCAAGTTATAAGACCTAGAAAAAAATGGTACGAGTCTCATTCCTCACTGAAAGAGGTAAAACAGCCTTGATGGATTATGGCACTTGTCACTGATGTAAAAGCATATTTGTGAGAGGCAGAAATCTAACACTGAAGACTCAAGGGCTTTCACAGCAGAGATCATCTAGCATACAAAGACACGTGATGCTATTTCCTCCCCTTTCATAGCAGCTGCTTAGACCTGCTAATGGCAAGAGCATGACACTTTAGACACATGCACAGCTCTTACTCCAGACACCGAGTAAAACGTTGGCACATTCCACTAGCACTGACACCACCAACCAAAGCACAGGAAAATAACACAAGCCGCCAGTCAGCAAAAAGAACTAGTGCCCTATCTCTAGTAAACCTGAATAAGTAACAGTACCAGACGAAGTGTTATTCTCTCAGAGACCGAAACAATAGAGATAAAAAGCTTACTCAGGCTGCAAGACTGGAGGTATCTCTGAGGTAGCTGAACTGGAAGTGTTTTCAGTGCTTGCAGCTATGCTGGATGAAGAAGCTTCGTTTAAATCTACTGAAGGTGCAGCCTCAGTTTCAGGCTGGCTTGCTTCGCCCGCTTCTGCAGTCTGTGACAACAGTAGAGATGAACATAAGCTTTTGAAAGCTTGAACAGGACAAGTGTTCATAGAATAATTACTAGTGTAGAGTTTTAACAGTTCAGTAAAGCCTACTTCAATTATCAATGGACCTGAAAACCAGACTACAAGAAATCACACACTTCAGATAGTTTTTCTTTCCTCATAAACCTATCTGGCACTCAGTGGTACTAGGTCAGCTGCAATACTTCTGTAGACTCAAATTATAACACAAGATATTAAGAAAACAGGCATATGCAACTTCATCATCCATGCATCCCCACAAAGCAGCAGCTAAGAGAGAACAGGCCCAAATAGTGCAGCAAGTGAAATATACCATTAGGTTCTGTTAAAATAACACTTGTATTTAGTATTGTCATCCTGAGTCTTTTGATTTTGTCCACCTACACAGGTCTGAAAGGGTTTAGAGTAACCTAAGCAAAGCAATTGCTTGTCACTTTTGAGAGTCTAGCAGTCAGGAGTTGTACTTATTCTAGATGTTCTGTTTTTAAGCTCTCACACAGAGCAATCAAGGCAAGTCTTCCTGAATCTGGAACAGGGCAAAACTACTGCAACAAAAGGAGTTCATTCTTGCAGGAATACAAAGTATTAAGCAAAAGCCATAGTCAGTAACTAGATTAAATATCTTGCCTTATAATCTGCAGAACACAAATCTATATAGCCTCTAACAGTGGATTTTGCAACACTTCACTCAGCATGACTTAGTATTTTTATTGAATTAGCCCTTTGAAAAGTGCTTCCATTTTAATATAAAAAGGAAAATAACGACTGGGGCCATTACAAATTAAAACTGCAAAGGAACACCATGATCATAAAATTTACCTAGGCAGGAAGTTCTTTAGATAGAAGATGAGTATGGCAACATTGTCTGTTAGCAAAAGTTGGGATGTATATGTTTGTAGGGATGGCATGTGCACGTGAAGATATTCATACCTACAGCATCCAACTTTAACTTGGAAAAAAATAGTAGGCACCTTCAAATACTACATTATTCTATTTCTTGTGCACACTGGAAGTGCAAGGTCTGCTAGCTCACGGGTATTGTCTTTCATTGGAAACACAAGTCTCAAAGCAACCTTACATGCAAGTAAAATGTGACAGGTAGTTACAAAGAGCTTTAGACAATGAAAATGTAAGACTCCAAAATCCAGAGGCATTTGAAGAACATATGGACAGAATCATGAAATAAAGGCTTGCCTGGTCAGATTTTGTAGAGTCATCAGGTATTTCTTCTGCTGCGTAACTTTGTTTACTTGAGTCTGCATGTTCTGAAGGTTGCATTCCAGTAGAACCAGTCACTTCCCCCTAGTTTATCAAAAGATAAAGCACTAGTTAAAACACAGTGAAATAAGCTTTCTACGCTGACAAGGACAACTTTGGCAGAAACTGATCTAAATGTTACCTTTACAACCACTAGAATTTAAACAGAAAATTAAGTTACGCAAATCTTCAGAGCAACAGTCCACGTATGTTTAAACTCTCATCTGTATAAAACCTACAGCAAGTTCAAACAATTTACACAAGTCTTGACAGACAAATTCAAGACTGTCTTAACCATTATTTTTGTGCACTCAGACAAGTTAATCAGTCTGCTCTATCCTCCCACAGGTTTCCCCTGTGGAGAAACACTCTCTATGCCCATGTTGCCCAAAATAAGAAAAAAAACATTTTTAGACAATTTAACAGAGAAACACTTGAAAGATAAGTACAAAGTAACACTTTGGCACGTTTTGGTTACAGTCATCACAAAACCAGATCAACTTCACAGATCTACTGCAGTCTATCAAAACAAGCTTCCCTTTCACGAATAAATATTTACTAAGATTTTCAAATGCAACAAATTCAGAGAATAAAAATGAGTATGTACTTGAGGAAAGTGTTTAAAATAAAATGGAGTGTAGAATTAACAACAGTTTGTACTTGTTTGTACAAAATTCTCTAAGTAGAGCAACTACAACATAAGCAAGTTTTAGAGCATTCTTTCTGATGCAGTATTTGAAATACCCCTTGTTTTAAGTGCAAACTAAAACACTGTAGTCAAAGACTGGAAGTGCTGGTGTTCAGACCCACGGGCAGCTATGCTGTAAGCAGATTACATGATTGTAACTGTGTGCAATCTTAACTTGATTGGGTTAATGTACACACTGGAAGTGCAGAAAGTACGAATCTCAGGGGCTGCAAGACTGCTCCCTCTTCAGCAGGAGGTCTCCACAGACTTGGTTAAGAGCAACAGGCATTGTGTTGTAAACAAAAGGAAAAGACAGATAAAGGCAGACCTAGGCAAGGCATGTTAAACCTCTTAGTTAGAATAGCAATCATTGATGCACTAGGCTGATTAACATGGCACAGATGCAAATGATATGCAGTGGCCCTGACATATGCAGGCCATCACCATAACGTGGCCTCGCTGGATTCACACGCTACCCCTAACATTCACTTCTGGTAACTCCGGGCACCAAAATTAAAAACAGAAAAAAACCCCAAAGTTGCATTACCAGATTATTTTTAATGTCCAAATATACTGCCTCATAATAGCAAAAGCCTTTAAGATAATAAGGGCTCAGAAGCAATATCACAGTTCACAGAACTCCCTGAGTACATGAATATTCCAACACAGAATACTGAGTCAGTGTTGCAAGCACTTTTCAACATCAAGTTACTTGGCATCATTTATTTACCATACCTTTTCTTGGATATTTTCACCGTCGTTTGCCAGGGCACAGGCCTCACCAGGAGCATATTGCACTGCAGATGAAAGACTCTCTTTACAAAAGACATGCCAAACAGGAAGCCTGTTGAAGAACAAGAACACAAAATACCAATAGAGTCTTACTTTAAAACTGAAGTACTATGAGTTTCTTCAATCTTGTCCCCTTCAGCCTTTCCAGTTGTATCCACCAAGTGCCAAAAAAATAAAGCCATTCGCATACAGTTTACTGATACTCCTTCAACAAAGCTATTAAGGGACATAAATTAGAAATGGAGAATGCACTACATAGTTATTACTTTCAAAAGAAATCATCACTGGATTGCTACTGGGGTGATGTGTCACACAAAGCAGAACCCAACAAATTAGCTCATTACTGTAAGTGAAAATGAACTTGAGTCAACTTTATTCTTTGCCACAAAATAACATTTCTTTAGAAGTGTTTATTACCAGGGAAAATACAGCAAAACATGAAGAATTAAATCCATTTCTACCCCTTCCCTTGTACAGAGTATATCCAAGAAAATTATATTTAATATTTCTGATAATATAGAAGAGCTTTAATAAAAGTGTATTAGAGAAGAGGTCTAAAAATACAGGCATAGGTGGCAAACTATATGCTGCTTTACCTATATATCACACATATCTTCAGAGATACTTGTTTTATATTTTCATCCTTGAACAGCATTCCCTGAGAACTGCTGGATACAGCAACTTTTTGATGCAAAGAGATCTGACAAGCAAAAGCCCAGCCTAAGCAGTCAGTCATGACAGCAACAACATTAATAGATTAAGATTCACTTACACCCCTGAGACCAGGTTCACGGTGAGAATTTGAATTATCACCTGCCTTAACTTGAAGATCCTCCTTACTGAAAAGCACAATGCAGTAGAGCTTCCATGCTGAGAGGAAACCTCCTCTATCTATCGCAGCCTCACAGGCTAAAATAGACCATAGTCACATACTGTATTTTAAAACAGTTGCATCCACATCCATTAGGTGCAAACTGAAGTTTAACTTCTGCCACCCTGAAGCCTCCATGGCAAATCAGGCCTACAATGCAGTTGAGTTTTGCAACCACATGTAACCAACCCATCAAGACGCGTTCGCAGCTGAACAGTGTCTCCACAGCAAGGACACGCAAGGCAGAGCACACACTGCCAAGCCTCACCTCAGATCCCAGCACAAACATCTCACGCCAGGCACAACACATTCACTACAAACTGTCCCAAGTTAAAGGTTTAAACCACACTGTTTTTTCCACTTGGTGACTTTCTCACCTGTCAAGATCAGCTCAACACTTCAATGTGGGCAGAGCCAAGAGGATGGGCAGCTCTCACACAAATTCCTCTGCCCTTCATAGGGGCCAGCAGCACTTTGGGATGCAAGAAGCACTTAATGTGAAACCCTTCACAGCCATTCTTCAAAAAAATTATATATATATTTATAATATATATTTATATTTGGAGATATATTTACAGGGAAGAAAGGAGAGCACTACTTCTCCAGGCTGCAGATAATTCTAAGTCTAGGCTTTTGCTGTTGAGATGTAAACTTGCTGCTCTTCTTCCACCTGCATTAGCAGGAAAATTGTTAGCAAGGAATTAGGCAGGTCTCTTCCCACCAGAAGAGCAGGAAGCAGCCAGCTAGAAGGTGTGTGATCTGACGTGCTCTTCTGGAGACGTGGCAAGGCAAACAACATGGCCCAGTTCTGTCCCACCCACTATCAAACCTCAGCAATTCCTCTTCTGTAAGAGCTTTCCTGCAAATGAAATGGAAGTCCTCAAGACAGGTGTGAGTAGCTGCAATTAGTGAAAATTATGAACTGAACATTAAGGGTATAAAAACACTTGGAATAGCGTACTAGAGCAGTTGAAAATAAGGAGTATAGATACCCATATCTTAAATTTGCATCTCAGTTTGAAGCTACTTCTTCATATTGAAGTTTCCACTGAAACCCTGCCTCAGCCTAAGCTTAAGATACACACTTAAAAGGATATCATTAAATGCTACCAGACCTTAAGATCTATTCATCTCTTAGTTCATATTTCAATTCCTCTACTTTCCTAAATAAAGATTTTCAGTCATTCTACAAAGAAATTTTCATGCTCTTAATTTCAGCAGCTCCAAGTTCCCCTTACTGCTATAAGGAATCGCTCATTTTCTTTACAAAATTGCAAGACTATACAGAGCACACTGTGGCTCACTTGACCCTTTCTATAAGGCAACTTTCATGTGCATGCACTGTTTTGCTTACTTTAAGCTGGGATTTTCACTGAGCTGTGCAGAAGAACATTAAGTTCCTTAATGTAGAAAAAGGGAATATATGATTAGTGTCAACTGTTAACAGCATTTTAAAATGTGAGGTATAGTTAATAATGCTATTATGAGAGCATCATCTACAGTTATTAAAAGTGGCACAAAAGCACTGCATTTCTGCTTTATGCATTGATGTTTTCAAGACAACAGGACATACTTCATTAGCACAACCAGAGCTTTTGCAAAAACGCACAGTTTGATGGGCACATGATTTAAGCTAGTCTGACACGAGCTCTGTCCAATATCCAATTTACTTATTTTCAGAAATTCTTCTCAGCCTAATCACCCAGATAGAACACGATGCCTCACGTCTGCTCCAAGCCCTCAAAGCATGGGAGTGGAAGGAGAACTTCCGTGCACGCACGCATGCCCACACTCACACATGCCCACACACACACACACACACCAAGAGCTGCAGGTCACTCCTGGAACAGGGGGTTCCGAGGAAAGGACTTCCATTTAGTTGCTGCCATCAAGCTCTGACAGAGCATGAGGGATGCCAATTCAAAGAAGGTAAGACTACGAAATCAGCTATTCTGTAGGAAGTCAAATTGATTACCTTATCATGACTACTGTGTCTTTCTGCTTTTTCTCCCATTTATTTCAGTGTTCTGCACATTCTACAGGCTTCTTTCACTGGAAGAGATTGATAAATGATACAGCTTTTTTTCTTTAAGAACGTGGCAAATGGCAAGTTCCCTCTGCTAAGTCTTTCAGTATATCCAGAAAGGCATACAAACATGCAAGGGAAATGGTTTATTTACTGAGTGGAATATTCTCTCAGTTCAGTAAAGTCATGCAATATCTCCAGTGAAAACACAGCCGCTTGCTACACCCATATGTATTAATAGGGCCTTCCCTTGCTCAAAAGCAAAGGGCCATATTCTGATGCAGACTTCAAAGTAAGCAGATTTAGTGCTCAAATAGTATCTAATATTAAACGTTAGACAGTGTTTTCTCAGGCACAAAATATATTTTCAAGCAGGGGCACAGCAACAAAATATTTCAGAGACCATTCCAGATTTGTAACTAACATCTAATTACTTCTGCAAATACAAAAGCTTCTTTTTTCGCTAAGTATGCCTCTACTAGCAGATACTACTTAATCTTATGCAGAACAAAGGTATAAGCAACAGCTTTTAAAATACATTAATGATGACACTAAAAGGCTACTTTCTCAAGTACTCCACGATTATTTCAGCTTTATGTGCACAAATCCAAAAGCAAAGGCTGCAAGCCCAAGATTACAAACAGAAAAACAAATCATCATTCCCTGCAGGGCAGGCCTATGTTGAGTTTCTCTAGGAGAGAAATTAGAACGGTACAGTACAGTTCTTAATTGCTATAGGAATTATATATGGCCTGCTGATGGCTGTTAGGACTCCTAAACTGACCTGGAAAAAAGTTAAAAGACAGGTTGCTTTGAAATTGCAATATAGGTTTCATCTGAAAGTGTTCAGCTTTTAATTCTTGAAGTAATTGTGAAGAAAGATGCAGAAGACTTATCAGAGGCAGCACAGCTATCATTAATGTGCTTTGATAAGCAACAAGCTACAGATGCCCAAGAAAAACACCCTACATCTTAAATTAACAAAACATTATGATAAGCAGTAGTTTGTGCTGAATTTGGTCTTACCACAAGGAAAAAAAAAAAAAAAAAAAAAAAAAAAAGTCTAAGCTTTCCTTTTCAAACACTGACATACACAGAAGACTCAACAAGTTACTCAATCACTTACTTAAATTCTCCCCAAACAAGATGTGCTTCTGGACACCTGAGAGCTAAGCAGCTCAAAGCAGGTCAAAGCTGACACCTGCGAGACATTTTTAATCAAATGGAAAATAAAGTCACAAGTGTCCCAATTATCAGGCCACTGCTGCACGCAATGGAACCTGCCTCTCTCAAGGACTATCTTTGGCATTTTCTGCATCTCTGAGGATTGTGTTACCAACAGGTGTGGATGCATCAAAGTCAGCTAGCCCAGAGCAAGAAGCGTCATATCTGCCCTGGGACACTTCTCTGTAGAACCATTCACAGGAACAGTTCAGAAGAGGCAGTGCTACATAAAGCAAGGGAGAGGTACATGTTGGTTGGTTTACAAATTTACCTTCTTGATTACAAAATAACTTATTTGGGCTTAATCAGTTAAAGCTCTAGAAAAGTTGTAAAAGGCTGAGAAAGTTTTTCCTTCATGCCCAGCAGTTGGAAGGCAGACTACCTATGAGAGGCAGGAAGGCTTCAGCCCCTCAGCTCATTCCTTACTACTTTCCCTTAACCAGTGTTCCTACATTCCACATTCGTGCACGCACACAAGCCCTCCCTACTCTTTGCAAAGAATGTGCTCTCTAGCCTCCCTCCTAACTAGAATGCTATACAAACAGTTACTCCATTCATTTAGAAGAGATCAATACAAAGATGTTTCTGAAAAAGCCAAATTTCATAGCTTGAGACAGTGACATTTCAGCCTTGTGTTTAAAAGGCCTTTCATCACTTCAAACGCACCAGAATATCAAACTGACCATAAAACAAGGTTACACTTGCACCATGTAACTTCACATTTAACTGATGAGCTGATCTTGACAGTGAGGGTAATAGGGCACTGGAAAAGGTTGCCAAGAGAGGTTGTGGAATCTCCTTCTCTGGAGATCTTCCAAACCCACCCGGATCCAATCCTGTGCCACGTGATCTAGGTGACTGTGTGTGCTGGGGGCTTGGATTAGATGATATCTAAAGGTTCCTTCCAGCCTCAAGGAGTCTATGATTCTATGACTGTATTTATAGGAAGCTGCACATCCTGCTCTGGAAAAAAAAGTATGGACTCTGCTAAAAGATTGATTAGTAAGAGAAACAAAACAGAAGTTAACAAAAAGTATTTCATGAAGTTACTTAGTGAAGAAAAGCACTCAAGTGAAGAAGAATCATCTTAGAGGAATTTCAAAAAAGAAAAAAAAAAAAAAAAAAAAAAACAAGACTGTGTGCTTGATTTAGCAACAGCCAGGGCCTTACACAGAACACAGCAACCTCATGAAGAGGTAAATAGCATTTTAGCATATCACTCGCATAACAAGCAAACAAATTTGAAGTTTCTAGGACAAATCTTTTAGAAGATGACATGAAAGCACTTCAATGATTTTCAAAAACAATTTTAGAAGTTAAATATACTGATTGAGCCAAGGGCTTGTCTTTAAGAAAATAGAGCAGAATTTCAGCTTGCCCATTACCTGCTCACACTGAAGGCATTGCAAGTTGGGCATATTGATATTTGATTTTACAAATCCAGGAGTTACAGAGCAGTTGCCTCAACACTTAACTACACGGCAGAGGCAATTTCAACAACATACTTCTCATTTTGAAATCAGGTGTCTGAAACAAGTCAGTCTTACACAAACTTCTTTTCTTCCTGCCATAAAATACACTCACAGTGCTTATTTTAGTATCAGTCTTAAATAGATAAAAGTAAAACTAAGAGGCAAATCAGTAGACAAGAGCTTGAACCCCAGTATAAGTTATACTAATAACTCTACCCAGAGCGCTAGGGCAGCCTCCTGTGACCATGAGTCTGCAGGGATTTTGCATGATAAGAAGGCTGCTACACCTCACAACGCAAACAGCACAGGTCTGCCCCAAATTCATCCCACTGCCCAGCTCTGCTAGTCATCATCTTTCCACTAGTAAGGAACGCAAATCTAAACCTTATGCTAAAGGTCAGCAATAAGTTCAATACATGTTCAAATAGATAAACCTCTGCTCTGTGACCTCTGACCCAGCTAACAGTTTTTGCCTGCACAAGACATAAGCAGCAAAACAAACTCACATACACAGGAGACAGTACCACGTTACCCAAACAGCCTTGTTTTTAAAGGCTCTTCTCACATCGCAAAGCCTTCAATGTAGACACCCTTAACAACATAAGAGGCTATAACAAAAATCAAAGAGAGCAAAACCGGAAATATTTTCTCATTAAAATACAGAGGGGCTCATGCTTAACCTGTTAGAGAGGAATACACAGAAAAAAAAAATCCAACTCTCCCATGTATTTGTAGTTGGATGTTATCCCTGGTTATAGCACTGACCTATTTTGACTTTGAGAGTTTACAGGTTACCTTCCCACTACAGCTTTCCGAGCAGAGCTCCTACACAAGGGGTTTCCACCAGAAACAGTCTTACTTTATTGCTCTAGCATATTCAGAGTAGCTACAACTAAAGGATCCTAACATGCCCATGCACTTAATCTCCATCTTCCTTTTATTGCTAATTGTAGAACTGGGAATGATAAAATGGTTTATAGAGCTAACTACATCAGGATGTGCAAAGCACTTGATTCTGCCCTGAAATGAATCATGGAAGCACAAATTAGGGCATGCACGATTTCTTTATTAAATTTACATGGAGCGCTTTGAAAGTGCAGGTTTGGGCAGGCAAAAGGCGATTTCATAGCAATCTATACAGGTTATTGTTCAAACTACTGCCTCAGCTGGTCTCAGTTCAGATAATACTAGGACTGCTATAAGCTTCTAAATCCATACCATTTATTTAGCTCTCCATATTGTCAAACAACAAAGTGCTGGGCATATGAAGAGTGTTTTGTTTTTAATGATCACCCACACAAAGGAATTAACAAAGGCTAAAAGCCTTTGTGCAGATTCAGAACAACAGGAGTCACTTGTGTACAGTCAGAGCTGCAAGCGGCACAGATGGGCATTATTTTTAGAGCAGTATATTGCTAAGCTTTACCTCCAGCAGAAGTATTTCTCTGAGGCCAGACAGCCATCCCATTCTTTTGAACTATTTGCAACAACATTGCTAGGAGCAACATGACCTGTCAGCAATGGGATTTTACACTCCCAAAGGAATGAAGCTTCTTTCTGCCTTCCCAAACTCCCATGGTGCCCTTATTGAAAGCGCACAGTTAAGTCAGTCACTAAAGCCAAACTTCTGGCCAGTTACAGATTTCCTAATGCCCAACAATCATATTCAAGCTACCTGGAATTGTTTCTATACACACACACACACACACACACACACACACACACACATTTTTTCACTGCCTAAACTTACTTAGGAAGCTTTATAACACGTGGTTGGGAAACACATCTACCACCATCACCATTTTAAGTTTAATTTCACCAAACAAAGAACATATCTACCTAACCAGGAAAAAACATTCCAGGTTTAAAAAATACCATAGTCCATGTAGCTTAAGGTATTTTTTTTCAGTAGTTCAATTTTCTCTTTAAATTTCTCCCCCCACCCTTTTATCATCCTCTGTTACAACAGACCAGTTTCATTTAAAAAAAAAAAAAAAAAAAAAAAAAAAAAAAAAAAACAGCTTCATACATTTCAAGGCAACTAAATTTAAAAAGACCTGGCAGACTCAGTTATGAGGATATGCCAACATTTGTAACAGTTTTAAGCAGCAAGTCACAGTCTTCCACGCTGCTATTTAAAGTTTTTGGTGGCATGCTTGAGGAAGATTTGATGATCTTTTAGGCTCACAGACTTCCCAATTACAAGGCTGACATGGCTACTGGAATCAAAGAAAGCCTTAATATTATTCTGTAAACAGATGGTTTAAGCCTGATGTGAATTAGTATTTGGACAACGGACTAAAGAATTAAAATCGTGTCCCTCCTTCAATATCAATCCATCAACTGGCTCTTTAACCAAAAGAAGAAAGAGCGAGCAGAGTGAGTACCCACCCTGAACAATTTCCCCAATAGCAAAAGCTCCGAGATAGCCCAGTGCAAGCTATAGATCAGACAAGACACAGCTTGAAAGCACAATCTCTTTTTAAAAAGAAAAAGAGCACATCTTTTCAGTGAATTAAATACATGACTTAAACTGCATAGGAGTAGATGCCTTCTTTTTTATTAAAGTTATCTGTTAAAAGAGGCTGAGAATGCAACAGATCACTCTGATCAGCCAGATATGACTAAAGAGAGACCGCTTCCACTTCCAAAGTACCCTAAGGCAAAGGGGACAATCAGCCTTCAATGCACAGCAAATAAAGGCCCAAACTGCTTTCCCAATATCAACCTTTAGGAAAGATTAAAAATAAACACACACATCAGCAGGTCTCTGGAGAGAGTTGTCTCAGGTTCACAGCTCATTTAATCAAATCAATACAGCCAGAAACTTTTCTTTTCCACTTCTCCTAAATGTAAACACGCAACTGAGCCTTGAAGACCGTTGTTATTCTCTCCTGAAAAAATAAACTCTGATAAAGGGAACTAAATGGGGTCCGAGAATGTTTGAACCTATTTATACAAGTTTCAGTATCAGTTTTGCGATTAATTCTGTACCCTCAGCCTAAAGGAGCACTGTTCAAGGGGCTTGCCCTTGTTCATGCCATCAGAACCAACAAGGCAAAACCCTTTACATATAAAACTTAAACCACATACATCTTCTGAAATACACTTAGAGCAGTTAAATGTTTTCTCATTAAACATTAAACTAACACGCTGCTACACAGCATTCTCTTTTAATAACTGCTGCTGATTAAGTTTTCACCTTTCTAGTTTGCTGCTCAAACCGGCTACAACTTCTCAGTGAATCACAAAGGTCAAAACGGGTCAAAGTTTTAGAAAAAAAAGCTTAAAAATGCGGGAATATATTCAACTGCTTGGGATGTGATAAAAGTCAGACTCTAAAGAAGCTTGAAAACCAAGTAAAGAGGAAATGCAGGGACAAAGCATAGGCAGGAGAAGCACTACAGAGAACTGCCCCGGCAGATGTGATCTATGCAAAACTCAGGGCAGTTTAGGAAGATTTTTAGCCACTGATCTTTGAGAAAACACAACCAAATTTGAGGCTGAAAGCAGAAGAAGGCAGCAAAACTTCCTCCCCAAAGCTCGGGCTGACAGGAGGCATACAGAAATAAATACACGGTGCAACCCCGAGCTGATACACCTGAAAGCAGCTATTAAGACGGCGTGAGCTTCCACGACCAAAACAAATAAATACAATTCATACAAAATAACAATAAAAAATAAGCGCTGGTTTCCCAATCCCAGGCTCCCTTCCCGCAGGACTAGGCGCTCCCGGCACTTGACCAGCTCCTCATTCCCACCCCGCAGCATTTCCCTTCCCCAGTCACTCGTTCCCCCCGCTCCCACGCCGGGGGCCGCCGGTGCCCCGCGCTCCGGACCGCTCCGCCAGGCCCGTGTGGGGGCCGCAGCGGCCCCGCGCTCACCAGAGCACGGCGCAGATGAAGAGGCAGGAGCCCAGGGCCAGGAGCCGGCGGGGCGGCTCCCTCATCGTCTCCCCCGTCTGCCTCCCGCGGGCGCGCAGAGGCGGCGCATCCTCCTCGGCGGCGCAGGGAAGCGGCGGCGGCGGCGGCCGTTAACGCGGCCGTTAACGCGGCTCCTCCCCCCCGCGCGCAGCGGCGCGGCCGTTACTACCCCCCTCCCCCCGCCCCTCCTGCCCTCACGCGCTGAGCTGGAAGGATACGCGTCACCCGCCCCCCGCCCCGGCAGCCCCGCCCCCGCGCCCCTCGTGGGCCAATGGGCGGCGGAGCTGGGAGTGGCCACGCCCCCTCCGCGCGCGATGCGGGCGGTGATTGGCTCTTACTGGGCGCCACGGCGGCGAATCGCGGAGCGCATCGTCTTTCCCCGCCCGTGCGAGGACCTCTCTTAGGCGCCCGCCTGAAGCGATCCGTTAAAGGGAAAATCACCGTAATAAGGAACAACGGCAGGCAGCAAAGTCTGGCGGCCGCGGCGCGCTCGAGGAACGGAAGAGTGTCACTACCTCCGTCGGGGCGGGCATTTTCCATAACAACGCTCTGCTATGACACTTTTTTTAATCAGGCGTCTCCCTAGACAGCCCCAGGCAGGCAAGCGCCGATTGGTAGCAGCCGAGGCCCTCGGCGGAAAACCGTTCCGGGGGGTGGAAACGACTCCATCTCCCGGCAGGCCGCGCGGGCGGCGTCGCGGGGGCTGCTGGGAGTTGTAGTTCCGCGAGGGCCAAAGGGGCCGGCGCGCCCCCCTCCCCGCCGCCATTTTGCACCGTTCTCCACGAGGCGATGGAGGCGGCGGCCGGTGCCGCAGAGGGACAAACCGGGCGTCATGTTCCCAAGCGCCGTGCGGGGTGTTGCAAAACACCCGAAACTCGCAGGGGACTTAGTCACTCGCGTGACCAAACATGGAGCCCTGGCCTCACGAGCGGGTCACGGTTACTCAGCTCCGTGACCGTCCTCTGCTGTGAGGCTCCTCCACGCAGTGATCCAGGCCCTGTGGATCTGCTTCCCACCAAACGTTTTCCAAGGACGTTTCCTTTAGCTTGTTGAAAGGCAGTTTTCTGCCAAGGAAAATGTTTCACCAAACCACGTGCATGCAGGACAGTCGCACACAGGCCGGTGGTGGGACCTGTTGTCGCGGAGCCGGGATCATGGGGCCCTCCCGAGCGGAGCTGCGGCCCCAAGGACACGGCCGGATGCCAGGGGATCCCGCAGTGTCTCCGTGCTCGGAGTGCAGCCGGTGCTGGAATCCCTATGCTGGGCAGCAAACTTCCCCCCGCCCCGGGAGCTGCCTCGGAAACTCCCCCGAACTTCCTCAGCCCACAACTCTCGATACCATGTGCCCAAGAAGAGCTGAAACATCCACTGCCCCTTTCCCAAGGATTTGCAGCCAGAGCCCTGCCCGCGGTGTCGGCACCGGCAGGAGGTTTCCAGTCCTTGCGCTGGGCCCCTGTAATAACACACGATGTCCAACACGTTAGATCAATGAAGCCCCCAGAGCTCAGGGGGCACCGGGAGAGCTGGGAGACATCCCAGCACCTCCTCAATGACACGTCTGGCTGCCGAGCTGCGGCGTGCGGAGAGGCTCAGCACTCGCTGGACTTGTTTCCTGAACACAAAGAAGATGAGAGGTACAGAGGTCAAAATATTGCCCCATCTCCCAGCTAAAACCTGTCATTAACCCACAAACCCACATCCCAGAGGCTTCCTGGGAAGCCAGCATTTGGATGGGATTCTTTAGAAGTGCCACACGTTGTAGGAGCAAGATCAATGCCTCCAGCTGCCTTTCCTGCTCCTCAAAAGTCCTGCTCATCAATAGAATAATTTGCTCAACAGCTGGAGATGAAGAACAAATTTCTCTTGGGCTCTTGGAGAGATGAAGTCAGGGCAGCTCTCAGGTTGGGTAACTCCTGGCTCAAGGCTCAACGTTAACCACTACCTGACGCAATTGTGCACATATATGTGCTGGGGGAGAGGACTGTCCCTGCCTATAGACACAGTGTTCAGACAGCTTGTTTTTTTCCAGAAGAGCCGGTCCATTGTTCCCGTACCAGCAGAATTTGCTAAGAAAATGTTGCAACATAGATTTGCATCAGCAATTGCACGGAGAAGAAAGGCTTGGTGTATTGAGAGGCAGTATCAGATCATCTGAGTTGGTCTTGTTGGGTTAAGTTAACCCAGAAGGGAGCTCTGATAGCTGAGGAAGAGCCAAGTCCTTCTGAACCTGGCAGCTGGGCTTGGAAACGGTGTTTTCCAAGACTGGAACTGCATGAGGCATCAGACAGAGACCAGGGTCTGGCTTCTTCCAGCAAGACAGACGAGTTGAACCTGGAGACGTTGCCACGGCCAAATCCTGGAGTGAATTGGCTTCCAGCAAAAGGAAACAGGTCTCAGTTCTAGCTGGGGTCCAGCTGGGGTCCTCGTGCCTTTGTGCAGCCTGGTGCTCCCATCTGCAGAAAAACAGAGACCCGGAGCAAGGAGCATCTTGACAGTTGGTAAAAACTCAGCTGCAGCTGCACCTTGCCCAGCACCCTCAGCTTCTCCTCCGATGCACAGAAGATCATCCAAGTGTGAAGGGTTTCTTTTTTCAACTACTTTTTCCCCACATGTATGTAAAAAAAATCCACTCCTACAAAATCATTCCCTTTCTAACTAGTGATCCTGGCTCCCTGTTGCTTAAAAGGAAAGGAATCTTTCCCAAGCATATTCTGACAAGGCAACTTTTGCTGGTGCTTTCTTTCCCGACCATTTCTTACTTAGTACAGGAAAAGCTCTAAATTGCAAGTTTGCTCCAGATAACTTCCTCTGTCTTTAGATGAACCATTAACTGCTTATAGGACAGAATCCTGAAAAAAATAGTGCATAATAGTGCAAAAAAAGAAAAATCCTGAGGTTGCTGGATAGCCAACAGCTCTTCTGCAGTTTTCGTTACTGAAACCAGACAGGAGAAGCTCTGCCTTGAGGACGTTTGATGATGGCTGTTTCATTGCTAAATGATCTCCTTCTGAAGCTTGGATCTGCTTTCTGGGGATACTGAAAGTTTTCCCCCGCCGTGTGATCAAGCGCCCGCGGGGCTGAGTTTTGTCAAGGATTCTGCTTGTGTCACCTCCCTGCCCGATGTCTTTGCTGTGCCCTCACAGCATGTTCAAGGTTGGAAGGGGCCTCTAGGGATCATCCCAAAAGCCCCAAAACACCGGTAAATTTGGCTTTCCCCAGTGAAAATCCCCTCTTACATCCAGCCCTGGAGAGCAGCCAGGAAGCAGCCGGGTCGCTGGCTAAGGAAGGGAGAGGGGAAGCCCGGAACGGCTCGGAGAGCCCCAGGCCGCAGGGGCAGAGTGGGAGGGCGCCCGGGCTGCTGCAGCTGCGAGCCGGGACACCCGGCGCCGTGAGGAACCCCAGCACAGGAACCGGGAAGCGGCGGCAGCAGCCGAGGACGGGGCAGCTGCCGGGGCACCCGGGTGGGAAGGCGCGCGGGCCCCACACTGCACGCGCAGACCCTTCTTGGGCTGAGTTTCCAGGAGGGCAGCGTGGGCTGGAGCTGCCCGTAACCCAGAGGGAAGGCTGGGGCTCGGAAAGCCCCGCAGGTAACGCGCCGGTGATTTTCCAACTCGGCAGCACGCGAGCGCCGGCCAAAGCTGGGCTGCGGGCACGTGATGCAGGTGACCTGGCATCTGCTGCCCTGTCACCTGAGACAGGATGACTGGCGACACCTCAGCACTGCCTGCGCCCCTTCCTGTTTGTGCAGCCACTAAAATTAGCTGAAGTCCCACCTGGCTCCATCCCCTGCCCTCTCCAGAGGATATTTTAAAACCTGGAGTCAGATGTCCGAGCGGGCCGAGGCTGCTCCCGAGGAGCTGTGCCCCTGGGGTGCACGTGTTCCCAAGGGAATGCTCCCGTCCAGCGGGCTGCTGGCAAAGCACCATCCAAACGGCCATTCCAGCAGCACAAAACACCTCAGCTCCGGCTGCTTCCCAAAATCCTGCCCATAGGTAAACGTTGGTGGGAAGGGAGAAGAGGGAAGGCAAGTGGGAAGGTGCA
>JAUBOD010000770.1:3119660-3138916 GCA_032353885.1 Nothura maculosa
TTTCCTTTTTCTTTCATGTCCCTCCACCTTTTTGTCTCTCTCTCCTCTTTATTTACCTTGGTGCAAGGAAGGAAGCAAATATCCTGCTTGTCACCTCCAGCTGGAATTGCACCTATTCTTGTCCATGATAACAGATACTAACATGATTATCACTGCTGGTTATTAATGTGATCATTGAGTGCTATTCATTTCATTAATGATCCAGCACAGTTTGCAGGTGACAGGACAGTTTTCAAGCTACCTGTGGATTCAGAAAGCTTACACTATCACTCTTTTCTGTTTACTATCTTGTGTTTTCTCTTCTAACATAAGGAAGGCTAGAAACGACCTACTAATCTGTCCATTCTTCCAAACATGGTAAGAAAGTTCCTGCTAGACACCCTTGGGCTCACCCTGCATGGCCTTTATGGCAGCAGTTATTTAGCTACTCTGTTATGAGATTAAATAAATATTAGAGACAAAATTTTGGTTCCTGTCTGTATTTCTGGCAAACAACACTTGCTATTGTTCGACTCCACTTTCCTTTTTCAAGTTCAGAGTTGCTAAAAATAAAACCCACTTCCTTTTACAAATAGTATATTGAAAGAGAAAAAGCTAAGAAGGCAAAAAAAGCTTTTGCTGGAAATACCTAGCAGAATAAATTAGTCACTCATCCAGCTCAACAGCTGACCCTCCCAAAGCGAGCTGCAAGTGCGCTCGGGGACTGCGCTCCCAGCAGGAACTTTATCCCAGAATCACTTCTTAGGACTCTCCTCGGACTCTTTCTTTGCTCTGTTCCTCTTTCCTGCATCATTTCTACATACTCTTCCTGATGGGTATGGTTAGTCTACACTCAGAGAGCAATGAGGAGCCATTTTCTAGCCAGAACCACTTTGCTGAATTGGGAAAGAACTCGAAACATTTCCAGTAAAATGGATCTCTCTAGTTCACCTCATTTTAAGAACAGATTTTGCAGAATAAGTTTTAAAACAGGCAGGAGAAAATAACTAAGGCATGATATTAAAGGAAAAAAAAACTATTTGAAATATAATAAATAAACTAAACCTAAAAAATACCCACATAAGTATTTGACTCGAGGAACATTTGCTCAATTGTCATAGGGCACTGAAAGTCACAACTCGTTAGAAAATCCCTGCACCACTGAAGAAGTGGAGACCTGCATCTGGCTTATGAAAGGAGATGCTGGTGAGAGTTAGATACAGTGCAGGTAGGTTTAGTAATAGACTGGAATGATTTACATCTCATAAGCGTTGCTTTTTCTGGCCTTTAGAACAGTTACCTGAGGGAGAAGTAAATGAGGGCATATGGTGGACTAAATCCCACTGCTAGGGCTGAAGAAGGCACAGAGGTGAGCAAAGCTCTCAGGAACAGAAGTGAAGACTCTCCTGTCTCTCTCAGCATCACAGTTTAGGCAGCTGAAGAGTCAGCTCTGTGCAAATATTGTTCCAAATTTCTCTTACAGTCGGCATTGCAGAATTGTTATGAAACCACAGGAGCTGATGTATTGTGATATTTTACATGTTTTTAAAACCTGCTGTGACCTGCTTTCTGGCCAACTTCTCCAGCATTCATCCTTATTCAGAATGCTACTTATTTTGTTGCTTCCATTAGGACTGAAGCCACCAGATGCCCCTAGTTAAGATGACAAGCTTTCCAACACTGCTTTTCTGCACATGCTAGTATGGTTATCCTAAGTAAAAATAGTTAGTGCTTCTAATGGCCATCACAACCACTGACACAGGCTGCTGTTAAGAAAGATTGCCAGACACTGCAGTTTGAAAACTGGATGGAAAACATTAAAAGAGGAGAAATGTAAGGACAGGAGACAGATTCACAGAGGTGCCAGGAAAGCGGTAAGCTGGAAAGAAACCAATGTAAGAAGGAAAGGAGAGAATATATGGACTGTACGGGGAAGGGAGACAAATGCCTTAGGCAGGAACCTAAGTGAAGGGAGAACATGAAAGGGGTGCAAAAAGGATAGACAAGAAAGGGACAGTGAGGGAAAGGCAGAGAGAGGTAAAGACAAAATAGTGATAAAGGAGGGAGTCAAGGAAGAAAAAAGTCAGATCTCCCTTCTAAGAGATAAGGAAAAATAAATGGAATCTCCTGCTCAAAGCAGCCAGCAGCAAGAGGAACATAGTACTGCATATACCTTTGATCAGGAAATGTGAATTAGACCGGCAACAAATTACACAGAGGTGTCTTTCCCCAGGGCAGAAATCACAGAAAGAATAATTTGTAATCTCATAAATTTCATGAATTTTGAGTACTCGGATAGGCAGAGTTGGAATCATTACTGACTATGGAAGAGCAATATTTTCAGCTACAACAGGCTCTGACTTCGCAGCACCCCCTACAGCTGTGCAGAGCTGCTCCTTTGTCCACAGACATGACATGGCTTCCTTGTCTCCCTCTAAATCCTTCAGGATTTGGAAACCTCTCCTGATAACACTTGGCTCTGCACGCATGAAGCTTTCCTAATTGCTCATTATACTTTGGGGAGACAACCTCCACTGAAGGTCATTCTGTGGGACAGTGCCGTGCTGGCAGGCAGAGGTCATTGAACACAGCATCCAAACACTTTAAAAGTGGGTACTTTTTCATCCTACCAGAAGGGTCCAAAGCAGTGGCTATTTGGCTATTATTGGTATTCCATTAAATTATATTCCTTCTAGTAGTATGTTTTTAAGGCTGCAAGGTCAAACTCTCAGAAGAGAGGAGATTCTTGGGGTAAGGAAGGATAACCCAGTGGCCCTATGTGCCTGTGTGTTAGGACAGATGGTAGTCAGAGGATCACATGCAATTTTTGCAAGGGATCCCCTTCCTGTTTGGTGTACAGTGTGAGGCTTTTCATTAGATCCTTCCAAAGAACTCCGATCCCTAAAAATCCACCACAGAAGACTTTAACTTCATAGCTAAACTCTGCTGCCTGCCCATGAGTTACAGCAAACTACAGGAAACAACTGGAAGAGGTGGCAGGCCGAGTTTGGAGCTGTTTGTCACCAACACAACACGTGTGCTCTCTCTCCTGCTGGCTTCACGTTTGAGAACCCCTCGGTCTGCAGGGACCACGCACCAGCAGGCTTCAGCAGGAACACGTGCGTGCTCATTTGTGTTCACTTTCCTGCCTGTTTGAAGGCAGCTCTCCAAAACTTACGTTTAACCAGGTCCTAGGGGTCCACCTCTAGTGGGATCGTGTATTTTTTAACAGCAAAGTGAGGAATGGCCTGTAGCCCTTCCTTGGGGAAGCCCTCGTGAAGAGAGTCCTCACAGAGAGCAGCTCCCACCACCACGGGCCCTGCTGCCAGCAGAAAAGCAGCTCCAATCCCATTGTTCTCTTGTGGCAAGGCCAAGATTCCCATTCAGGACATTTAAATGTCATAAATCAAAGCATCTACAGTAGAACTAAACTTGATCAAGATCAGGCTTTGCAAACAGGGAGGCAAATACACGCAAATACTGCAAGCTGCAGAGCTTCAAGGTCTGCTCAAAGCTACCTTACCAAAGCGAGCGCACAGCTGCATTTTCTTTTAAAATACTACTGCAGCCTTTCAAGAGAGGGGGGAAATAAGCTAAATTCTGGCAGTGGGGGATATTTCACAAATCATATATGCTTTGGCATCAAGCCCTTAACAAAGCCAGGGGCCTTTACTCACAGGCTTTGCTGGGAGAGATCCACCCACCTCAAGTGGGATTAATTAAAAGAGGCATGTATCATGCAAATAGTTTCTGTTTCCTTACAGAAATATTCAGAGCACATAACCCAAACCAGCTTGAGAACCAGAGCGAAGCAAGGAAGAAATTATTTCCTGCTCCCCTAACCCTTTTCCTTTCCCTGTACAGCGAGCGAGGAACAGTGAGAAAATGCAGAGCTCCGTTTCTGCACAACTGCTGTGACTAAATGCTAATGAAGTTGGAGAAAAAAGGATTTTTTATTAAAGGCAGGAGCTATATCTCAGTAATAAGGTGGCAAATTCTCCAGACGAAATGTGTTTATCATCAGAATAGGATGGTTCAGAACATTCCCCTGAAAACGACCTTTTTATCTTGCGGCAGAGAGCATTAAAAAAAGAAATTGCTTATATTTCTTTGGCACATCACGATTTTCAGCTCCATGTGACAGTGCTGGGAGAAAGCTTCTTTGGGAAGCTAGAACAACTTTAAGAAAGCATCTTTCTTCTCCGGAAGCTACAGTATTTCCCTAGATAAGCCAAATCCTGATACTTCAAGGAATCACTGCAGAAAATAAGGCCAAAGCAGAGCACAGAGCCTCGGTCCAAAAGCAAGTCGCAGGGCAAGCTCAAGTTTCTGCAAGAACTCTTCCTTGCAACTATTTTTCTTCCTTTAATATCTCAGAGCCATTTTCTGAGTCAATTTCCTTCGATGCTACGAAGGCTGTTATTAAAACCAGACCAAGTGGAGCAGAAATTCCAAGGCTCAAAGGCAATTTTTAACAGGCACTGGAGTCTGCTACACTGTCCCCCTCAGGTGATTTCCCCCGCAGCCCCTTCCCTGGGATTTCCTCTCACAGAGTTTAAGTCAGCAGGAGAAACCTGAAGTTGCAGCAAAAAGGCAGACCCTTCCTTCATGCTTTTAGCATCTGGGATTTTTATATCTGAGGCTTTCACAGCTCTAAAAAAAGAGGAGAACCAAGGTGCGGTGCGGAAGATGTGTATTGCAGACATTGTTTTTCCACAAAAATGCCAGGCAGGCATGTGCTCGATTATACATCCAGCTAGAGCACCCTAACAGCACCGAGCTCCTTCATCAGCCACTGCTTCGCCGGCCGGCAGCAGCAGCCACCAATTTAGCTGTTCGCAGGCTGCTTCCCCGAATGGCTTTTGTAAGCCTGGAAAGCCCTGTCTGATCTCCCTGCCATTTCTCAGTTTGGCATCCCTAAGGCTATGGTCGGACGTGCTCCTAGCAAGCAGGCTTGGGAAAGCAGGAGTCGGGCAAAAAAATCAGGAGGAAGGAGAGGTGCCCGCTGGCGAGGAGGGCAAGGCGAGCGCGGCTGGGAGCGATGGGTCTCTGCGCTAGAACAGACACAGCCCTGGGCTCATCTTCTCCCTAGTGTCTGGCTTTCTTCTCCGGTGGCACCGTGGAAAAGCAGAGGCCACTGCCCTTCAGCTCTGACCCAAAATCTCCCAGCAAGGGGATTCTGTTTCAGCTTGCAGCCTTTTAGGGTGAAGTTTAGTACCAAGTAGTTGCCTTTAGTAGCAAAAGGCAACTTTGTGTTTCTCCTCCGTGGCCCTAATCCAAGCTAGGATATTCACTGAGGCAAAATTGTGCATTTCATCACTGCCACTGATTCTTTATATTATAAAGAGAAATTATATTACAAACATTGACCCTGAGATTTAAATTGCTAACAGCTCTGGTGTATCTCACCTCTTTAAAAGAAAGCATTTAGTAGTTTTTCCTCCAAAGGCAGGTTATGGCTTTATTTCCAATTACTATTTTTAAAATGAAAATGTGTACATTCTCTTTCTGCTTCTGTTTTAATCTGTATTTCTTGAAAACTGTTATTAATTTCAATGTAAATTTATTAAAAATATAGAGTGCCTTTTGTTCCAATGTGGCCTAATCTGCCCACGTCTCTCTCCATTCAGAAAGTTATTGAAGCCCTTGGAATCAGAACTTTTCACATTTATGAATGACTAGACCATGGTGAAAATAAGTATTTTGCACAAACAACCCCTAGTTAATGCCACACAGGAAGACTATAAAATATATGAAGTTACTTTTTAAAGTTCTGATAAATACAAAGCCCCTTGAAGTAAAGGAAACAATGTTATTATGAAAATGCTGCTCTTTAACCAACCATTTTGTGCTATATGACCTACACCCTTAGCCAATCAAGGACGGTTTTCAACCTGCTGCAAATTATTTGCACTGTGAAATAAAAGCCAGGCTCTGACCACTTGGTTCCTCTGATTCTATGAGGGCTTGCTCTTGTTCTCCCCCAGAAGAATGAATGAAGCAGGTTATTGTACCCAGTGCCTCTGCACTATGGGAGGAAGAGATGACTTTGGTCTTTGTGAACCCCTCAAGTGCATGCAACACAATGGTGGCTCTCCCCATTAGAGAATCTACTTGCTTTGAATCAACTGTTTGAAAAATATACATATATAATTATATATGTACATATTATACATATATATATTCTATTGAAAGAGTTTTATATTTTCAGAAAGTGATGTTTGTGCCAAAAATAGGTTCCTCAGAATGCCTTTGACTCACTGCAGGGAATGCTTAATTTTGCTTTGTTACAAAACTATTCAGCAATGATCCTTGACTTCTGTGCAGAATCAGCACGTTAGGCTAGAGGAAGAGAACCATGCCCAGTACTAGGAGACCTGGATGTCTTACCTGGGGACACTGGGAGGAGCCCGAGTTGGCCGAGAGGGAACTTGGGGAGGTCCTCCAAGGGCTTCACCACCACTCGGAAACGGAGGCAACGGTCCTGGGCGGAATGGGACTGGGGGAGCCCCCGATTGAGGGCCTGGAGATGGGATGGCAGGAGCTGGTCCTCGGCCGGACAGAGGTCTCGTTGGGGGGTTATTTAAGGTCGGCCTCCTCTGAGTCGAGGGACTTGGAGGAGGTGATCTAGTGAAATATCAGAGATTAAGAAGCTCAGTAAGTTTTGGAGCTGTTAGTTTTACACAACTGGAAAAAACAACAAAAACAACACTTTCTTATATTCGTGACAACATTTTCCAGAGAAAACAAAACACTTTTTGGTGACAGAGGCAGCTGCAACCTGAAATGCCAGCTAAGCTATAAGTCCACTGGAGGGTCCTCTCAAAAGCAGGCATTTACATACATATCCAGAGAGCACGTATATGTGGGAAAATGTTTTTAAAAAATAGCATTTAGATTGAAGCATACCAGAAGGCATGCTGGCCCTCATCTGTTTTGGGGATTGTTGTGTGGATTTCTGGATCTGGCTTCCTGCTAGCATAGTATAGGAGAACATAATGCTTTTCATGTTCTAGGAAGGTCAGTGCTTATTGAAACCAGAACCAGTCTTTCCTCAAAGACATTCTTGAGCACAGTACATGATATTAGGAAAGAAGGCTGGTAGAGAGGAGACTGGAAGGAGAACACTGCTTTTTAAAGTCCAGCTTACTTCAGAGATTCTTGGCAGTATGCAATAGAAGAAGCTTACTTGCATGTTCTTCATCTTTCAGGTACTGGAAGCAACTCAAAACATTGCCTAGATAGCAGTAAAATTTTCTGTTTTTCCTCATGAGTGTCATTAAAGACCTGCAGGACCAGTCTCCCAAAATGAATGAGAGGAAGTGCTGATGATGCCAGCATCTGCCTGTCCTAATTTCCATCACAAAATGCATATAAAGATCCTTACCTGCGGGCTTGCTGAAGCCAAGAATCATCGACGGGAGGGGGTGCAGGGGTTGACACAGTACTAGTGCTAATGTCACCAATGATTGCTAGAGCTTCCTTAAGAGCTTGGTACATGCGCAGCATTTCATCTCGCCTCTGCGCCTGTTCAGCTGACTCCTCCATTAGAGTGTTTTGGTCCTCAGAAGAATATAAGTGAGCAAGGAGCTCTGCGTTGATAAATTCTTTTACCTATTTCATGAGACAAAAATAAACAAAAAAAAAAAAGAAAAAAAACACACCACTATTATACTAGCCATTGAAAATACTATACAGAACAAATGCATTGGGAAAATTGCTGTACCAGAAGACAAAATACAATTATATTGAATTTGTTACTCCAGAAGTATTACCATTAAAAGAAGGTATAGAATACACCCAGGGAAGCCAGAGCTCAGCACAAACTATTGTGTTCATGAGTGCTAGGTAGATTACGGTGGAAAAGAAAGTTGTCTGTTAAATGCATGAATGTGAAAGAGAAGGCAACACTCGTCACATGAATTTTATCCCTCTAATAAAAAGAAGTTGAATTGGCAGCTGTCAGTTCAGTTCTCCACCGGCCTGTACAGAAAACTCACTGGGTTACCATTAGTGACAGTGTTCCTCCTCACCTCTAAGTACTTGGCATGAATATTTTTAAAAACACAGAGCTCCCAGTGTTATCCTGGTGTTTGCTGAGCCAGCTGGAAAACATTTGATTGTGAAAATGCTGAGATTAGAATATAGAAATGGGTAGCTGGTATTGGTGGATTTGCATATTTTGCTTATCAAACTTTCTAACATTTTTTGAAACCAACAGGATGGAAATGAAATACTCCTCTACGTACATCTCTCTAGGAGCTCCCTGTGGTTTCAGCCCATTTAGGTACAGGTTCTTCTTACTTCAGCTGCATCTTCCTATTGCCTTGTTTATAGTAATTTCAGCAGCCATGCAGCTTTGTACTAAGCTAAATCATGGATTAATCCAGCTGAAAACTCTCGACAGAAAAGCTAAAAACGCTGGTCATAGAAAGCCAGGCCAGATTAAGAGAGGTGAAAAGCTAGAGGCACTCTGATAAATAAGACTGTGGTAAACAGACCAAATGCTGACCTACTAAGACCTCAACTTTGAGACTTTCATTGTTTTTCTGATCTATTTCTCATCTGGCTTTTTGCTCTATGAAGCTTATTTGAGCTGGAGATGCTAACGATAGCACATTCCCAGGATTCTGGTTACGTAAACCTGAGCTGCATCTGCAAGGAAGGCTGCGCTAGTTTAACTAAATGGATTTTAAACCTGACAGTTAGACAACATATGTAGTCAGGCAACATCAGTATGAACAAGCAAACTGCATGGGCATGGGACCCTTCACTGTCACCAAGCAATGAGGAGGGGGCCAGGAAGGAGCTTTCAGGGGAACAGACCCATATTGACTATGCTCTGCTGTCATTTCCCATTCACGTATGACAGGAGATATACAAATTCTTAGCAAAGTCTGCAAAAATTTTCCATGAGTCTCATGCTGTTTTCCAGTAGATGGTACTGATCAAGAGCCAGAATACACTACTTGCCTTACGATTGCCAAAAACTCCACATTAAAAACAGATATCACAGTTAAACAGCATCACATTCAACTTGATGAAGTGAGCATTTTAATGGCATCACTTCAAAAAAAGAAGAAGCAGTCCTAAAATTAAATTAAGGCCAGAGACGATTGTAAAAGAATTGTTAAACCACAAGTATCTGCTTGAAAAGATCAGCCTGTGACAACCATCGTGAGATCCCTGCCTGCCACTAGCACAAGACGCAAGTAACTCCCTAAACTCTTCTAGAAGGAGGTGACTTCTACGTCAAGGAGAGCCCTTCAGTCAACCTCCTTCTACAGACAGATGCGCTTTACTAGATTGTGGGAGATCTTCCACAACAACCTCCTGGCTGGAAATGAAAAGGAAAGTGACACTTATTTGTCTCTTTGCTGTTTTCTAGAAAAGAGAAAACTGATCACAAGAATGGTTTCAACTGTGTTAATTCAGGGACGTGGCTCTGCAGTCAGCACTGAACCACAGCACATGTTCTATATGGCAATACCCAGGCTGCCCTGTCACTCCAAAACAGGGAGAAAAGAGCTTGCAAGGAAGCTTCAGGCATCGGCCTAGATGATCCAGTGGGACTGGCTACTACAGACACCAGCAGCTCATGTGCAAGGACAATTAATTCCTTGATTGCACATTTGCTATTAATCTTTTTGCTATTAACAACTTTGTCATTTTCCTGATGAGATTAGTATCTTATGAGGAAAGATTAAGCGAGCTAGGCCTGTTGAGCCAAGAGAAGAGAAGATTGAGAGGGGTTTTGTCAACTTGTACAAATACCTGAGGGGAGAATGTAAAGAGGAGGGGGCCAAACTCTTCTTGGTGGCCAGTGAACAAGGGGTAATGGGTACAAACTGAAACACAAGCAGTTCTACCTCCATATAAGGAAGAACTTCTTGACTGTGAGGGTGACAGAGCCCTGGAACAGGCTGCCCAGGGAGGTTGTGGAGTCTCCTTCTCCAGAGATCTTCCAAACCCACCTGGATGCCGCCCTGTGCCCCATGCTCTGGGCGTCCCTGCTGGAGCAGGGAGGTTGGTCTGGATGATCTCTACAGGTCCCTTCCAACCTCAACCATTCTGTGATTCTCTGAATATCAATCACCATCATCTATGGAGATACTTCATCTATTGTGAGACCACCCCTCTTGTATAATCTGTGGCATCCAGGCACCATGAAAAACAAATTCTGAAATGTGTGTTTTGTTTGTGCATGTTTGAATTTCCAACCGTAACTCAATGCAGTTCTTTGTGGTAAATATATTTTCTTTAAGGTAATCAACATTCACCCTAAGGGAAGAACATGGGATGCATTTGGAATACAACAATCTAGGCTTAGGCCTCAACACAAGCTTTAGAGACAGCATCTAATTATCTTTGGTACGCTGCGTTTGAATCTGATACTTTCCCTGAATTGCAAGTGCTCATTTACAGGCCCACAAAGCAGAAAGGAAGCTCTAGGAGTCCAGGGAGATTAAAATAGCCATGGAAACAACCTCCTTGGGACTGATTTGTTTCTACAGTTTTGGAGGCAATGTGATGGGGCAACAGAATGGACTCAACATGATATGAAAGGTGGGGGGTCTCTTTCACTTAACTCCTGGTGATGGGTTGGACTCTTGAAGACTCCAACAGATGCACTGTTTAAGAGGACCCACCTTCCCTCAGAGCTCCACTGCTTTCCAGGTGTTTACAGAACCTTTCTGCTCAGCTCAGCAGCCTAACCAAAGCCTGTATTTCCTTTAAATGGCACTGATTTCTTAAAAATTAACCAAAAAATCTTCATTGCTTTTTTTAGCACAGTATCATACTGCCCATGCTGCAGAGAAAGAAGCACGTTAAATTTTCAGACTCATTCCTCATGGTCTTTTAAAAAGCTGTGATTCATTGGCACAAATTTCCAAGCCAGGCTTGTGCTACAGGTCTTAGTTAATGCCAGCAAGCCCAAGCACAGGCTCGGAACAGAAGATCATGTTAAAAGGATGTTGTTACTGTGTGTCACTGTCACCCAGCGTGGCAGACTTCCCTCGTGGAACAGCTGATGAGAGTGAAAGCACAAAACATTACAGTATTTTATTTCTGAGTAAGGCACACACTTCAGGGACCCTTAAACTATTCCATATGAGGAGGTGAGTGGCTGAAAATGTAATGTAAACTTTCAAAAGGAACTGCCCACCAAACTCAGCATTTTACAAAATGGGAGCTGAAAAACAGCCCATTGAAAAGGCACTGAAATTGAGCAGAGTCTAAGCAGGAAGCTGCCAGCTTTGATCTGGAAAGAGCAGAAGGAACGTGACCACTGTATGAATTAAAAAAACTCTTCTGATGGCAGGGAAAGAAAGGTATTTCCATCAGTCCCAGGGTCTTTGGCAAAAACTCACCCATGACTACAGCATAATCTGGAGTCTGACTTCCTTAAATATATATATATCTTTCACTTTGTGTGAAAATTTTGCTCATATTGTATGGACAAGGAAATCCTACTGAAATTTCTTATCCAACCACCTAAAATGCTTAAGTATAACACAAATTCCACAGGGTTAAATGAGATCTATCAGGCCAAAGCTAGAGGTGGCTGAGTCAAAAGTAAATGCCACTTTTCATGCCACTTTTTAACCGGATTTGCTTGTTTGTGTATTGTGTTCTGATTTGTTTGATGCCTTAACAGTTACACTATCCATAACTAACAGTGAAAGCCAGCTTAGTTGAACAAGATCTGCTCAGAGCTCTGCCAGGAAGTGAAGGTTGAGCTCCTAGTCCAGTGGAAAAACGACGATATCACAAAGTTATTCCCTTAATCAAACAGCCTTCAGATCAAAGCAGCACACACATAATAAATCAAACAACTACACCTGTTTATCTAAATAACTGTGTCCAAGGATTCTAGAGTTATTCCTTAAAAAAGGGATAATCTGCAAATATAAAGAAATACAAATGAAAGAACTGCCTCAAGCGCCCACCACAAAGGATTCACTACTCGGCTCTGCTGCTCACACAAACTGCCTAGATGGAGCTCCCAACTCCAGCTTGTCCAGTGACATTAAAAACAGACGGAAAAGGATTTTTACCTTTAAATTACATATTTTAAATTATACATTTTACACATGGATAAAGAAACCAATTCAATCTTATACCAAAAGCAATGTAGCATTCTGGAGTAAGGACATGAAACACTGCCCCAACCTTTTTGAAAGCGGCAGAATTTTGTTAGTACTGTTACAGAAGACAGGAACATTTTGTTTTAGAGTGCAAAATTTTAGGCACCTCTTCACTTCTTTGCTACGTTCAACAGCTACATTTAAGAGGTACACTTCTATAAAGGCAAGAGATGGGGCAGACACGGAAAGCTAACGTTGAACCTTGCTACTTACATTATTGATCATAAGGTGCATGATTGTTTTCGGTATCAAGTCTCGGATACACTTGTTGATGATAGACATGTAGGAGTCCACAAGATTGCGAATCGTCTCCACCTGTCTCTCCAGCTGGGGGTCCATGGAAAAGTTGTCCGCTTGGTCATTCTCATCGTTTTCTGTCTACGGAGAAGCATAAACATAAAGTCAAATCTTTCAGGAGGCTGAAAATGGAAACCAATTGGGAATTAATGTGGACTAACATTGTAGTCACCCAGCAACATAATTCATACAGAGAACACCTGGAGGTTAAATTATGAAGGACTAGCCTGTTTAACATTTGTGCTCAGCATCACAAAAGCTCAACATTTGTATACTTTTATATACTGGCTTCAGGATGAGTTGGTATCAACTGACAACTTCTAAATTGGCTCATACTTCTAAATACTTGAGTGCCTCTGATTTGCAATGCCCAAACTGAGATGCTTTAAAAGACCTTAGCTTTTAGCACGTGGACAATCCACCTCTGCATCCCACAAATACTGCACTGCAGTGTGTCAATACAGTTGAGATGCCAAAAATGACAGTCACCCTGAGGAGCTTGATTTCACACAGCTATGGCATCCTATTGCCCTTCTCCAGAAAATACCATATGTAACAATTCCTATGTAGAAATAAGTCTCATGATTCACAGGAAACAAATATGGTAAGTGAAAAAACATTAGAGTTAAATATGAAAACATGTCACCAAAAAGAGGCTTCTTGCATGAAAAATCATCCTTATTAAGAGACCAAAGAGATTCCTAATCAGACCTCTTATCCGCTAGTGCAGCACTGGCAAGGAGAGGCTTCATGTTTTATAAACAGTGGCTGGATCAGTCCAGTCCAGATTAAATGGCCATAGTTGTGATTTGTTAAGTTGCAGTTTTATTAGTTAATATACGACTATAAAAAGGAATCCTCCAAATGCTTGTAAAAAAATTTTAAAAAATTAGCAGCACTTCCTAAAAATCTTGGGATGGTGAAAGAGACCAAGAGTTCTGGATGCAAATCTTGTTTTCAGTTCTGTAACACCAACAGACAAGCTAACATACAAACCTTAAGCATTTTCTTAGTGTACTGCACATACGGATGAATCACAGCATACTGTATTTTCTTTTCTCTACATATTTGAATAGAAACTAACTGTAACTTTCCTTTTGAAATACCAAAAATAATTGGAAGATCATACATCTATCATATATCCAAGATTCTAGCCAAGCAACTCCAGGCAGAAAATGCTTCCCAGCTCCCTGGACCTGTCTGGTATTCCCTTTATTTTCCTCTATCCTGTCTATATAAAGCATAGTTTATGCATTTTTTTTCCTATTTAAATAACAGATTGCAATAAGATTCTTAGCTGGCTAAGCAGCTGAGTGACAGATGTTTATCATTATCCTCATCAAGGGAACGTAAAGAAAAAATAGTAATTTGTCTCTGATCTTTACAGCAAAGGGGAATAGTCTGCAAACATTTAACCTTTTGCATGCAGGCTCATAGGTGATATTTACAGAAGGCCGTTAATACTTCAGGAGTCAGTCTCCTGTTTGAAACTGCAACAGAGTTGACTTTGTACTGTTGATTTATTTTCTCTAGATTCTAGAAAGATCAATCTCTCATGAGTTCGCAGTGATTTGTTATAAAAGCTTTTGGCGGTCCTATTCTTAATCATGAGCTGTCTCAACTGAATGCTGCTCGCACTAGGCATCATCTTCATGTTAGTGCTTGCATAACACCTTGAGCAACAGAAATCTTTATTTCTAACAGATTTATCTCTACGGCACTATAGTACCTATGCACCTATAAAAGTTACCAGGCTTTCTTCTCTAAATGGTCTCCATTTGGTGCTAACAGAATCAGGCTGTCTAGTAACACAGTGTGACAACACAATAGAAGTGATGTAGATGCTTTATCCCATCTACATTCAAGTCTTTTTAAATGGCTAATTTTCTTATGGCAATTTCCAGTATTGTAAGGGACAACCCACAGCACAAGTGGATACCATTGTACGTTACGGAAATGCATCTGCAAGTTGGTTGTGATGCCAAAACTCAAACAAGAATACATCAAAAAAATCCCCACATCTGTCTGACCACTGATAAAACACTTCTAAAGACGAGATTGAACATTTCCCAAGATTTTCTTATTGATGACCAAGTAGTAGGCCCTGTACTTTCAGCCTACCAAGCCTTTCTGTGGTTTAGTGAAGGGCACAAGGCCATTGAGCCACTGAAAGAATGATCATGGTGGTTCCTGATCACGACTTCTTTTTAACGATCAAAGTTGCTACATAAATAGTTGCTCTTTGGAGTCTTCCTCGTTAAAAACTCACTTTATGAACAACAAGTGCTCACATAGAAGCTGGAAAATTCACGGGCGTAGTAGCAGTATAGTCCGGCTGTACTGGTGGATTCTCCCGTGTGCATAAACTGCTCCATTGGTTCAGCAACTGGATAGGCCTACAACAATCACCATCATCCTGGAGCAACCTCCACGTCTTCTCTGACCAGAGACAGTGCTTCATGGACCTCCCATGTACTGAAAAATGGGGAGAAGGCCAGGATATATCACCTCAGTGAGATGAACAGAAAAGGAGGATGAAGAAGCCAGAAAGAGCTTTTGGTGCTTCCTTTCTGGACAGTTTAGGTACCTTCTGAACTAATAAGGAGCAAGGCATCCTAGGAAAACAGCTATATGGAGTAAAGATCAATGATAGTGTCAAAAATATAGATATATTAAAAACTACATGTGAAATTATAAACATTCAAATTGGCTGGAATTTTACTGCTGGCTGCCATAAGGATTGGATTTCACCCTACACATGTCCAGGACACACAGACATAATTAGAGAGAAATTATATCAGTCTCCTGCAGATTGTAAACTCTCTGGTGCATGAGGAATAATTTAACATGGTACAACAGGATGTAGCTTTAGGTAATTACGTGCCGCTTGAAAAAGGAACAGCGCCTTGTAATATCATGATGATTTTCCTGATTGCGGGAACTGTAAGCATGCTGATCAAGATCCCAGGAAAAATGCAGGAAGACTAATTCCTTTGGAAATTTACAGCAAAACTGGATAACATACTGAAAACAGTCCTGTGCTGGCCACACAGAGAGCGCAATACTGCTAATTTCCATGATTTCATTAAATTCAGAGCAGCTGCCAGCATATTTAAGAATGTCTTGTATAACATTCCTGATGTCAGTTCCAAGAAGGAGCGTTTGTCTAGTGTTTTATTAGAAAACTGGATCAACGCGTTTTCTGTAATCAAAAAGGCATTCTATTAAAAATGACCTAGAGCAGCGGACTGGAAGGTGACAGGCTAAAGGGTAACAGCCAAAGCACCAGCAAAGGGGAGGACATAAACCCATGACTTCTGTCAGAAACCAGTAGTCAAAAAGCTGCTTTCATATCTCTCATGCAGAGATGCAAGCTTGCAACAAGACCAAACATCTCACAACAAAATGCATTTATGGTATAATTCATGACTGTTGAGCACTGTTTTATCTATTCCTACCCAAGTGTTCTTTAATATTCAAACACGCAGCAAGCTGTAGTTGATCTAAATTTCCCTCCTTTTCGTAAATCTTTATGACTGGTTGTTGAGGTCCTCACTTAACTGCATTGCGCTGCTGAATGTATATAATTTGGTTAACGTACTCTCCATTTGTACTTTGTGTATTTTGTGCCACAGGACATGACAGCTTCACGCAGTGAGGCTTTGGTACTGGAAGGAACACCAAGTAAAGGACAATACTCTACTTCTGTGTATTTACAGCAAAGCAAGCAGCAGAAAGAGAACATTTCCCGGGTAGCTTGGCAGGCATCCTCTTCCCTCACTTTGCCACTCTCTCATCTCCCAGCTCTGAGACTGGTGCCTTTGCTGAGCCACCCCCAGGCAATCCCAGATGTTTAGGATCTACTTTAGGCTCCCCTCTGCCTTCTTCAATCAAAAAGCAGGCTTGAAAATACGAGGCTGAAGTGAATAATATGCTCTGATTTCTGCCTTAGAGTTTGTAAGCCTTCTAGGGTCCACTTATAAAGCTGTCCTAGTGTATTTTTCTTCAGAACTTACTGCAGCTGAAGTCTTCAGTGGTTCTTCTCAGCAGTGGCTCACAGTCAAACTGTAAGAGTCCATCGGGGGGAACCATGCAAACCCACATTATTTAATTATTGATGTCAGGATGGCAGGTTGCAGTCCGTGCTTACTCCATTCACAAATGAAAAGAAACTGTGAGGACTCTGAGTGCCTCAGAGGATGAGACCAGCATTCACAGTGATCTGGAATAATGCTTTCATAACCTAGATGAAATTCATTGTAAATAGGCAGCATTTCATTTACAAAGGAATAGACCAGTTATGAACATGCAGCATGAGAATGGCCACTTAAGCCGCGGCTCTATGGAAAAGCCACTGGGGCTAGTGTGGAATAGAAGCAGAATATTTGTCAACACTGTTTGCAGTGTTGCTCTTGCTTACTGGGTGATACTGGGCACAAAGCAGCAAGAAATCACAAGCTGGCAATTCTGCAACAAGAGGAGAATCCACAAAGAACTACTTATATCTTCTACTTGCCTTTCTGTTCTGTACAAACATCGAGTAGGCCTCACAATGGTGAGGAACAAACCATGGCAGGAGCAGCGGCCTCCCCTCAGCGAAGCCCCTCAAGGCCGCGCGCGCCTCCCGCACAAAGGCCTTTTACACAACCCTGCCTGTGCGGTGAGTTCTGCAGCAGGGCTCACAGCTGCTCTGTGCCTTGCCAAACAGGCTGCTGGACAAGCAAAAGCTAAAGAAATTAATAATAATAATAAAGCTGGCATAAGGAAACAGCACCTTTGTTTATAGAACAAAAACTACTTCGGAATTTGCAAACTTTTCAGTGAAAGAATTTCCATATCGTAATAACACATGAAGTGCTCCATATTTACAGAGGCAAGCTGGAAAAAGAAATTTAAGACGTGAGATACTATGGGCATGGTATTTGCTGTTATTTCAGGGGAGAAGGAGGTCCAGGAGCTGTGGGAAGTCACACAAAGTGGTGCACCACCCAGGAATTCAAACCAGGTGGATAAGGAGTGGAAGTCCGAATGATGGTCAGGCTGGATTTTATTATGCATTTGTTACACCAATGCGTGCAACAAACCCTCCAAGGCAGGAAGCAGCAGGAGCAGCAGTGGACATAGTGTGTAAACGGAGCCGTGGGAGAAGGCAGTGAGTGTGGAGGCCTCAGCCAGGCACCAGAGGGTTAAAGCCAGTGGCTGCGCTGTGCACTTCCCCGAAGAACCAAAGCAAATACGAGTCTTTCAATCCCTGCCAAAGAAGATGAAAACAAAAAGCAGAAGAATCCAGCAACCATCCACGGTGCAGTCCTCGGAGCCATGAGGACTGAACTAACACCTAGCCCTTCATCTTTGCCTCCTTCCCAGCAAAATCCTTAAAAGCTCAGCCTTTGAAACGCTGGCAGAAAGAGTCCAGCATTGAGGACTTTTACTCCACAGTACCCGTGCGAGAGAGGGGACTAACAAAGGTCTCCTTATTCCTGCAGCTCTGTGTCAGCCCAGGCTGCAGGAAACCTTTAGGGAGGGGGAAACGTCTCATCCTCAGGGGTGAACAAGGGGTAAGTGAGGGCTCAGTGCGGGGCCAGTGGCTGGGTGAGGGCAACTGCTGGAAGACACATTGCCCGAGGTGTCACCTTCAAAACAGGGCCGATGACTTCACGTGCCTGTGCATATCATACAGGAGTTGCTCGTGGCAAAGGTAGGCGCCTGAAGAAAGAATAAAAATAATTCTGTTTTTCCTAGGTTTGGCACTGAGCTCCTAATCCACGATCGCCCCCAACCCAATTTCTTTCAGTCCAGACAGTAATTTCTGAAGGAAAGACTCAGTATTTAGAGTCCTAGTTTAAATAAACGTGAGCATCAGGAGGAGAAGGGCAGCACACACAGGCACTTGCATTCAGCGGGCGAGGGGCTTGGGGGAGGCCTTCTAGCAGGGGAGCTCTGCACAGCGTCCAATATATGGGCTCCATAAATTACAGCCTTGCTTTTTCTTTTGAGCTGATCTAATGTAACATGTCACCTATAACCGCACTCTTTGCCATAATTAATGATGTCTAAAAACCGATTCCGAAATTCTCCTCCGATAAGCACCTAGACAAACTTGATGTTTCCTCAGTGAGGCACAGAAGGGGACGTGGAACTGCTCTCACCCCCACATCCCTCCAGTCGTGAGAAGTACCAGAGCTCTTTCTGCTGGGCCAGACTAAGCCCCGGTTCACCACAACCTCAGGGCAGCACCGACAAATGATCTCCATAGTAAATGATGCAAATAAGAAATGTCAGCATGTTCCAAAATTCCTCACTTAATCTTATTGCCAGTTGTATAGTCTGGATAATCAGTAAATAAATCCCTCTAACTTTGCTCAAATCCCGAGGGGCCGAATATACAGAGAGCACTTTCTAACTCGCTCTCATTAACCTCCCCAGCTCTAAACAAAGCAATTTCCGACTTTTCCCAGTGTTCGCTTTTCTCTCCCCACTGGCCTCTGCCACAGCTGATTTAGCAGCAGGGATTTCTCGCTGGTGATCCGGGCTCCAGGCTGGCACTGCTCCGTCTCCTCGTGCACACACTTGCTGGAATCAGCAAGATTCCCCAGGCCGAAGCCCCGCAGGGAAATCACGGCGGCGGCGCCAACCAACACAGTCGTACGTTATTGGACTTTTCCTCCGCTGGGCTGACAGCAGCCAGGGGAGGGCGGGAGGAAGGGAAGGAGGAGGGAGAGGAAGATGGCATTTTAATAGCGCCCACACTGATCCCGCACAGTTGGATCCCTGTTTCCTTTCCCTTCGTCTCGTGTTCGCTCGACGCTGCTCCGCTGGGGTGCACGGGGA
>JAUBOD010000770.1:3151931-3163629 GCA_032353885.1 Nothura maculosa
GATTCTAGGTTGGATTTTGTCATGTCTAATCACAGCATTCAAATCTTTGACTCTTCAAATCAAGCAGAAATGGTTGTTGAGTTCAGGCCCTGGTGACCACAAAGGAAAGGTGAACTCTTTAGATTAATTTTTTTTCTTTTAAATTAGGGATTTGGAATCAAAACTTTGTCGAGGACACAGCACCTACCTTATCTTTTAACTTAATGGATTTTTTTTCATGGCATGCCCTGGAATGCTCTGGTTTTCTTTTTAAGCGAGATGATGAAGATGGACAGGGTCCAAATCCACGAAGTTATTTGGCACTCGGCTCCCGTGTCCTCAGCATCTGAACTGAAGCAACAAACTGTTTCTCAGTGCTCTCCCGTCTCAATGCAAGACTGCAGAGCAGAGTTCAGTTTTACTATTAATAATGCTGCTCGCCAACATGTGCTTGCTGAATGAGGTAGGTCTCCATTACCTCATTCTAAGCGACCCCTTTAGAGATCTTATCCAACAAAACTATTGAAGATATATTTAACTTTAACTATGTGAGAAATCTCACTTACGTTAATGATTGTGCAACAGTAAAAAGTAAAAATAAAAATGATTAGTAGATCCACTGACGAATATAAACCTGCTTCCCTCCCGCCCTTTTCTTTTCAAGGATCTCGTTACTCCAATGTTTATTTTTACTTTTGTACATCTAAAGGTGTAAACTTAAAGGCATAGGTAGAGAAGGGGTAGATATACATGATATAGGCAACTGGGTGAATGCAATACGAGGCAGTGGTTACAGGAGCGGTACAGCTCTGCTAGATGCCCGGAGCGGTCAGTAAGGACTTGACTGATTTGAAAAGTTAATGTGATCTTCAGCCTACCTCTCCTCTGTCCTCCTAACACCTCCTCCAATTTTGCCATCACCTCTCAGGTTTTCTTATTTGTTTTTCATGCACCTAGAAGGTAGAAGTGTCCCAATGGCGCATAGGCCATGGGGTTTGAGCCCCCATGGGCAGCTGCAGACACCTGCCTACCTAGGATAAAGTAGCCCCCAGAAGCCTTGTGTTAAAGAGAAGGGGGGTGGCCGGGTACAGTCGTGATGATGCCAAGATCCTCAGGATGAATCGGTTCCAAGGGAAGGAGCAGGACAACTTTCAGTGACATTTCTTGGAATTATTTCCTGGTTGACAGACCAGGCCAGGAGGAGAATCTGGAGTGAGAATTTCTCCCAGCTTGAAGCAAAAGGAGAGCTGATAGCTTCACCACCTCTCAATTCTCACAAGTTTCTTCTGTACTTGCTTACATGCATCCTGCCTTGTGTTGGCAGTTAACTCTCCCTACTAGAGGTGGCCTCCCTGGAGTGCTCCACAGGTCAGGTCTCTGGAGCACACACAGAACCTCTTCATGCACCTCCTGACTTCCAGGATTGGCCCTGCTTGTCCTGTGAGTTCCTTGGTGCCCCATTTACTCTCGCTCCCTTGGCAGAGCACATATACAGTCCCTAGACTCTCATCTGCAGGGCAGATCAGTGCGCACTGGCACTGCACAGCCTAAAGGCAGCATAGGGGAAAGAAACATTAGAAACATTAGCTTGAGACTGTAAGTGAACACAGCAACATTTACATTTCACATCATCTCCTAGGTAAAGTCCCTCTTTCCATGCCATCCATGCTCCACTTTTCTTAACACCTCCCTACCCAATATTAAAATCCTCTTTTCTGAAATGACCAACAAACCCAAGGATTTTTGGTGCTCCTCAGCTCAGCAGCTATGGAGATAGAGGAATCAAAAATTACTTAAAAAAGTAAAACCAGACAAACTTCCAAATCTTCAGAATATTTTAAATCCAGTTTATAGCATATATGCTTCAACCTCAGTACATAACACAACAGGCAATATTTCCAGGATTGGTTTGAACATTTGCTAGGAAGCATCTCTTCACATTCCAAATACATCTTTCCTAAGGGTTAATACATCAGAACAGGAGGAATAAAAAAAAGGAAAAAGCCCCAAAAGCTGTGTAACTTCTTTCCACTGTCCACTGCATGACAAACTCTCTCTGCATCATATTCCAAAGTGTGCGATGTGCAATTTCCACTCTCAAGCTCAATAGAAGTGACATTAAAAAAAGTACTAGCCCTGGGAACTGCCTGATTATTAGTTTATCAGATCGACATCAGCAAAACTGTCTTTTCATGTGCTGCTTAGTTTCAAGAAACCTACCCTGCATAGTTGAGCTCTCCCTCTCCACACCCCACACCCTTCTGCTGCTGTCCAGCTGGAACACATCAAGGGTCTAGAAGCCAAGTCAAATGTTGACCCCACCCTCCTCCATCCATTTTAAGGCACCTTCAAAGCCAGTACACTGATCTAGTTCAGCTTAGCCAACAACGCCAGCAAATCTGTTATTTAAGACTTTAGTGCTGGGTTTTTATAACTGCCCATTAATACAAGCTTTGATGTATGGTCAAAAAATCCAGCTGTAATGAGTTTCATCAGACTGTAGTAACCTTTCCTCAGAAGGTCTTTATTACTATACCTTCATAATCTTTGGTCCCAATACTGTTTTATGGTATCATTCTTACCAAATTGCATTAAAAAAAAAGAAAACCTCAGCAACATTTAACACGTCTCCTTCCCCAAAATTAAAACAGAGAGCTGTTAGTAATTTTATATACGACACTTTTGCACCAATATTTGCAACACAATTTTGCTGTAAAGGGTATACAGGCAACAGTTATGTGAACCACAAGAGAAACCCACTGCCCCAACAAAAGCCTTGTGGCAGGTTACAAAAGCATTTTGTGAAAGGACAAAGAACTTACTCTGCTGTTCCCCTTTGCAGGATGCAGCAAGGAGGAAAGAGGGGAGAAAGAGAGAAATATTAGATACATTTATCTTACACACATCCAATCTAACTTGCAGAGTTCTGGAAATCACTCAAACCAAATGAGAAACTGCATCAATGAACATTCATTGGATCCTTTGGTTAGGGAGCTTCCTGGGGAGCAGAGGGAATTCGCAAAGGATTGAGGATGTTCAGTGAAGTTGTAAATTACACCCGTTTTCAGAATTTCCTCTCTACCCAAACATTCTGTTTCTTCCTTTGCTTCCTCCAGTGTGAAGCGGTTCCAGGGAAGTGCGTGGACTTTAATACAAAGGAATGGAAAATGAGGCCTGAAACAATCTGGGCATGGGACCAAAGCCAGAGGGATTTTCACACATTGGTAGTGCTGAACTGGTAGGTAAAGGAACCCACCGACCAGGCCCGCTTACCCTTCCCAACAACCGCTCCCTGCGCCACGCTAACGAACGGAAAGTTTCCCTATCCAGTGCTTTCTAAAAAGCAAATACTGTATATTTAGTTTAGCAATAAAAAGGGAGGGGATGGCAGAAAGGGAGAGAGGAAAAGGAATGAACAGTGCTCGCAAGGTAAAGAGTGCAGAACAAGTTACGATGAACATCTGTGCTATTATTTTTTTTAATTGCGAGTTTTGCCATGAGCTGGCATGAACAGTGTATATTATGCAGTGGGAAGTCAGCCAAAATAAACACCAGCCTACAGTTGAGAAATATAGTCTGGAAAGGTTAGTCACCAAGTTGTAGTCATTTTTTTTTTTAAAAAAAAAAGGAGGTTTGGATGCATCAGTACCGAAACCCAGCAGTACTGTCAGCTGCTAAATGGATATCGCGTTTCAAAGTGCATCAGCCACAGCAGGGTGATTTATATCGGGCAAGCTGAATTGCATATGGCTTGGAAAAATAAAAACACTGATTCATTGCTATCCGGGTGGCTGTGAGAGCCCACGGCCTGACAACAGCAAACTCTCTGGGGGAAGGAGGTGACTTGGCAAACTGCAGAAGAGCTCAGGGGCTCCTCGAGCAGCGTCTTGGGGTGGCTGGAGATAGTGAATAAACGCACGGGAGTGCGTGTGTGCTGAGCAGCCAAGGAAGGCAGGCAAAAGGAAGCAAGGAAATGGAGCAATGGAATGAGATCTGGCCTTCAAGTTCTAATATATTAAGAATTTTGCTTAGGGGGAAAGAATCAGCAACTTTGGACCTCGCTTATGAATTAAGTTAGTCCTGGAGACAAATAGGTGGAGCACGACTTCATGTTAGTGGCAGTAAGTGTTGGGGCCTAGTATGTCTGTAATTTCAAGCAGCACTCTTCGAAAAACAATAGAAAAATAAATATTCTTAGTGCAGAGTTTTGCTCCTAGTAAGGGTTCAGAAAAAAAAAAAATCTCTTGAACACAAGGACAAATTCCTAATATTCCTGTCACTGTAGAGATTTCTCAACTAAGGGAAACTGAGTTGGATTTTACCTCAGTGTTCTTGCCCACGAGCAGGAGAACTGTTGATGAAAACCCACAGCTTACCTTGCAGGTTCCAGGCTGTGTGCCAGCTTTGCCCCTGCAGTGTGCCAGGGTTACAGCACTATTCACTTATTTTTCATTTCTAAGCAGCATTTGTTCTACTTCTGGTGCCACCGTCTTAGATACTTGAAGTTACCAGGTGTAACTTGTACACACAAAACAGCAAGAAGGGCATCTTGCAAAGGGACTAAGGGATCTCCTTGCAAGCTCTGGGACTGCCAGGCTGTGGGGAAACACTGACGTGATTTGCACCTCGTCCCTAGCAGTGTCACCTGCTCAAAACCAGGGTCCTTAATCCTTCCAAGGAGAATAAAAGACTAGCTGACGTCTCTAAAACTTTTGCCATATAAAGATACTTTCAGCTCAATAAGAATTAAATTTTGAAGATGCCCTTCCTTTCATCCTATGAAGAAAGCTCTAAAATACCTTTAAAAAGTCACATTAAACAAAAACAAAAAACAGAAGTAACAACAACAAATAATGCAAAACATTTTTTAGAGAAGAGACAGAAGGACAGAAGTGAAATTTGAAAATCCAACTAGTCTGCCTTGCTTAAAAATAAAGCATAAAATGTATGAATATGACAAATGACACAGAATCACAGATCGAAAAAAAAGTTAATTCTTGCTACATCTGATTTAGTATCATTAAAATCTAAGCAAGAAAAGGAAACAATGTAATATTTCAAGCCTAGTAATTAAATAGATAACATCTCATAATTAATTCTTGTAAAATTGCTTCCGGTGGTTGTTTGTGTGCCTAAATAGCAGCAGGAGGAGATGCAAACAGAATTATAGGGGAAGCTGTGGGGATATCAGAGGTACAAGGGAACTGGTAGGAGAGAAGGACAAGGCGGCAGCCAGAACCAGACCCCAGAGCAGTGGACTTCAGGGGCCCGGTGTGTCCATGGAACATAGGCACAAAGAAAGACAAATTTCACTAAAATAAAGCATTACTCTCATTTCTCAGAAACAGGATCTAGCAGAGTAGCAGATCTTAAACATCTTCTGTTTAAGAAAGGTGAATTATTTATCAGAGAGTGCTTGACCCACTGGAGTTCAGCACTGACGTTTAGTTCTGGTGCTCTGGGCCCTGCTGCGGTGGCCTCAGCTGCACTGGCACTTGAGGAAGTTTGGATTTAGGAGCGGGACCTCCGGCCTCCTCCCAAACTTGTGGAAACATAACAGACAAAGCTCGAAAGAATTTGCTGGTCATGATCATTTCCTGACTTGCTCTCCTTTCTGTATAATTGAGGCCTCTTTTCTGTTCCCTACTCAATTTGCTTTATATTATGGTTAGCGTGGAAAGGTTTAGCATGTTTCATACACAAAAATGTCCAGTGAATCAATAACACAGAAATAGGTGCTTGGATGCCTCTGTCAGTTATGTGCTGTGCTTGCAGGCACATATCTCTACCTTAGAAGATATTAATAGAAACAATAAAGGTCAGGGAACTCCAAATTGCTCAATATTTTACTACTCAGAACCAACAGAGACTATTTTGGAAGATTTTATATATATGAAATATAAAAATATGGATATAATGTATTTGGAAGATGAATACATAACACAATACATTCAAATCCAAATACAATCTTCCAAAATATATAAATAAAAATATATCTAGAGAGGCTAAAATATACATATTGAAGTTTGACACATAAATTAATCTTAAAATATTTCATTGTGAATATTTTAAAATAACTGTGGAAGAGTTTAACCAGAAAGCCATAATTTCTTGAAATATCTGCAGACAGAGTGTCTTCCCAGATGAGGAGATTGTGGTTCTGACTCACACAGGGCAGCTACCGAAAAACCCAGCGAGCAGCTTAACTTACTGAGGATTTATCAGGATAGACACCGGCTCGGAGCAGAGATGCCTTCCAGCTATCCACCTCCTCTTGGGAATCACAGGCAAGCTCAAGGAAGCGGTAATCCTTGTAAACATTCCTAGAACAAAGAGCATCACTCTGTAAAATTGGAATTTTACTGCTCTGTATCATGCAGACAGCATTTTAAATTAAAAATCCTTTGGGATCAGAAATGATTTGGTAATTGCTTTTTGGACAACAAGGTTTATGGAACAGGTGCTTCTTTAGAAATTACATAGAAAGCTTAAAAATATCTTAGAATGCTACAGTAGAACTCTAGAAATAATAATAAAGTGACTATATAACTACTTAAAATCAAAATTTCCAGCTTTTTTGCCAAATTGGGGCACATTTAGGGAAGAAAGTGCTGTTGGGATGGAGAGGACAGACACATGATAACAACATTGCGTCTTGGGACCCACTGATGCTAATGGGCCCTTTTCCCCCGCGAGGTCCTTTCTGAGCATTACTTACCCTTCTTAACTTAAAGACATCTTCAGTAAAAAGGGGGGGAAAAAATAAAGGAAGAAATACCTGATTTAAAAAACCCCAGACTCTCTGATGTCTGCCATAGCAGCAAGAAACTTGGATACATTTAAATAATACCTATTGCAGCAATTAATATAATTGCCAAAATGTAATCAATGTGCATAGGGAATCACTTAGTGGAAGAAAAGAGAGGGAAAAATACTTAATATGAAGGAAGGTGGTACTTGTAACTTCTCCAATAAACAGAGCAGATTTTCCTCTTATGGTCTAGCCATTAGTTTCCAAATTCAAAATCTACATACAGAGCAGATTGCTGTAAAGTTGTCAGCCAAAAGTCTTTTTAGGAAAGGCCACAAGCCTAGCAGACAAAGGTTATGAAACCACGGCTTGCTCGATCTCAGCAGATGCACGGAAATCCATCCTCCACTGCAGCACAACTATCTCCATTCCTCAGGAATTAACTCCCAAAGACAGCAGCAAAAAGTCCCTTATGCAACTGAAGAGGCCTCTTCTGTCATCATATTTTGCAAAAGAAAAATATTTTTCACTAAACTATAAAACCAGAAAATAAATCCATTATTCCTCCTGCATAGACTTTTTTTTTCAGCTTTCAGGGACTTAAGAGCTTTCACAGACGCCCTTCTGAAACTTGCTACGATTCCCACTCACAGAAGTGCTTCTCCCTTATCAACAAAGCCACCTGCAGAAGGCTCCTACCCAAAAGAAATCCACCCCCAAAGAGAGAGAAATCTGGTACTACTAGGAACTTACACATTTTACTCAAAACCACAAAAAAAATAATGGACAAACTCAGATTTCTTGCTATTAGTGACATGGTTCTCACTGATATCGGTGACTACATCCAAGACAGAGCTGGAGAGTGTTGGGTGCTGGTCAGGGCCACCTGGTCGAGTTTCCTTCGCAGGCAAACCAGCCTCCAAAGGGGACAAAGTGGCATTAAAGGGTCAGGTCCCACACTGTAGGCAAAGCTGCTGACAGAGTAAGTTATTTCAGGTACTTTAGATCCTTCACCAATTTTAAATTTAAAACAGAGACCTTTTTCCCTTTCCGACTCTGGATGTACTAATACTGCCTTAAGGCAAAAGACGAGGCTTGAACATCCTCACCAGATCCTCAAATTGATGACAAAACACCTGAATTCTACTCAATTCACAAGAGGCAAAATTCTGAGTCAGTGTTTCTGGAGTAAAGCAAAGGACTCAATGAAAAGGAAAAGCAAAATGCCTTAGTTTATTGTTAGAAGACGCTTTTACTGAGATAACTTTTGGCCAAGTTAGAGGCAGCTGTAATAGTGAGGGAAAGAAAAGCTGGAACAGTGAGAGATATGCTCAGAAAAAATGACAGTAGTGCAACTAAAGGCTGTAAAACATCGTGAGAGGGAAGTTCCAAAAACTCTTATCTGCAAGAGCAAAACAACATGACACCAGCATATGAAAACTCTTTTTTTCATAATTATCAGCATTTTTTTTTCGCATTTTTGTGACTTGCCTAAGTTGACCAATTTATGAAAAAGGATTTTCGCCTGCTGCCTGAATAGATATGAGACAGGAGTCCAGGATTCCCATCTTCATATTTTCATTTTTTCAGGTCTATGAGCATATCATGACCAAGCTACTGGATTGGATCCAGCTACTAAAGCCCATGAGAAACCTACCATTTCCTGGGCCTAGCCTTACTCGCCCAGCACAACACAATATAACTGCATGTAAAGGGCTCAAACACAATATAACTGTATGCAGAAATGGACAGTTGGACTAAAAGCAGCGTTTCTCATTCTAGAATTGCTTCCAGGTTCACGAAGCATCTAGACTGTGACCCCTTACCCAAAATCTCAGAGAGCATCTGCTTTAACTTCTTACTTTCTTCACTTGATTGCTACCACTGCTTCCAGCAGAGTGGATTTTTTTTCATCATCTCTCTTAGGACTCCAAGTGAACTTTCTAAAGCAGAAATGACCTTTACACTCTCCATCTGAAGGTACCAGCAATATTTTTTTAATGCCATCCGCACAAGAACCCTAACATGAAAACGCCAGATGCACGTAAAATATTTGGAAGTGTACAAGAGGAAAGAGAAAAATGCCTGTCAGCTCTAAAGACTGAATTTCAGTGCAGGTTACTGAGATTCTTGTCCCATTCATCCCACACTCTGGACCAAGAAAATTGAAGTTGCATTTATTCTTATCCTAAACCTGCCAATATAAGAGACAGAATAGTAATCAGAGAATAAGAACAGTAGTGAAAATTTTACATGTCAATTTAACTTGCTAAAAGACACACAAACACATTTAATCCAAGTAGTTGCACTGAAGTGATTAAAAGTACAATCTGAAAGGTATAGAATCAACTATATATATAATCAACTGAAATTGCCTTTTTTCATATATAGAGATTGCATCCTCTATTTATTAGAATGAAATTGCAATTACATTGAACTCAAAATTGTGGAACCAAATGCGAGCTGGCTCACTTCCACAAAATCAAGGCCAAAGAATTCAATTCTTCAATATTTTTATTGTTGCAAATGCAGTCATATAGAATATGGGTTTCAGATCTAGCCACACAAAATGAAAAAATGGAGAAAATGGAATCCACACACTCCAAACATACATGGATTATTAAGGAAAATAATCAATCTGGAATGCAACTCACTGTATATACTCCACTTACTCAACCTGAAGTGTACCATTTTAGGCACCTGCAATTACACAATGGCTGGTTTGAATATACACACTATTTTTCTTACATGAAAGTGCTGCTTGAAGCTCTGCAAATCATACGTATTAAAGCAACGAAGCTGACCATCTGCTATGAGTTAAGAGCAATGACTAACATTTTCTGCCAAGGCGTGACATTTCTCATCAGTCCAATGTGAATGGTAATTAAAATTAATTAAATGTCTCTGAACAACTTTTTTTTTTCTCTGAATACCCAGAAAAAGAGTATCTGTGAGACAATACTATAGAGCAACAGCACTCAAGGATTTTACCATCTTATTCACATAAGTGATCGTCCAGAAATAGAGGAATCTAGTTCACACATGCAAAAATGCACCAAGTTTTAAGGTGAAAATGAACGGCAGGGATCCTGATTAGTATTGAGCTGAGCCTGGACAATGAAGTGTCTAAAATTCTATATGTAACTCAAAACAGAACTGCAGCCAAAACTCACATCACGTAGGCCAAAATCTGCAGCCGTGATAGCAACTGGCACAAAAACACTCCCCGACTCCCCCAAGAAGAGGGGGGTTGAGCCTTTTTGTGGTGAGGGATTGAGGTCTGCGCTGGAACCTGCTTGGGGGCCACACACACGCACAGAAGCTGCTCCCAGCTGTCTGAGCCTCATCCTGCTGCACGGAGGGAGCTCCATTCCAGCTCCAGCCCTGCAGGAAGCACTGGTGGCTCTGCTGGGTGGCGGGGAGCAGGTGAGGATGAGCCATCCTGCAGGCTCCGTGCAGTTCACCGGCCACGACTCGATCCTCACTTTCCATGTTCCATCCCTTTGCTGCAAAACTTCCTTTACTGCGGGGTTTTGGCATTGCTGTTTCTTTCTCCGAGGCCCCACGTTCGCTCTGCAATGCCAGTTTTTACCTGCACCACCAAGCCGCTGTCCTGTGTTTTGCTTATTGTTAAAAGCAGTCTCTGCAGTGCTGACAAGAGTGAAATATCCCAGGAGAAGCAGCTTTTTGTTAATGGAACAGAACTGGGGTATAAAGAACACTTACTCTTCAGGTTGGTATATTTTTCTATTCTTAAAAACTGTACTCACCAGCATCTTCAAAGTTTATTTGTTTAAAAAAATACTGAGCAGCATTTTTCTGGATTAAATTAATGGGATTTTTAATTAATTCTTATTCTTCCATTTCTACCAGAGGGCTGTGAATAGCTTACAGTCCAGCTCTTCCTGAGGCTTAGCTTTCTTAGCAATTCAAAAACAGTAACTAAACATACATCTCATTTTAGGCTTTCTCCCTTAGCCTGGCTTCCATCCAACACCTTCTCTGACCCGGTCTCCTTTCACTAGTTCCCTTTATTTTGGCTCTGCTCCAATTTCCCTTATATATGGATAGCAGTTAACCAGTTGTTGTCCCTAAGAAGGAATTCAGCAATTTTACTTAAGTTCTAACGCATCTGGAGTCCCATCCCCTCCTAGAACAACATTCACCTTTCATGGCCTCCCTGGAACGTCTACAGGGCCCAGCTCTCGAATTCTCAAGCCTCCTCCAAACAGCCCAGTCCCAGTTTAATTGCATTCCTGTCCCAAACTTGTAGCCGGAGCTCATAGCTGTTTAAATACCCCACAGAGTCCAAGAATATTGCTGTGCTCTGCAAAGATTACTGCCAAAGTGAAGGAGTAGGAGATGATCTGCACTGGTCAGTCTATGAGCAGGAAGGTTGTGGCTCAGGTTCACACACGGGTTCTGCTTCTTTGCCTCCCAGGGAAGGAGATCCATCGCCTTAGGGCAGCACAAAACTAAGCAAAATTGCAGCATGTGGAGGCTGTAACATAGGGCAAGATTATGAGATATGACGACTGCTTTCTCTTATTAAGTAGGGAGAACTGGGACTGCTGAATAGATCCTGAAAGGGAGGCTTTTTAAGGACTACAGTCCTTATCCCATATTACTGCATTTGCCTAAAAGAAAAAGTGCCAACCAGCAAATAATTTTTACGGGAAATAGGTGGGGAATGGGCAAAGTGTTTAGATTGAAACTCTGGAAGCAAAGTAAACTTCCTGGGATGGACAGAATTTTTGTTTGTTCTTGGACTCTGCACAAGAGGTTTGTGCTTATATAGAGCAGATCCACCTGCAGTGTCTGAACTGGTGGGCGTACATGTGCTGACAAAATCCTCCTTCCTCCGTCCTGAGCCCTGCTGCAGAAACCCAACCACAGGCTGCCTGTACACAGCGAGCCTGCCAGCCCTTTGCCTCCTCTCCCCACCAGGGAAAACCTGTAAATTGCCTC
>JAUBOD010000770.1:3163729-3178189 GCA_032353885.1 Nothura maculosa
AGACTAACAGACTAACCAGTAGCTTACCAAGAAGGCAGAAAGGGAGGAGAGAAAGACAGCACAAACTACCTCCTGCCTTCTCCACAGCCTTCGGTGTGGACACACACTGCTCAATCTGCGGCTCAGCCTTGACTGCTCCGCAGCAGACCCGTGGACATGGCACTGCCAAAGTGACCCAGAAGTCAAAGGCAGCTGCCCTGCCGTGCTCTGCTTCAGTAGCCAGGGCTGCTGAAATAAGTAAAGTGCAGAAGCCCATCCCCAAAGATCCCCCATGGTAACTATAGTACGTGGAACTTGAAGTACATGGTCCTGCTCAAAAACTTCAAATAATTATTCGGCTTACTGGCAGCCAAGCCCTTCTCCCCTTTTCTTTAGGCAATACTACTTTTATTTCACAGCAAGGGGGTTCTTTTTCACTTTATTTTTTTTTAGATTTTTAATTAGCAAGTAACAGGAAAAGAATTTAATTATTTCACAATACAGGCTTTTCATAGACATGCAATTATATTTCATTTCATGAGAATTTATCTTCACTGTGAAATCAATCATCACAGTCTCCATTTACTACACATTACCGAGTCACATTTGATTTCTGTCAGAGCACTGTTGACTCCTGCAGTAAATCAAAGTGACAGATACTGTGAGTTTCCTTCTGCCTCTACCCCCAAGCCTCCTAACTCAGGCTGGTTTCTCCTCCTATTCAGTGAGATGAGGAGTTCCCTGGTAACCGTATTTCACAACTAAAAGTTTCCTAAATGGAAAAAAAATGCCATGCATAATCCAGGAAACTATTGAAACCTTCAGTATCAGAAACATATGGCAGCAGCAAATACCTATGCAGTGAAGGCCTGGGAATGAGAAGAACAAGCTTATGAAAATTCCTTTCCTAAAAAGATTTTTGTTTGCATATTAAAATATTTTTAAATGTACATTAAGAAAGTTTACATAATCAATTAAAAAAAAAAAGCAGGTTATGGGGAATAAAAATAAATTAGAAAAGAGAGGGATATAGAATTGGCCCCACACTATTCAGGAGGCCAGAGTAGATGATTTTCCTTTTGTTCTTTAATAATTTACATCTTAAAAAGAAAAACGTTTCCAGAGCCAGAACCCTCAGCAGGCAGACTCTTAAGAAGAAAGCCGATTTGTCTCTCAATTACTAAATTCTTTTCAAAAAGCAAATAAAAAAAGCAGGAAATTATTTTATGAATTTAGAAAGCATGAACGTTCAACTCCCATTCAGAAATCAGAAATCAACATATTAGCATAAAGCAAACCAACGAGAGCCTTTATGTCAGGCGTTCTCCACCAGTTGTGTGTTTCATGTTCTCCAGAGCTCACTGAGGGCTGCATTACTTTACCCAAGTCCCAATATCCCAGCCACAGCCTATGAATTCAGGAGGCAGGGGATAGCCAAATGATACTCAACCTGATTTGCTCAATTTATGCCAGAAGGGAGATTTTGAGAAATATCAAAAAAAAATCAGCTGTTCACGGCAACAGAGGAATAGCTGCTTGAATTACAATTGAGTAAATACTTAATCAAAAGCAAATTCTGCCTCCTTTCAAGCTAGGGGATTCTCCTCAAACAGCCCCTCCCAAGGCCAAGCAATCTTGGCAACTTATCACCAGGCTGTCATGTCTTAGCACGTCCATATAGATGCAAGGATGTTTTTAGAGCAGGCTGCAGATGCTGGAGGAGCTACTCGCAGCCCAAAAGGGCAGGGTTATTACAGATATGGCAAACATTTTAGATATCTCACTTGGAAATCCTTGCTCTGCAGTCCGCACAAAGATCCAGTGATCAACGTGCAGCTATACAGCTCCCAAATAAGTCCCAGGCTTGTCAAGGAAAATGGATGCTTCCCTTGGATTTTCACAGCAGTGCCGTGATTAATATTTAAGATGAAAAAAATATTTGAATCCATTAGCCAAACAAAGGAGAAACAATGCACTAAAATTAAAAGACTTCTCATGGAAGAAACATAATGTGTACAAGCTGACACGCAGCCATCAGGAAAAAATTATCTTTCTTGACTGCTCTATGTGCAATGTTAAGACTGTTTACACGCATCTGTAATAAAGCACTCAGAACTGCATTAATTTTCAGCATCTGAAGATAAATATGTATGATTTTTCAAAACCTAAGAAAACTTTTCCAAAACTTTTATTGGGCTTCGGAAATGTAAGCGGTCAAATGCTTGAAATCTTGCTCCCAGCAAGTATTTGCGAGGCACATTTTCAAAGTGCATCTCCTGGCAGGAGAAGTCTACACATAGGTCAGCCGAGCAGTCAGCAGATGCAGGCAAAGCCTTCGTGGGGCAGTTGAGAGTTAGACTCATTTTTAGTCCTCGTGCTTCTGTGATGAGCAGAAGCCACGAACAGTCCAGAAAGCCTGTGCTTTGCTTTTCCTCTGCAGAAGGGAGGGACATTCCTCGCTTCTGCAATGACTATTTCTGGCCAGTTCAGGAGCAACAACAGCTGGCTCTGCAGGGAACAACATCCAGCCCTCATCATCTTGAGCAACATTTGAATGCATTGCCAAGCTTCGGTTACGGGAGGGGGAGCGGGAGTGAGGGATTTAGCAGAAGAGACGAAGAAAGCAGGGACATCTACGAATGCCACCGCTCAATTTTACCTAATTTCCTAAGGGGGAACAACAACGACAACAAGATTTCACCTCATCTACTACAATGCAATTCCACTGAGCCAGCTGCAAACACTACTCTTCCCTTTAGTTTAAAGCACACATACAGATCACTTGTATGACTTAAAGCCTTTTCAAGTTGACTTATTTGTGCACAGGTATCTGAATTGGCTGTGCATCAGAAATAGAATTTCATGGAGCACCCACACTACTTAGATCAAAGGATGGTGTCTGAAAGGAAAAGTATGAGGTAAAACACTAGAAAGCAAAGATCCTAATGAATTAAGGAGGCACAGAAATCTCATTTGTTCTTCATGTAGTTGTATTTAAACCCAAACAAACAACAGAATGACTCCCAAGATTACAGTCAGCGAGATGTTCCGCTGGAGAAAGTGGAAAATTCTAATGAAGCTTTTGTGATTTACACTAGTTGAATCTGGTCACAAGGTACAGAAGTCATGAATGTTTTGGTTAGCCTAGCAGAATGCCAAACAAAACAAAAATAGGCTCGGGAGATGATTATTCAGCCATACAGAGGAAGAGCTGGATGACTAAACACGGAGCTGCTTCACCCTGTGAGTGGCTAGGAGGACACTAGCTTTTCATTCCATGGTTATGCAACAGCGCCTGCAGAAGCAGATGAACTGAGGGCATCAAAATCTCTGTTCATCCATATCGTAGAAGGACCAGAAATTAAAGTGCTTGGCCAGGTCGACTTTTGTAAAACTATCTACAAACAGCACATTTTCTTACCTCTGTTCCGTGTTAAATAATGCAAAGATGTGTTTGCTAGACATGAAGCTCTTTTCAACATCCCGCACTTTCAGGTTGTCCAAAGGAAGCATGTACTTCTTCTCTTTTTCCTACAGAAAACAGAGCAGACAACACTGTAAGACTTTTCAAAGAAGCATGACATCAATACGTTCTATTTAGCTGCAAGTGTCTTCAGTACATTAATTACCATGAGGAAAATAAGCCAGATGGAATTGCCTGCTCATCCTGTGTACATGTATCTGCAGCAGAAATGAAACCTAAATTCCAGCCTGATCTTTCAGTTCAGAATGAATTGACCCAATTCAGATAAAACTCTAATATAAAACATGTGTTACATGTAACGTGTAACATGTGTTAACATTCCCCCATAAAACATATGTAACGTGTGTAACACATGTTAACATTCCCCCAAATTCTCTTATTTATGAATAAGCAGGACAAAACACTCCATTTTTCCCTGTTAACAAGGTTTAGGCTACCTAGAGGTAATCTGAAGCACAGCATCCTTATACCACCATTTTAGTTTCCTACTTCATGCTAAAATTACTGACGAGGTACTAGCACAGTACAGAGTTTAACAACACTCAAAGGTTGTTAAGGTACTTATAAGGCTTGTACCATTACTGTGGCAGTGGTGATGTTGGGAACAGATTTATGGCCTAGAATTCGTGCAGCAGATACCAAATATAGCTTGAGATTCTCACAAATTTCTCTACACAACGATCAGTTCAATAAAGTCACCAAGGCTGGAAAGTTTAAGATTCCCTCTCACTCGTTGCTCTGCCAAAACGAAGCACAGAGACTGTCCTCCCTGGAGCCATCATCAAGCTGTGACATCCAGCACGAGTAGCACTTGTTGAGGAACTATGAACACAGGGCTTACTTATGTGGGGCAGCTCCACCAAGAAATACATAAGCAGCAAGGTAAAACAGCAAAATTATCAAACCCAACTAATACTCATTCGTTTCCCTCAGTACTTCCCAGAAGAAATATATAAAACATCTTCTATTGTGAAGAACTGTAAGAAGTTCTAGACCTGGAGTTACAAGGCCTATGAGTGCTGGTGCAGTTCAGCCTGGCTAAGCTTCGGACCACAAAACTCAACTGGATGAGAATGCACAGAAAAGTGATACTATAGAACACCTCTACTGATGCCTTGTTTGCCTAGACAGTTGTTTAAGAGGTCTCAGTAGAAGGAAAAGGCTACTTCAAAGGCTCTGTTGTCTATCTGTTTATCAAAACAGGGCACATTTGACAAAACTGGTACACCTGTTTTGGTATTATAAACACTACAACAATGTGTTTTGCGTCCAAAACTATGCGACTTACACTTGAGAAATTTTGGTACCCTGTCATTTCAGAATAGTATGTATTGATCTTTGTATTAAAAGCAAATCATATTTATGAGTTGAAAGCTGGCAATTCCCTATGGCAATACATTGTTTTATATTTCAAGCACTTAAGACAAGTTATAACTTAAATCTTTTTAGCAGAGGTATAAGTTATACTCATTTTTTTCATCACTATTAAGAAGAGATACGCTTAATTTTATTCTTTAAATATGACTTTCCACTGTTATAAAATCTGCCTATAATCATTTATTTATTCTATTACCCAAAACATAAGAAGTGATGACAGACACTCCTCACTGATAAACCAAGGAAACACAGAAGTGCAAAAATAAAACCAATGAAAAAAAAACTATACCAAGAATCTGATTGTCTAAACAAAACTTTTGGAAGCAGGAAAGCTTGATGAATGTTTCATGCCAAACTGTGAGAAAGCGTTTCTTCTGTAGCCACCAGGAAAAAGGAAATGCCTCCCCAAGGCTAAGATGTGGTTGGTATTTATTTACACGGCCTCTCCCCGCACACTGAGACAGAGCAGAGTTTCCAAGAAAGGGAAATCAGAGGGTGCCTCTATTTGGGAGCACGAGAGACATCGTGTCGCCTGAGAGAGATCGGACCCCCAAACCGCTTTGGAATTAATATGGGGTTACAGCAGGCCCAAAGTCCTGCAGCCGGCGTCGCATCCGTGCCCGCTCCCCATCCCAAGCGGCGCAAGACTCAGGGAATGTACGGAGCCTAGCAGGAATGGGGCTAGGCACAGCACGGCAAGCGGCGACACGCGCATAGCTGCGGGTCCGGTTTGTCCCCCTCAGCATTTGTTCTTTTTTATTTTTAGCTCTTTATTTTTGTAACGGGGCAGAGAGCTCAAGTGAGACACGAGGGGGAAAACGCAGCACATGCTGCTCTCATACAGACACTTCGCCCCTCTCTTTTCTTTTCCCCCTGCTCAATACACTGCAGGGGAGTGGAGGGAAATAGCAGGAGGTTGTGTAACCCAGGCCTGGCTCTGCAGTAGGAAAATAAAACCCCTAATGCACGTTAGGAAAACAAACCAACCTGCGAGGCTGGCAGGGCCTTCCGAAGGCCCCCGGAGATGGTGCTTCAGCCCCGTGGCCATCAGTAGCCCTCGCGTCCGCAGCGGGCCGCGTCCCTCCTGTGCTCTCTGACAGGCGAATGAGCTGCTGCCAGGAGCTGACAGCATGATGTAAATATGCCATATTACAACTGCCTCTTGCTTCGGCAATGTTTAAATGCACTAAAAATAAACACCGCTGAAGGCCAAAATGGCACAAGGGATGAAAAAGAGAAGGAAAAAAAAAAAAAAAAGGCAAAAATGGCTCCCCTCCCCTAGAAAGGTCTTCGCCAGCACTTACTTCAGATCTATGCATCTGATCTCATTTTCAGCCAGAGGCTGCAATAATTTAAATCTAGGTTTTCTCCCTCTGCTTTTGGAACTTTGTAGCCTTCCTGGGAACAGCAGAAGGAGAAACCTCGGGCCTGATTTCAGCTAACCCGGTTACAAGGGTAACCTGATTATCCTAAAGGCTTCGCTTCAAAGAAATGAGGTTGTTAAATTTGTCATCGTTCCCGTTATCAAACATGATTCTCATTTTTGGTTTACACTTCAAAACATCTACTGCACAACAGCAGCCTCCAGGACGAATTCTGCTCTGTTTTATATCTTGAGGGATGGAAGCAAAACTTGAGGCAGGACTTTGTGTTAATACAAATATATGTTCCTCAGATTCCAAAAGGTGGATTTGAGGTTGAGCATTGCACTAATAGCCCTTTCAATTAAATCACTGGAAAGCAGCCCAGTATGTTGAACATTCTGTAATGTCTTTTAAAACACCAGTTTTCAATCTAAGGGCCACGACACCAAGAAAACCCTAACTGTTTATGCTAATTCTGATGACCACAAATCCAAAGAAACCAGGCTCACAGCTGGATGCACAGGCCACACTTTTGACTCTTTGGAGGAAAAAGAAAAATCAGAAGCTTGGCAGAGGCTGCTTTCCAGCAGCATTTGTCCCATTCACTATTTGTATTGAAAGCAAAACTCAAGAATAATTATTGCCCTGATAGCAAATATGGATATCCATGAAACATCTTTGTCAAAGGTTTGGCAGGATAGCCAACTACTTGGCTACAACAAAACCTGAAGAAGGGCAGCTTTGAATTAAAGCTTGGAAGCAGCAAATAATGAGGTTCGTGTTTCTGCCTCTGAACTAGACTTCCAGGCTGACCCTGTACTGCTCTGCCCTTGTTTGCAGATGAGGAACTCTGACTCGTTCTTACCTGCCTCGCAGCTGCTGCTAGCTCTGGGTTTTGTGGAGCAGCTGCTGATGGCAGAGTTTGATCAGGAACTCTGCAATCCGGGGGCTAAGCTGTGTTGACGCAACACCAGGGCCAAGCAACTACCTTACAAAGCTGTCACATTCAGGGACAGAAAATACCACCAACGTGAAGATCTTATACAGTATTGTAGTCTTGTGGATCCATGATTCGTTACCCTGCTTGTACAAACAGGCAGAGACACAAGGTGCAGTGACCTGTGAACCTGCTGAGCCAACGATCTGTACTAGGGAACAAAGAGAAGGGAAGTAGAAAGAGCAAGGAAATGCTGGTGGAGTGCTGCAAACACGGCCTGCTTACCCCTGAAAAGGAAAGCCTTTGACTTGTTTACATGTGGGAGCTGCTGGCATTGCCAGTGTGAAAGTCCACTCTATAGCCTCTGATAAAAGAAAATAAATTAAAAGATTGCAAGCTATTATAACATCTTGTAGCAACTTTTATAGCATTTAAATTAATGTCCAAGAGTTAACTATAATCTAACTTTAAATATACCCAAGAGAATTTCACTGTGCTTCTATTTCAGTTTATTTTTCTCTCTCAATTTGCCCCACAGCATCTTCACAATGTCTTTACCTTCCCACATTTGGCCTTACAACATACTCTGAAAAATGAAGCATAAGATACTTCCACATCACTCATAAATTTTATAGAAAAACCAAGCAAGTTTCTTTCGGACAACTTTGCAATGCAAGATTTGGGCCTGAACAAGCTCCTGGGTACAGCTGTAGAAAAAATAATGCTAAACTGCCTATAAAACAAACAGTGCTGCTGTAGCAGAAAAACAATGCATACAGACCCTTTCTTTTCTGAAAAGCATGGCAAAAAAATACTTAATGAGTTACAGATGAAAAGACCACGTTTCTTCCATCTCGGCACCTCTCCTCCCAGTTCCCTGCCTTGAAGTCCGAAATGACTTTAGCGTTTGATAGCTAAAGACATGAAATTCCAGGAGCTTCTTTCCTCTGCCCTCTGCATGGCATCCCCACGCTGTGGTACTCGGATAACCAGCCACTGACCATCTCTCGTGTCCCTCACGAACGAAGGGCGGCTGGACAGGCACCGCTCTGCCTTGATGCCAGCCCTGAACGGCTCCATTGAGAAAAAACAACATCCAAGCCATTTCGCTCTTATTCCCTGTGATGTCTGATGAAATAAAAGCTAACAAAGGTTAGCTTTTATTATTCCTGTAGTCCCTGGAATATAGCACAACTGCAACATGATTTAAGATAGATGGAAGGGTGCCCCTCTTTCAGAAGAGGTATTTGTTTCTTATCACAGGTGGTATCGCAGCTCTGTGCTGCAGGAATGTGTCAGCAAAGGAATCTGCCCCAGAAAGGTCCTGGTGAAGAGGAAATCTTTGTTTAGCTCCTGTTAGTTGGGATCTTGAAAGATCATTTTGAATTTGGGAAATCTTGTCTGGGAAAATGGCCAGCAATTCCTCTGAACTGAAGTGGTGCTGGCATTCAAAGGAGAGGGAAAGCACCCAACTGATGAGGCAGTAACAGTCTGGAAAAATTCTGCTAGATGTGACTGCTAGTGGAGGTGGGATGACGGGGAGAAATATCCTTTGTTTTTTTTTATCCTTTGTAACAAAGCCTGACTATAATAGCTTGTTTTTCTTTCTTTCTTTCTTTCCCTTCTGCAATCTTTCTTTGGATTGCTGCTGAAGTCTTTGGAGTGAAACCATTTTTCCAGATCCTTGTGTGTGTGTATGTGTGTGTGCATGCAAAAAATCCTTCTTATTAAAAGCCAGTTGGTAAAAATATGTAATTGCATAATTATGCATATTTTTTAAGGGGGATTTTCCCAAGTCAATGTATCTGCCTCTACCAGACTCCTGAAAAGCAACCAAATACACACACACACGCAATTAATTTGTGGCATTTATACTGCTCTACTTAGTTGTTATCATTAAAAGCTTTCAGACAGTAATCAATTTCACTGTGGTAGAGATTACTGCAAAATGCATTAAGAAGTTCACGCCTGTGGCAATGGTCACTGAAAATATTTTGGAAAGCATCCCAGAAGTATACGACTTTTTCCAGACATCCGAGAGAAACTCTGGAATGACAGAGCTTCTGCTCTCAAGTCTTCTCCCCCGCACTCTTCCTCCCCTCCCTTTCTTTTTTCTTTTTCTCTTTTTTTTTTCTTTTTTAAAAAGTGCATTTTCTGAAAGGTACAGTTCAGTCATTTTTTTTTCAAGCATGCCAAAATACTTGGATCATGGAAAACGTTAACTTCTGAGACCCAACTGTCTGAAGATAGCTCCTTCCTCGCTCCACATAATAGGCATAAACACACTCTGGCTTCTTAATTTCACTAAAGAAAAATTGTTGACTTATAACAAACGAGTGAGGAAACCACCTGCATCGTCCATCGTAAGAACATTTACAAATTTTTGTACAACAAGTAACTTTAAGAATGTTCCTATATTAAATAAAACAAAAACGGACACTAGAATGCAGCGTAAGCAACAAGCACTGTTTTCTTCCTTTGTATCAAGAAGGACGTGACCTTCAAACACTTGCTGACATACACCATCAAATCTCCAACAGAATGAGCTTGGAAAATGTTTTTGAATTAGACTAAACTAAAGGTATCCTAAAATAATTGTGGTGATGGGCAAGGAAACCTGTGACTCTCTGCCCTTGGAAAGAGTGGCTTTAGACTGAAGCCTCCTTGGAAACATTTAGCAAAAACTGTTTCCATGAAGTTCTCAGACTACTGAAGTTCAGAGCCAAAGTTGTTCTTCACACTGGTCTTAAATTGTCTTAGATTTAAGATCTTAGCCCTTATAATCCTTGCAAGACACAGGCCTCCTGTCAATGCAGTGTCTGTCTCAGCAAGGACTTGAACTCAAGTGAGGATGGGAGATTTAATGATAACCAACACTGAACAGCAAAAAGGAACCTGACAGGGATGTGAACATGGAGAATGTTATTGATAGATCATCTTTGTAAATGCCAAGGGCACCTCCGTGGCCTTGCTGAGAGAGGGCAGCAGGATAATAAGCTGAGAGCAAAGTCAAAGAACCACCGACGACCTGGCATCAAAGCAATACCCAACTGCATGCCCAGCTAGGCAGGCCAGAGTAGACAGCACTTACAAGACAACAGGTCATCCCAAGCTGTCTGCTGCGACCAGCAGCATTTTTTTCTGTATATAAAATGACAGTATCTTCAAAAATTCCATTTCTCTCCTGTCTGAATTCCCATAACCAAAAATTCTTCTTATTATGCCTAACATCCTCTTTTATTTGATGCCATTTGTTTAGAAAGGAAACAACAAAACAAATACACAGTTGTTCAGACTAGAATGATAAACATCTGCATTCACCAATTCATTATGTTAGCATACAGTCAGTTGGACTCCCCCAAAACACAATTTTAGAAAGAGCTTTTCATTAAGAAAACAATCTGTTAATCAAAATAGTTGTAAGAAGCATCTCCAGCCTTCTCTAAAAATTTATCACTTGTGGTTTGGATAAGATATTATTGTTGCAGGGATCTTACAAAAACAACATTTTATGGAGCCAACAACCAAGACGACAGCACAATTTTTCTCCAGCAGAACTTCCTACACACACCTAACGCCTGCTGTTTCAGAGAAACTATGAAACATTCATCTCAAAGTCCCCAGGAATTTCAGACCACTAGGCAAAGAATGTCAATGCAAGAGGTAAAGACATTACTGCAAACAAAATGGTGCACTGAAATGTTAAAAGCGAAACAAGCCTGCAAAAACAATTCATTTTTTTAACAAGAAAACATACTCTATATGAAAGAGGTATCACCTCTGCTTCTCTGAGAAAACAGCTTTTATTAAGAGACACCTTTTTCTCAAAAATACAGGTTTTCATTGATGCTGACTTGGAATATTGTAGATAGCAACACTCGGAGCTTACTGCTGCAGGACACCCCTGCATTTGTAAAGGGCCATCCCAAAGCACATAAGGTAACTCTACACAACGCTGCCATACAGCGCTGAATTCCCAGACAAAGTTCTGGGCAGGAAACCAAATCCCCCTTTCCCTCTCCATCCCCAGCTTTTTATTTTTATTTTTTAAGCACTATGTCAAAACACTCTTATTACTCATTACTTGTACTTTGAAAGAGATATTCCATTACTCCTAAACATCGCTAGATTATTACAGATCTGTAACCAATAAGGAAACGCTGCTGGAAAAAATATAATGCAACTGTTTTCTAACACTGATATACCCCGAGTATTTCAAAACTTAGCTCAGAAAGAGGCATCATGGCAACAAGAACCCTAGTGTTACGATGAGAGTATTGGTACAAACCTCAATGTCAGTAAAGAAACTGTAATAGTGAGACAAGTTGTTGGATTCTAAAAAAATGCCAAGATTTTGTCATTTTCCATATATAAATTCATTCAAGGACTGATTCTGAACCATGAATTCATACACCGAAGTGTTACTGGTATAATTTCATGAGTGATCACAAAGTGATTCCTAATGAATCTCTACAGGGATAATCTTCCAACAGCTCCTGAAGTAATGAATGATTATGAAGTGCAACAGTTGGGACCAACACTCCCTCACTCATCTCAGAGATACAAAGCAAGGAGAGGAGCTTAGAGGAATGTTGCCCCTGCAAAAGAACAGAACAGGAAAAAAAGAAAACACAAAGAAATGAAATATTTCTGAAAGTTTCCTCCTCACTAAGACTCAAAAAAACGCTCCGCTGAGAGAATTTTCATTACAACTATCTGAAATCTGCCTAAAAGCTAAATACTCAAGTGCTGTGATATTCAGTTCTGAAGTTTACATTACTAAAATTCAATGCATGCTTAAATTCTATTCTCAATTCACTTGCTTTGTTGAAATAACATTCTGTTTACCGTTGAGAATTGTCCAAAGGGTATTAAAACTAGATTGGGTAGTCGTGCTCCTAACTGCACCCTCGAGTTCCCTCTCCCTAGAGCTGCTCCGGCCCAGCTCCTGTGCCGGACGCCCTGGGAAGGTTCTGGCTGGTGGCTGCAGGCGAGCGGAGCTGCTCGGACACAGAGACACGGTTTCCAGCTGCAAAACTATGGAAATAGGTTTCCCAGGAACTGTGTCACTCCTCCTTAGCTAGTGATTGAAAGACAACAGCGTATCGAGCTGTCAGCTCTACAGAATAAGTCGCTGGTACAAACTACATCACACTGCAGGACCCTGACAGGAGGGGTATCTTATCTGCTCACCACCAGGCACTGACCAGGCCAGCAGAGCCTTAGAGTCCTTACAGGCACCACCATCTTCCACAGCACAGGTCAACATCTCCTCCAGCTCCAAGAAGCGAAGGACCAAGACTGCAGGACACACTGCACCACACCTTCCTTCATCCCGTTAGGGAAAGGCCTCGGCCAGGCCTGGAGCAGCCAGTTGTATTTTGAGTTTAGAGTAGGGTGGTGTGAGGTGTGAGAGTGAAGGCCTTCACTTCCTACATCTTAAGGAAGACTATATAAAGCAATGAATAAAGCAATAAAGATAATAATGGAAATCCTAAAGATCTTACAATTCAAAGCTTCGTGTAATTTGTGCCAATAAAGAGTTGGTTATCCTCAGCTTAGCTTGTTAAATAAGTTGCTTTTGAACTGTTGAGATGAACTTGTTCATAAGCGAGCAGAAACAAAGCTATAAATGTCTTCAGTCCTTATGCACATTTTGACCTAAAATGCCCAGAGGCTCTTGTTCTGCTCCCACAGTCTGGAATGCCCTCCCACCAAGCGCCCATGCAGAAGCTTCAGAGGCTATTTTTGAAAAGCATAATTAAAAGACATTTTTTTTAGTTAGAGTTTGTCATTAAAAATGCAGCTTATTGGCCATCTTAGCTCTGTAGATGCTCACGCTTTCTGTCATTTTTTCACGCAAACGAGATTAATGTGTAGTTAGTTACCAATTACAAAATCCAACTGAAAATTTACAGTGGTTACAACGTTGGGCAAAGGAGGAAGCAGTCTCTTCTTTATGTAAGGATGCACCAATCTTCACAGTGAAAAAAAGGAAAATATTATTTCCACGAGGTTTACTGTAAATTTATGACAGCAATTAAACTGTCCAGTGACTCTCCGCCTGTATCAACTTATTTCCAGATTCAAAACCAGATGTAAAAAACATCCTTCATTAAATTTGATTATTCTAAGTTGGGTAGAGTATGTAGAAAAAAATATTTTGGCAGCTACTTGCTAGGGAGCTTTCCTAACTCTTTAAAGCTGTTCTTGCAGTCCTCTTCCTACAGTATTTACAAGAAAAAGCTAATAATTAAAAAATGTTAAGAGCATTGCTCCTGCTGCAGAAGAGCACATTAAATCTCTTTTGGGCAGGAGAGCTCTCCAAACAGGCCTTCGGTAACCACAGCTTCCTGAGAATCCACTTTCTTGCTGGCCATTACCTCAGTTCTTCATATTTGGCCTGTGCAGCAAAGGGTTAGCAAACCCATCGGCATCAAACCGCCCATTATTGCACTCCACCCATCAGAGCTTCTAACGTTACCAAAAAATGTGCAGTATTTTTTAACCCGTTCTTGAGTCCAGTCCTTGAAACGCTCCGGCAACCTTCCTTCTTGGTCTTTCGACAGCACTCTGTAAGGGATCTGAATGCTCTCTGTAAGCATAATTAGAATTTTATTAAACTCCTACAGGAAAGGGGCCTGGGATTTTCTGGATTCAATAAGGGACTTATCAATAAGCGATCAGAGACCAAAGAGAGATCGATCTGATGCATAAATTTAAAATTAACTCCTCTATGCACCCAACTATTGTTTTTCAGCTTTACAATCTATTCCCTATGTCTGTGAATACTATTTTCCCCAGTATAAACAGAAGATAAAAATCAATCAGGTCACTGACTTTTGTACTTCCTCTGTAAAAGCTGATCAATAGAAGTCAATTTAAACACAACTTATACTTAGGCTATGGGCTCCGCTGATGCCAAGCATCCTTGAGACTAAGAATCCAGCATGACTGCAATTCAATATGACTTAATCCTTTCCTACGGACGACCACAGCTTCATAAGAAAAGAAAGGAGGAAACTATGAAAGGAAATTCAAGCTTTATAAAACTAGGCAATAAGGCCAAGTGCTACCCAATCATCTGCATGGAGACTTGCACACTCTATTACATTTAGTTCCTCTACAGTATGCAGTGCTATCAAATACACAATGCTTGGTTTACACAAAATCAAAAAAAAAAAAAAAAGTAACAAAAATCACAGATTGAAGTCTGATTTTAGGTTGGCAGAATCTCCTTACCAGTGGCTTACCAGCGATTCGACTAAGCAGTAGAAGAAGCTGGAACCGAATGACAGCCTTGAACATTTCATCCTACA
>JAUBOD010000776.1:0-26910 GCA_032353885.1 Nothura maculosa
CAAAGATGGCCCTATGAAGGCCTATCAGAAGATTAGGAAGCTGTCATCTTTTTTAATCTCTCTCAAAAATTATACAACTTTCACTCATCTTGCTAGAAAAACTAATAGATTAGTCTGTGGAAGATGCGGGCAGTAAATTTTACTTGATGACTACTAGATGAAGAGACTTTTATACATCCTACCCCATGAAACAACTACAAGAGAGAAGAAAATACTAAAGGCAGGTAGACCATAGACCTGCCAGTACTGATTTAGAACTGCCAAACAGAGTGGGCAGAGCTGTCATAGTGCTGGGAATTTTACACCATGTCATCACACAAGTGTGATGGATTCATCCTGACAATTTGAGAGCAAAGCCTCCGCTAACAGCTAGTTTTACAAGTCTTCTGTAATTATTCTTCTATCACTGAGAAAAGTATCTGTCTCATGAGCTTCCATTTACATTACTCACCCCTGATGGAAGAGATGACATTTCTGTAAATAAGAAAAACAAGTCTATCAGAAGCACTTAAGCTCAGAGTAAAGAACACCTAGGTTCCTCAAGATCATGAGGAAAATGTTGCCATGAAAAGGTTCACACATTCAACTCATCCATAGCAGTCTTTTCAATGAAAGTATTAGGGGATAATTCCCAGAGTATGCTGAATGGCACAATAGAATACAATAAATGTCTCCAAATCCAAAAATTGGTTAGAATGAATGGTCATTATTACCATAATGTAAAAAAATGATTTTTTAAAATAGTGTGTGTAGTTTTTGTTTGTATTGTAAAAAAGTTAAGTTGCCTATACCACTGGTGGTCTGATTATATTAGATAGTAGAAATAAATGAATACTAGAGTATGTGGGAATCCTTTTATTTTGGGAAACAGTAGCACATGAATCATTTCTACTGTAGTGTGATCAGACCAGAGAAGTGATTTTCTTCAGCTAAGCAAGTATTATTCACTAGGGGGGAAAAAAAAAAAAAGGCCTCAGCAGTTAAAAAAAGTAGTAATTAGAATTAATGTATTTTACAGAGATAGGTAATACACATGTATGTTTGATTATTTTAAAGGCAGGTAACTGGAAAATATTGGGAAATAACTAGAAATACTTTTTTTTCTTCTCCAAGAAGAAAGCATTTCTCAAGAAAATAATTTTCATAGATACTCAAAGAAAAGATGTTAAAGAATTGCAGCAAGAAAATGAAGAACTGGTTGAAGTATGCTTTAATTCAGGGAAGCCTCTCTGACTATATTTATATATTTACACTTTAAATAAGTAAATAATTTAAATAGTTTAGTCATTCACCACTGAACGACTGGTGGCCTTTAAGGAACTGAATAACAAGACCAGCACTAAATTTACAACATCTACACAAAAGATGCATACAGATTGGTAGGGAGATGCTGCAATATTCTTCTGCTCACGCCTTCTTCTAGGAAGGAGAAAACCAGCTATCATTCTTCCCAGGTTGTCAAGTTTAAGTAGCAGGTTTCTTACAGATACATCACAGAAAGAAAGGGGAAAAAAAGAAATTTATCCCCTTTAGACCTTCAAATGTTCTTTGAACATGTGCAAGCTTATCAGGCTCACAAGAAAGGAAAGGAGGAAATGATTACTCCAGATAACGTTAATAGTCATACAAATAAGCTTACCAGAATATGTGAATTATTGGTAGGAAGATACTAGAAAGAGCTATGTCAAGTTGGTTGAGTGAAGAAGTTATTCGTCTTGGAGTCATTCAGGTTTCATTAGGTCCTCAGGCACAGTCAGCATCTGCTATAGCCAAGCTGTCCATTCCCAAGATTAATTTAGCCCCATTTCCCAGTTAAGGATGCAGGCAACAAATCATAGGTAGGGCTGCAACAACTTCCTCCTGTTGGACATCTCTTAAGCTTGAGAGAAACAGCAAACATGTTTGGAGAATAGAAGGGAAAAGTCCTAGAGGTTTATCAGCCTCTATAAGGCTTATCCTTTTCTTAAAGAGGGCACTAGATACCCACAATGAAGAGAATAACTAGATCTGGCAGGAACAGTATAAGATAAAAACCTCAAAAAATACCCGAGTTCTTCATATTCCTATTGTGGATAATTAAACTTGCTATGGTTTGAATCAATCTTCAATACACCAATAATGTTTACTAGGAATTAAAAATATCTGTTGTCCATGGGGTAGGAGGAAAGGTCTGAAACAGAAATTCCAACTCACACGAGCAGATGAAATGCTAGGACAAAGACAGCACACAGCTTTACGTTCAGATCAAATTTCTCAACTTGAAGGGCTTAAATTCAAATAACCTACAATTTTAACACTGCTATTTGTTTTGAATTATGGACTAGTATCTGCTAAATATTATTGCTTATTTAGCTTAGTTCTAAAGTCAAATAGACTGATCATCCTTTAATTTGTAGAAGAGAACTCATTTTTTTCATGATAGAAGTTGCATAAAAAAGCTGTAGAAGAGTGCTGACATCTTTTCTTCATTGCTTAGTACAAAATAGCTAGTCAGATACTACAATAATGCAGGGATGTGCACTTAAATTAAAAGGAACAGAACATTTCAAGTACAGTCAGTTTTTGTGAATTACATCATACAGGAACATTACTTGTTTCCCTGAACACAAATTTCAGAGAGAAGAGAATTAAATATTTTCCTCTTGGGCTTGTTACTCTGGGTTTTATCTTTCTCAAATGAAAATCTAATTCAGCTCACTAAATTGATAGTCATGAACTTACACAAATATTTACAAAACCATAGAGCTATCTTTTTTTAAAAAAAACACAATTCTTTATGATGATCACTGTCTAACTCAACTGTTTTCAACAAGTGTATTGTGGATTTACACCAAATTTACACCTGGGCCTGTAAACCTAAAACTTGAGTGTAATCTCTAAAAGAGATCCCAGCTCTAAGTTTCTTAGATTGAAAACTCCGGATACATTTTTAAGAGGTACATTCAGAACAAAAATGCTAGGACAGACATTAGCTTTGTTGCTGCAGGTTTATATCTGCAGCTAGTTTACTGACAGATAGGTCTTAGAAATGATATGCAGTATGCATGGAATTTTACCAAAGAGTTAAACTTTAATTCTTTTCCCTTCGCATTATGATGAAGATAAAAGCACCAAATGTCCCAAAATTAGTCCCAGTATCCTAATCAAAAGGACAGGTGCATGGTTAGGAAGAAGCTAAGATTCCTATAAGTCTAGCATATAAAATATATAAAAGAGAAAGAAAAGCTGTTTTAGGTTCCAAACTACTATCCAACCTTATGATACTATTGATACTATAAATTTGATTTAAATCAAATTTAACTCTTAGTTTTCAGATAACTTGGAAGTTGCCATGTGGAGTTTTAAAGTCCATCTCCTTAGCATCGAAGGATAGAAAATCACTTCCAACAGACAATTGTAGTTTTGAACTTGTACTGGATAAATCCTTTTACTTGCATGGAGTGTGAACATAATTTCCTATAGCCTACTCTCTTTCTTCTATTACTCCTCATTGTGCCCTGCTCAAGACACAATTAAGCTCAACTTCAATGCTATTCAGACTTAGCACCGCTTTATTCTGTGTGGTGAATCCCTTTGTTTTTGCCATATTAAAATTTCATATGCATCTTCACAGTAACTAGCTTTCATCAAGATGAGGAAGCATAAATACAGAACACTTCTTTCCTTAAGAACAGTGACAGATTGCTTGTGAAGTTCTCCCTTTCCACAGGAAGCCTCTGCACAAGCCTCTTGAGTCAAGGACATGTTTTGTTGTATTCAGCCCACTAGATTTTTATCCTGAAGGATTTGAAGGACAAGCAAAAACAATATTCAACAACATATAACTGTAACACAATAGATCTGTAACATAATGCAAAATCTGTAACATTTCAGTTGTAGGTCAGTTGCCATTCCAGTATCACGTTTTGAGTGTTTTTTGGGTTTTTTGTTTTGTTTTTTGTTTTTTGAGGATTTTTATAAGAAGAAAGCTTTGTATATCTGGTTTCTGCTCTCATACTGCATAACAGAGAATCTGCTACAAGTCTTCTTCCTGATCCATACAAATATGAAGCAAGGCTGCAGTCTTTAGAGGAAACAGTATTTTTTTTGGAAAGTTTACAAGATCTTATGCTGGATTTTTCTTTAAAGCTACATTCAGGAGTTGCTGTCAGATATTCTGGACAGAGGAATTTGCTTTATGATCACTGTAAGTGATCATAGTGAAAAAAATAAAATTATTTCCATCAGGAAATTAAAAAAAAAAAAAATCAAGAAAGCAAAAGCGTAATTGATATCGCTTACAAAAAAAAAAGGTTCACTCTTCAGTAGCTCTTTTGCATGTTTGTTCCTGTCCTTGCTTGTAAGGACAGAAATCCCAATCTACATCTGCTATCTGCGTTTTCAGTTATTAGCTAATAGTGGCACATGCTGATGTTTCATGTTGAAGGCTTACTATCCCGGATCTTTGGAGTCTACTGGTCACTGCGTTCGATCTCCCAGAAGTAGCTGCATTTGATCATTTAATGTGACAATATACAGTCTAGAGAGCCAACAAATAGCTACAGAAAAACAGCACTAAACAGATAAGAGCAGCTAATTAACTACCATATAGTGCTTTGATAGGTGTCTTAAGAAGATACGTGCTGATTTAGCATCAGTACCTTTGTGAGGTAGGTATTAGAATCCGTCATTAGCCTTATGCTATAGATGACAAAACCTGGACACGGAAGTTAATTACTTCAAGATCAGACTTGAAGTTGGCAATGCAAGTAAAGCCTTTCAGCCACGATAGATTAAAATTTTAAAACCATTTAAAAGATTTACAAGATGAAGGTTATGATCTGAAAAGCACCAGTGCTACTCTACCTTCCGTTTTGGAAAGTATAAAGATTGAGATGGCTGCTGGAAGGTGACTAAAAAAAGTTAACTACCTAAGGTTTTTGGATGATGCTATGGAGCTTCTGGTATGTTTAAAATGTCTATACTGGGTTTTTAGTCATTTTATATGACTCAAAATGACATAGGAACCACAGATAACATGCCTCCAGCTTCATCAGATAACACCAATTTCTAAACAGTCTACAAAGGTATCTGAAATGCCTAGGAAATTGGGAATTCATCTTTGAGCTTATTCTCAAATGAGGCATAGCATAGCAAATCAAGTGAAAAGTAAGAGACAAGTGTTATGAAAAGATGTACAGAAAGGAAGACAGAAATAGTTCAAGCATCTCACAAAGAAAGATTCTGCAACATTCCCCTCATTCTACAACATACATCTTTGTTAATACATAGCTTGGAAAATTATACTTCCAACAGCAGCTATGAAGATCAAAACGTCTGAAAAATAGACTTCCTATTGAGCTTGGTGGGACCCCCAGCAAATCAAAATTCAGATTTTAGAATCAGTGATTATTGCATTTTCATAGTATTGGATTTGTATTGCCAAATTCTTTTCACATAAGTAAATGCAACTCCCAATAATTCAGTGAAACTGTGTTCGCATATATTAGCAAGAAATTCTGGCCCTGTGCCTGGGAAAGGATCTTTTGTTCTACAGTCACTTGATTATGTCTCATCTTTAAACCACACTTTACTATTTGCAGAATACTTGACCCACAAAACCAGTAGTCCATCTGCTAAAGATACCATAGTGCATCTTTAAGTGAAAATGAGATTATTTTAAGTGAAAAAGTTAATGTTCAGGGGCAGTAAGTCTTTTCCCAACATTTTTTTGGGTGCTCTGATGGACAAAACCTAGATTTCAAATTCCCACTTGCACTAGAAATTGGTTTCTTCTATAGACTTCATTACCCAGAAGAATGAACCAACCACAAAGCCTAGAAGTAAACCACAAAGATCCAATTAAAAGTCCTTCCTTACAAAGAAATAAGGATGAAGCTATGGTTTAACTTCAGCTATATATAGCTGAAAAAATGAGTTAAAGTTTTTTTTTTAAAATAGTCTGAAACAGCCTAAACAAGAATATGAATATACATATAGACACACTTCTAATTAAAACACTTCTTTTATCTCATATACATATTCGGACAAAGGCATCTGTTATCATCATGACTTATTTTACACTTAGAGTCCTCTAAGAAGGGTATCTAAAAGTTGTTATAGAACATTAAAAAAATAAAATAAATCAAGTAACCAAATAGTAATGTTAAATTTATAATCCCAGTTAGATGAATGGAATCAGCATCTTATTTTCTTCCAAAGCTTTAAGTTTTAACTATTTTAAAATCATATTCTTTAAAATATTTTTCTCCCTTTTTCACACTACCTCTTATTATCTTGTAAAAATAACTACATAGATCATTTCTTTTAACTTTATAATAATGCTTTTAGACCCATAATTGCAATGCTTTGTTGCAAATCAATGGAAGAGGGGACTGCCATAATACTAACCACGTTCATTACATATTATCCAGAAGATTAGAATTCTGAATTGCTACTACAACATGGTTGCAATGAAAATGTATTAAAAAAAAAAAAAAAAAAAAGAGATAGTAGCTATACCTCTTTGCAATACTAATGGTTCAGGACTGCAAGTTGCCAATGCTCATCTAATCTTCCTGTAGATAACAATAGTAAACCCTACAGTATTCAGCAGGGTGCAGAATGCAGCTGGAGTTGTTAAATCCCAAAACCTGTGCCCAGAGGCCAATACATGAAGTTCTATAGCACTTGGAGGACAGCAGATAGCAAGAGACACCCAAGAGGTGTGAGCTATTTTGATTCCTTCTACTGCTAATGGGAAGAGTTATACCCTCTCCAATAGCACCCAAATCAATAACAGTTCCTTAGGAATTTTTGTTGTTAAAGCGTACACAGCATGGCTGGTGAGGAACTTCATATGCTTCAGAATAACACCAGTGTAGAGAGGTTAATGCCACAATAATAGCAAACATACATCCCTGAACTGTATTTGTGTCTTGGAGAAATGCAAATGTTTTTCCTACAGTTCTTAATCTCTGAGAGGGTAAGCTGAGATGAACAAACATTATCATTGGGTAAAAACCCTGTTCAGTAAGCAGCCAGGTCAAGTCATTATGCTTGATTCTCCTCTTGGTTAAATAATGTTTCTGTATTATCCTTGAAGCTAACCACAGTTTGTTGACTTAACACAGCAAGTCTCTTTAGAAAAACACAGATAGTAAAAATTTATCTAATACATGCCCTTCAAGAGTAAACAGGGTCTTTAGCTATGCTTTCCTTGTATATCTTCGCCCTACTTTAATCTGGCACGATTAGGCTGCAAGTCTGGAGTGGCTTTCGACCTGCACCAGAGAAGGTATTCTGAAGCACCCATTTAGTTTTTAATCTTCTGGAAAAGACAATCTACTGTACCACTAGCAAAGCTCAGCTGAAGCAGACTTGTTGTAGCTCAAGGCTTGACAAAATACAAGATACTCAAAATTCATTAAACTTTACCGAGCTACTGAAACACCTTCCTCTCTGCCAGTCATTGCTAAGTAGTCACCAAGGATCAAGTCAATCAAGACCTAGGTTATAGAAATGCTATTTCTAACATCTCAGCCGAGCTGCCACTTTCTTTTCCCGTCCTGGAGGAAGGATTTGGAAACCTCCTTCTGGCCCTAGGACTCCTTACCTCCACAAGCTTGTTGGCATGCTCACGGAAGACTTGCGCATACTCCTTCACTTCTTTCTCATTGCCGCTTTTTGCAGCCTCGATGAGGACCAACAACGGGACGTTGGTCTCCAGAAATGAATCTGATATGTGATCCATCACTGCCTTCCGCAGCTGTGAGAAAACAGAGGAGAGCAGTAAATACAAGTTATCAGTATGCTGTATATATGTATATAGATATACCTAAGCAATAGCGTGTCAAATGTCATAGCACTGGACAGGAGTTTGAACTCTCCCTTTCCCCCCTGTTCCCCACCATATATGCAGCAAGCATGGAAATAATGCAACAACAATTAAGGGTCTAATTCTGTAAAATACTGAAGATTCATGCTGACTCACATTTAATCCTATTGATTTGAATGGCACCATGCAGGACAGTGAAGACTACTCACACAACACCTGACAAACTGATTAAAATCAAAAGCGAAACATCCTTTAAGAAGCAGTCTAGACTTAAAAGTCAAATATATATTGAGGAATTTAACATCAAACAAGCATGAAAGCAAACAAAACCACACGCACCTTGAATGCTTCTAAATCTCCTCTTACTAAATAGTGTCCTACACAATAACACACATTTTATTTAACATGCACTTGGAGCTTAATATTCTCATTCAAATCTCTCCAATAAGTATAAACAGAAAACCTCTCTGAGCCTATTTTTAAGGTAAGATCAGTAGACACATCTACAATTTATTCTAAAGCGAGGAAAAACCCACAAGTTACTGAAGATTAAATATCTGTTATTTCAAAAAACATCTGTTTAAAGCAACATTACTATAAGACTGATGTCACCAATGTGTTCCCTATCTTGCTAATAATCACTAATTAACATCAAACTTAGCTAAGGTTTGAGAAGCAGTCAGAAAGATGACTAAAAGCTTAAATAAGTCTTCCTGGAAACTTCATTGAACTACAAAAGTATAGAAATGTTTTGGCATATCCGCTTTAGCTTAATGAAATATGCCAGTGGTCTAGCTTTTAAGAATGAAAAGACAGACATTGAAACACTCATCTGCATTGAGACTATTTTAGTAGGTGCTGCAAATCATTGATCTGATTTTTTCAGTAGTATGGGAAGTGGGTGATATTTATTTAAAATAAAAAGGTAAATTGGAATATTTCATTTGAATACCTTACCAGTAAAGGGAAATCAAGCAGCAAAGCAGAATAAAGCATATGTATATACAAACACATATAGTATTCCCTTTATTATAAAGGCTTTATTTAACACTAAGAACAGTGCTTCTTAATCCCCCTTGGAAATTAATTCTTCTCAGATTTTTGCTTGGAAAACACTTTTCCCTTTCTAAGTGATTAAAGGAACTTCAGAACAGCTATCACAGTAATACATACAAAATAATAAAAGAGGAATACATTAGAGACCTGCCAACAGCTAGAAGGTGGTTCGTTGCAGCTAACTGTTACCTTGTTATTTTGAATGACTTTTCTCTCAATTGCTTCCTTTCCATTTATTACCTATTTTCTTACAATCTCTTCATTCCTATTTATTGTCTCATGTTTCATTCTTACATCAAGAATCTTTCATACTGTTCTTGGGTTCAGTTCGCACAATATCTAAGATAATGACATCCTGCTCCATAAATAGGTTTTGTGCCATACCAACAGAAAAACAGGCATTAACGTTACTTCAGACACACTAAAATGCTGTAAAAAATATAAAAGTCTCAGCGAATGCCACATATTTGTCATTGCACTGTGAAATCCAAGCTACACCACACAGTCAATACACAGCAGTGGCAGATGTATAGCGTCCCGAGTAAGAACAGTGTTTCTACAGACTCCTTAAGTTGAATACATTTAGGCTTTTCTAAGTCCAGGACTTTTTCTAAGTCCAGAGAGTAGGTAGAGTGTCCAAAGAAACTCAAAAAAAAATTCAAGAGCCATGTGGGATCAATCTTATCCTCCAGGAAAATCCTTAAAACCCACTTGCACTGACAGATGTCGATAAAACTCACTATCTAAGTATTTTAAATATTAAATGAATACAAAGCTTTTCTGCTCATTATCATCTTACATGGAGGGGAGCAGTTTCAAAGGGTAATGATCATTGACTGAATGATTCACCTTTTAATTAAGGTTAAAGTTAACCTTAAATTTAACCCCATCACTCCCTAGTGGATTAAATTAGCAACTTATTTTCATCAGTATTAAGCACCTTAATTAAGCACTTAAAGCCACACATTAGAGGTCAAAAAAAGACAATAAGATCATCAGCTAAACAGCAATTCAAGTTTTACTACTGTAAATAGACAGCAGTTATATATGATTCAGAGCAAGCAAATAATTTTTTTTTTTTAATGGTGACTGTATACTGGACTGCAGAAGACAGGGAGTCCCTAAAGTTAAACAAAGTCAGGAATCTGGCTGACCCTGGTTTAACAAATATAAAAATCATCACGTCTTCTTTTCCTGTGTCAGTGTATTGATACATGGCAGCAGCACGCTTTCAGCTCCTCCTGCAATCAAGCATTGTAATTTATAAACTTCCTAGCTGCTTTTTGGGACATCTTTCTGATGAATTCACATGCAATAGTTAACAAGTTTTGGGATATGGAGGACAGGACAGGTTTTGTTCTCCATTACCACAAGCAATAGAGACTGGCTTGGCAAAATCATTCACGAGTGGCAACAGGAGCAGGAAGAGAAGATGTTCATCTGATAGTTCAAATGAATGCACAAATGTATGTTAGTATTAGTTGTGCAAGATGAGACACACAAAAGTATTAGCTCAGCATTACCAATTTATTTAGTCTAGTTAGGACTGTTTATTAATTTCAAACATTACAGGAAAAGTTCTCCTATACACCTATGGACTGCAACAAGAAAAATCTAATCAGATTTTAGTTTCATACAGCTGACTCGAGTTCAGAGGGGAACACAACAAATGGAAGACTTGAATTTAAACGCTCCTATAAAAATGCTCCAAATTCATCATTATATGCACTTTAAAATAAATTATGAAGACAACGTTGCCTTGTATTCAGACAAAAATGATTCTTCAGACAATGCTTTAACTTGTTCCCCCCAACTTTATAAATTATAGGTGGCCTCTACATGTCTCTATTGCATAAAGCTTTGTTTGCTACAGCAGGCACTTAACTTCATTAATTAACAATTTAAAAAAATAACAAACCATACACACACTTTTCTCCATGGCAAAATTAAGTCTTAATTAAATGACCAATTAGCTTACCACATCAATACACCAATATGGAGAGAAAAATATCAAGACCCATAAATAATACATGTTTGAGTACAAACAGTGTAGCACGAGGCAGGTTTTATGCCTTTCCAGTGCAGCCAATTTAGGCAGTTTATGGTGCACAGAGTAAGCTGTGGTTTTTGATAGCGCCGTTGTCCCCTCTTCCCAAGCACTGTTTAGCTCTGCTTTATCACTGTCGATTCACAGCAATAATTGAGTTCCAAGAGGTTAAAGTGCCCACCAAAATGAGTTTTTTCATGGGTAGATAACAATTTTTTGAACGAAAATGTCTCAATAGTGCTTACAATCATGTAGAGAATTAAATGCCTAATCCTGACACTGGAAGGTAATGTCACAGCAGGAGATTAATGACTCCAGCAGATTGCCAAGCTTTGTGACAAATAAAAGGGAATAAAGCTATCTGTAACAGGAGTCTACCAAGGAGCACAGGCTTCCCCAACTTCCATTTAACCAGCATCACAACCCCAACCTCACTCCAAAACCCCAACTTGTCACGAGAAAATATTCCCAAGCAGGTCCTAACTTCATGAGCAGAGATTAAATTAACAAGTGCCTCCTTTGCAGCTAAAATAACTAGCTTTCAAGTATGTTGCAAAACAGGCCTGGAGAATAAGAGTATTAGAAACTACTGTCATATTAGGTTAAAAAGGAAGTAATTGCTTGATTCTGTGTATTATCATCTACAAATGTGATAAGCATCTCAACTCTAAAAGTAACTGAAAAAAAGTAATAAACAGAGAAAAAGGTATTATTTTGAGAATTATGCTAATTCATCAATTTTGCCTTAATAATAGGTTAAGCACAAGAGACTCGAGCAAGAAGAGCCAATATCATGTTTGTAGACCTAAACTGCAGATTTCCAAAATTTATTCCATACATTAAGATTTGAAGTTAAAATACTATCCTGAAGCAGAAATGTCATTGTAGCAATTGATTATTCACATTTTTCATCCGTTTTCTTCCTAACTCCTTGTATAACCTTTTTTTCCTAATGAGGAGAAACTCAGAAACTACCCAAGAAGAGGCAAGGGCTGATTTTACTAAAGAAAAATGATTTAAAGAAACAGGCTTTTATCAGAACTTAGTAAGAAATGGTAGTAAGAAATGGAGGAAGTTCCTTCTAATATTAGATCACTATAAAGAAATCCTCAAAGTGTTGCATGGCCAGAATCACTGAAGAATGTAGGTACCAAATGCTTATGTACATAATTCATTTTTTTTTTTTTTTTTGGGTGAACTTTTGAGTACTTTAGAAATTTGTCCATTTTAGTGACTTAGAAGTTTAGATTGCCTAGAAAAGCATTTTTGGCATAGAAGAGCCTGAGACTCACTAACCACATCACTGGTTATATAAAAGCACAGAAGTTTTACATTTTATCAGCGAAGAGAAAGAACTCACCAGAGGTGAGCATTAAAAGGCCATAACTGTGCTTTACCTTGTGCTTATCTAGAACAATATCCTAATATTGATAAGGAAGAAAAATGGATTAAACATCCTCTTATACTGACAGCTGCAGCACATTAAATATCATTTGAACATGATCCAAGACAAAATATTAAGGCTGGTACACTGGCTTCAGAGCTTGATGCTTTTACAAAATATTATAAAACATTAAATCAAAGAGTTAGAGAATTTAGGGACTGAGTTGTTTTTAGGAGGTTAACTAACTGGTGACAAATGGGAAAAACAGACAATGAAAGCTCTTCATTAAGTTATTCTCACCATAGACTCGTGAGCATGCATAGCAACTTCACTTATATGTAGTTGGATCTAATAAGATTTAAAGGGATAATGGTGTAATGGTGCATCATATACACGTTCCAAACTACCCACTAAAACCCTGACATGCTAAATATTGCCAGTGTCCATGAGAAACCAGAATTTAACCCTGGTGGGAAAAAAAAAAAAAAAATGTGGCTAAAACAAAATTAAAATTGTGTTCAGTAGAAAAGGAATTATCACCACCATCTTTCCCCAGAGTCACTCAAAGTCAAGACCTGGATCCTGTCTTATACCTTCACCTACAAAAAATCACTGATTTGTGTCCATTACCATATATATCTGCATATATATATAAGAAGAGTTGCAGTCTTATTACATTGTTATTTCCCTGCTGTAATAAAATCTTTAAAGCATAACTGCAGGTGAGGTTAAGGAAAACTTCTTGTATTTCTGATTACATAACAAGTAACATTAAAAACATCTTAAGAGACCTTAAGAAATAGTATTAGTAAACAAAATTAATGTCAATTAGGAAACAAATACATTATTAAAGTTCCATTTGGAAATTAAATTCTATCTACTCCTTTGCATTGCTCATAAATACATTAGGAAAACAGCATCATAAAAGTCAGTGGAAAGATACTATATTTTACTCTACATTTATACTTGTCCCTAACTCTTGTTACTGCATTATTGATAAGCAACATCAAATTTGAAAACTGCCTTTAGAAACTCAAGCTTGTGAAAATTAGGTAGGTTATCAACAGGCCACTTGCTGTACCACAAAGCAAAAGCTACTTTAGGGTAAATGATGCTGCATTTATTGAACTTCTCAAAATGGATTTTTCTGTTTCAGCAGCAGTATTATACACTGTCTGTGATCTTCCCTCATACGTATAGTATCCCTTATTAAAATGAGTTTAAGAATTCCATGCGTGCTTCCCTGCAGTGATCATAGAGTCTAGTTACCCTCTAGACTTCCTTCAGCATTCACAAAGATCTGGTGAAGCACATCTGAGCTACAGGACTTGACTAATCACAGCCAAACTCCATGCAGCAAATTACTTGTTCACTATATATTTGCCATTGTTTTGGCTTATGTTTTTTTCAACCAAGTCATGCTCCTATCAGAGGGCTGGATTTTTGAAGGGACTGATGGAGAAGAAAGTGATGCCAACATATCCTTCTCAGATCCCTACTTCCAAAAGCAAAGACAGGTAAAGCTCCAACACTCTTTGGATTTCACCAGAGAAATCCATCGTAAGTACAGTGCTGCAGATGGAGATTTTCCTCATTTCATGAGAGCACCACGATGTAGCCTTGCATGGAGCTACCTGATATGTGCATCATTTCTTGAAATACGATACCATATGTGCATCAGTAAACATTATACGTAAATTAAACTGAGTCTTATAATTAGGCAGTAAGGAAATTACTGCAGACCTGGAAGAGTAAATCAGCAGTATTAAAGCACTCTCCATTTCCTCTGAAGCACTTCAGAGTACCATAAAAACCTCAATGTCACAGCAATAAAGATATAGAAGAAATACATTTTGAGGGAGACAAAGAAGCATTTACTCCAGCAAATTCAACTCAAAAATTATCATTTAAGTGCCATTTAAAAAAAAAAAAAAAAAAGAGTCCACTGTCCCTAATACTGACATCAGCTCTTTGGACTTCTCTCAACTGTCTTTGCACAAGATTCCTGCTGAATACTGTCATACAAGCTGATGGAGGAATAAAAAGAACCAATACAGAGGCAACACAGATCATCAGTATTGAACACATACAAGAAATAACCGTGGGATAAATCCATGCTGGCACTATAGCCTGTTTTTAGTGAGACATCTTGCAGATCCCCCTGTGCCCTGAAGTCATTGCAGGTGAAAATATGACCTATTAAGCAACAAGGCAAAGGTGATGAGTTTCTAATGAGCAACAGCTGATGCTGCAGGTGGCCTCAGGTTAGACATTCTGATTGAGTTATGGTTGGCTCACTTTAGAAAATGCTAAATTCTTTCCAAGAAGCTTTCCCAAATCACAGAATGAGGCAATATCACTAGTCCACTGCAGGTTTTCTTATTTATCTTCAGTAAGGTAACACAATCCTAGCAAAACAGCCTTTGGATCACCTACCTAAACATGATCTTACTTCAACTGTACCTTACAAAATAAGTCTTCAGCAAATCTTCATCTAAGACTAAATGCTAAAGTTATGATCCTCTTTGATATTCTGCTGCTATTTTCATCTTCAATATCCCGGATAAACAAACTCTCACAATGCTGTATGAGTTAGGTAAGGTCTATGACCACTCTGCTTTTATCTCTCCTTGAATTATACAGATCATGGATTAAAAAGCCTCCATCATGATATATACCCTCAACTTTGCAACAAAAAGGGCATCAAAAATTTACTTTTGTAGTAATAAGAGGAAATCATTTCCCCCAGGCCTCCTGGAAGTGAAGCTGTTAGCGGCATGTTGCTTTATCCTGCTGATCAGATGCCAAAAACTAATATTCACACAAACTACCTGCAAGCTCCCATCTTAGGGGATGCTTACATTAAGAACTCCTCTCATAAAGTCTCCTTATTCATGAAGAGATGGGTACACTTCCAAAGTGTGTCTCTGCTGCTCCAAATCACCCTGCAGAGGGGACTAACTCTGCTGAGCATGTAGAGAGCTAAAAACAAAGCAGCCTTGTTATATAACCAGCCAATTTCTCCATTTGACATCAGCTGGTGTGAATTTTCTCTTTATGATCTTTTTTTTTTCTTTTCTTTTAAATGAGCTTTTATTTATTTATTTTGTTCAGCTTATCAAACAAGCTGAAAGTAATTGATTATCTAATACCTATTATCTAATACCTATTAAGTTTGATTAGAACACGGCTCGCTAGATTCCTCTTAGTTTTGTTTTCCCTCCTGAACACTCACACTTGGGCCTTATCTTAATGTAGAGATGCTGAGTACCTTTCAAAGGTCAAAGAATGTGGAATATCTACACGGAGGTAGCTTGAGCTTGACAGGCAACTTCATCTCTCTGTGTTTCGGGTTATTCTTCTGCAAAGTGGACAGTAGCATTTGCTTGTCTTTGTAAAGCATCTCAGAATGGTGACAGGATGAAGTATTGCTTAAAACATTCATGATTCAAGAGTGGAAGACATCTTTTTGAGGTGCCATTGACCCTCCCAACACCACTTGGCAAGTCATCTGGTCTATATATAAGAAAGGAGCTTTCCTCCAAAATGATGGTGATGATAATGTTTCTCCTTTTGGAAGGGGTCTGATGTTTCCCACCAAATGCTATATATTGCAAAAGGATTTAACTCCACAGATTGAAAACATTATGTAAGTGTCTATTCATATCACATTTTGTATTATATGGGTTACATATCATAAAATCTGCTGCAATTTAACTTTTTATTTTTATTTTTTTTTTAATTTTAGGTGGCCTGTTAGTCTAATTGCATCGTCTAATACTTAAAGTCTTTTACTCTGACAGGCCTCTATAGAGTCTATGTGAATTTTCAGCAGACTTCAAAGTGCTAAATAATATCTGTTTTTTTTTTGTTGTTGTTGTTTGGTTTTGTTTTTATCTTGAATAGTATTCATAGAGTAGCAATACAACTTAATCTAATCAGAATTGACTGGCATAAAGAGCAAAATGAGACATGCTGCCTCGCAAGGGCTAGAAAAAGAGATAAAACAGACAGGAGTAAGAACGTTAAAAAGACTTATCTAATTCAAACTGTTGTTACACATATAGAACACATGGGAGAAGACAGGAAAAGACAGAGCAGGAGATGATCACAAATGTCTTGACCATAAAGAGTTTTGTGTCTGGGCTGGTTTTCTAGTGAATACCAAATGTATTCACTAAAACGGAGCAGGTAGTGCAGTTATTTTTGGACTTCTCACTTCACAGTTCTTATTCATATATTTATTATAAAAACATATTGCCTTTGGAATATAACCTGGAAACTTCAAAATGCTTTATGACCAAAACATCTTAAAATGATTGATAATTTTCTTGATAATTCTTAAAATTTGCTTTCCACTTCATTTTTTAATTTTTATTTATATTATGTATATGTAAATACTTGTGCAGCCAAGCTAGAAAAATATTAATATTCAAAACCCCAAATTCAAGCTATTGATAAAATTCAGAATGGTTATCTAAAACAGAAATCTATTTTATTTTCACAGCTATGATTCTACCTAAATAAGCACAATTTTATCCTTTTTTAAAGAAAGTGAACATTTTTCATTATTTTTTTTATTCCATGAAGGATTTTTAGCTAGCTTTAGCAATGACATAATCCTAAATCTGCAAGAGGTAGATGTCTTCTCTTCCACAGCTGCATATGAGTGACATTTAAAGCACAAGCTGGCAATTGCTGGTAAAAAAGTCTTCCTGTTTCCCTAGAATTCTTCCCATGTGGAGGCACATGAAGTATTAGCCTGGCTTGAATTGGAACAGAAAAAAAGAGAGGAATTAAGAAATAATTTGATTTCATTCTTCTGGAGACAAGCTGCTTTGTTAAAATTAATAGTAATATCTGCTCTGTAGGAGAAAGTGGCTCTTTTCACAATTTTTGCTTGTAGGGAAACTAGCTAATGCAGATGGAACAAGACCAAGGGGGCCAGAAAATGTGGGAAAGGGACAGCGGTTGCAGTGGCTGCACCACAAGTAGGTGGGACACCAGGAACGTCGCACCAGAACTGCCAGCACCCTAAATCCTGCCAATTGACATAACTTGTTATCTGACACACAACACTCTGCCTTTTCCAAACCGTTCAAGATAAAGCAAGCAATGGCAGCAGGGAGCCATGGGCTCATGAGACGTGCATGCCTATAAAAACTGGCTCAGTCTGACTTAGGTTGATGCTTTTACTGGCAATTTATATTAAGACATATAATAAGATCTCCTTCATAGTTTTCCAGTGCCTAGGAGAGTTTAAATGATGACTACAAAAATGTAATTCCATCAGAACAGGAAATAGTGATGTGGCTGTAGATTGCGAGATGGAATTCCATCACTGTGTGTCCCAGCCCCAATCACTCTCCTAGTCCGTGCATTCTTTAGGTAATCTAATAAAATATCAGAAATAAAGAACTAAGTAACCTGTCCAGAGAAAGAAAAATCAGCCTTAGGTCATTGACTATTGAAGACTAGCAAGGGTTCTTGGCTGCTAAATGAAGTATATGTACTTTCTTCATTACCAATTCCTGTTTATCTCTTCTTGAACTTTAACTTCCCAACCATTAAATGAGAACCTCAGTGACATCCATGTATCTGAAACCTGAAGGGAGAGGATCTAGAGGCAGGCTTGGGTAGGCTGTACCATGGATACTGTTGATTACACATAGAATGAAAGAGGATGGAGACTAAATCAAAAGCATATTGATTTGAGGTCAGAAAAGAGATTGTGAAAATTCTGTCTTCCTACAGACTTGTGCAAAAGCCAGCATAATTTTGATCTATTTATTAGTTTTCCAGAAACTTCTACAGCTTAAATAAATATTATTCCTATGTGCTGTACCTATACATAAAAAAACAGAAATTCCATAAAAAGCTTCAGCTCCAAGCAGGAAAACATTTGAATATGTGTTTCGCTTTACCCACACACAGGGTTCCAGCATTTCACTAATGAATTCAGCACCCATGGGGTGAATATACCCTCAAAGCAGAGCGTTTATTAAGAAAGGTGCTACTTTTGTATCACGTTTCAGAGTAAATTTGGCTTCGGAGATGAGTAATTGAGGCAAGCGCGGCAAGCCTCGCGCCGCACAGAGCCGCATGTGTTAGTCTGCGATTTCCTCCGAGCGGTGAGAACAGAGGTGGGAGGCAACACATGGTGCCAACGCCACTGCAGAAGTGAAGACGCCACCAACTTGGAGGTCGGAGCCGCCGAGCTCCTTCTTCTGTCATTAGCCGAGTCACAGATGTGATGCTAGGCTTGATCCAAGGGAGCCGATGATTCATGCAGTCTGCAAGCCCGCTGCAATATTTTTATCATTTGAAGAAATAAGCCCTGGGACTGCTCTCTGGAGCACATCCGTTGAGAGCTCCTCGACAAGTGAAATGGGCTGAATTTTGAAGGCATAGAGCATTGACTCCAAAATTCCCGTAGATGCCACTCTCTCAGCCCAAGAGGTACCTGCAGGTATACTAAACTCCTTGTTTGCTATTGCAGATTTGTGTGTTTGAGACTATTTCTACAGAATAAAGCTTTGATTGATCAGTGGTCATTTCTTTTTTGTGTGGAAAAAATGCAGAACTGGGATCATCTCAAAAGAGCAAAAAACAGGCCAAAACAAAAAGGTAATCTGTAGTAACTCTGAAAGTGAAACTCATATAGACTTTCTCTCTTTTGTTTTCCAATATTCCTTCTGTTATTTTCCATCTCAAGCTTTCTGAACAAATCTTCCTGTCTTATTACCAACCAGAAAGATAAAAGCAATATAGGAAAGCCAGCCTTTCTGGCTGAAGCTATGCTTTACTGCTGTTTATCAATCTTATCCCTAGCCTCACAGCACCTTCATTTAATAATGCACCTAGAAATTTTCCTTTGAAAGTATTTTCTTCTTGCAACAATTTTTATATGCTGCTTAGTGCCATTGCAATGTGAGTATTTGTACAAATACAAATAAGCACATATGCCACTATTTTTATGACTGGGGATGCTTGAAAGCAAAAGTCTGTCCCATCTGCTCACCTTCTCAGATACTGGGAGTGTTGGGGGTTAGATATGTAATATGTTGTAAGCTTATCTTAAGGAGGGATCATTTGTTTAATGTTGAGTGCAATGCAAATAAAAAAGGACATGAATCCTTTATACTTTGACACATGACAAAACCAGTTCAAATCTATAAAGCAGCAACTTTCTTAAGAAATGAATTAGTATGACAAAATCCATAGATTACCTGTCTTCGGAGATCTCGCGTCTTCTTGGTCATTTTGTCGATAGCAATGTTCAGTGGGTCCCCCTTCTCCTTCCGCCCAGTCTGTTGTAAAAGAAAGTAGGGAATTTGAGGAGAACATCCTCCAAAACACGTATCTATTTTTTAACAGTACAGACATATGAAAAGAAATCTATGCATTGCTTTTTATGTGCTTCCATTAAGCCTTTATTTTCAATGCAATGTTTTAAACATGTTTATGCATGGGGGCACTGCAGATTATTTTAAAACAGTCCTAAAATGATAAGATGAAAGATTAAGGTGACTCACTGGAGAGTTCAGGACTTTTCCACCAATATATTATGTGCATATATTATAGCCCGTGCTCCAAAAATCTGGCGAGACCTTTCAGTATAAAACGAATATTAAGAGTTTCTAATCTCCAGCCTGCCAGACACCAGGAATGTTAAACATGATAATAAGCAGCAACACAGCTTGAGGACTGAAAGAAAATGGTCCTTACGCCTGCAACAGGACTCATAGCAGCAAATGTTAGGCACAGGATAAAGACAACTTCCACTTAAAACACTTTCCTGCAGGAAGGCTCAAAGCAAAAACGCTCATGAGGACTAAGAGGGGTGAAAAAAAAGTTTTGTGATTCACAATTTATGAAAAAATACAGATTGTAGGTAGCACAGTGCAGAAAACCTTGAAGTGACTTTGTCAGCTGTATAACAGAGAGGACTACGGCTTCATAACATCTCTTTGCACGTTGAACTCCCTTTGATTGCTCTTCAGCTAGAATCACAGTGATCATCCAGTCTTCCTGACAATGCCCATTCTTGCTCAGTGCTTTTTAAAAAATCTTCCTATTTAGAATTGTTCTGTGCATCCGATTAAGAATGATTTGCTAATTTCAGCTACATTGAGATCAATGGAGAGCTCCCATTTGGGATGGGGTGGCCGTTTAACCTGCCCTGTCACTAATCGTCTTGCAGTGCTGGGCTTTAACTGTTTGTCTTTTTTAACTGTATCTCTTACCATGTGTAATTCCGATATGAAGCGTAGGCTTTTATGATCATTAGGAAGCATGTAAACTCCCCCTTTTTTTAATTTAAAAATTCAGATATAGTAATACCAAATGCCCACAGCATTTAGCATAATGTAAAATTCCCTCTTAGGTATCTAACAAGAATCTCTTACAAATTCACAGAAGTTAACAGCATAAACTGACACCAGAAAGGAGAGAAAAAAAAAAAAAAAACCACACATTTTTTTGCAAGAGGATGCATCCCTGTAACCTGCTGATGCTCCCTTTTCTTGTGCTTATCCTTAAAGCGAGGTCTGCTGGTCCCCTGATAAAAAACTACAGCTCTTCAGCCTACACACTTGCAGCACGTCCTTTTGGGTTTAGATGTCCTGAAATCAGTCTCTGGTACACTGTCCAAGGCAGCAGCTGTCATACATGCACACAATCTATAGTTTTGCAGGCTGAAATGCTACAGTAAAAATGAGACAGCCTGGGGCAGCTAAGTCGGGTATTGCAGGGCTATCCTCACTGTTGAAATACTGCAGCAGATGAACTACTTCCAGCCAGGTTCCTGGTCTAGTTGGTTCTACTGTTTTATTCTAAAAAAATTTCAATTACTCCGGCTGCATGCTGTGGACTAGCTGCAGCAAGTATCCTTGGCAACATTAGCATTCGAGGATGCTTCATTTCCCAATCAAATAATTTAATTTCTGTAATATTGTTTAAATTCTTTCCTTCCTTCTCAGTTACAGGTTTGATCCATACACCTCCACGAGGATCTGCGACCACACAGAGTATTTTAAGTGGCCTTTGCTTTTTCCTTATAAAAACAGGGTACAGTTTGACAAAAGATGCAAATCATAGCAAATATTAACACAATGTGAGTAATTAAAAAATCAAGACACTTGGCTTTTAAGGTATTTTGGGCTAATATTTTGCAGTTATCAGACAAAATAACTAGTTAACAATTCTTCACTGAGCTTGTGAAGGACAAGTGTAACTTGCACTCATCACTTGCAAGATCAAGCACTTTTACAACTCATTAAAGATTCATTGCTATGGGAAGTAGTGATAGTGAATAAATCAGGCACCTGATATACAGCAAAGTTGAGCAGCAAAACATCCTTACCTGCCTGAAAAGTAACGGGAGGAAAGACAGAAATTTTGAGGCCTGGGATGGAATTTGGGGGTTAGGTTGCCAGCTCAGGCTTTTCTGAACTGGTCTTTGGAGGAAACTGATAGACTACTGCCAGCATCTTATATCTCAAACTCTTACATTTAGCAGTGAAACCCCTTTTCACGTTTATCCTATTGCTCTTTTGGTCTAGTTTTGAATTACATGAAACGTGCCCCATTAGGTACAGCTCAATATAAGCAAACTGGGGACTACTCGGTGGCCCTTAGGCCACTCAACATGTCCAACTAGCCAGACACTTTTCCCTCCAAAGCAGGGAAAAGCCTCATCTATATTATTTATTGAAAAGCATCCCTACTCCGTGCCTACGTTTAATCTGAGATGCTGACTGATCTGAGCCAATGCTGGAGAACATGCTGCCAAACAACATGGAATCAGATCCAGCTCTTGGGCCTCTTCATGACAGTATTTTCTTAAATCATTATGAATACAGTTGAAATCTTATAGGCTATACTCCTTTTCCACGCAATTATTTATTCTACAGGTAATATTAGGTGTCTTCTAGTTTGAATGCACATCCCCTGTTACTTGTAAAGTGCTTTTTTCTTTATATTCCTGTGCTCCTGTATTTTGCTGTATACTCCTTTCCTTCACTGTGCAATTTCTAAAAAGGAGAAATTTGTTTAGTAAATCACATTATTGGAAAATAAATAGCATGGCATGTGATGTTACATAGCTTCAGGCAGGTCTGTCAAACACCATCTGCTGTGTGCTGAAAATATAAGTTTATTAAAGTTTATTTATTTAAGTCCTTAAATATGCTTATATTAATGTTGCTCTGTGCTAAATTTTTGGGCTGCTTTCCTAGAAGGGATAGAGGAGATTTAGTAGTTTCCTGTGTTTTTGGAGGAAAAAAAAAAAAAAAAAAAGCTTGGTATTAAATCTCATTTAGGGTCATTTCTCTTGTTAAGCGTTTTGCATGACAGGAAGAAAGATTGGGGGTAGGATAAAAAGGAATTCAAAAACAGCTCCTGCCACTGGGATGAAAGGAGAAGAAGGAAAAATACAGCGATTTCCTGGAATGTGCTGGCTGAAATATTGGTATTTAGAGCTTCTATGACTATACTACTGCCTACTCATGGTATAGGAAGGAGTTTTTTATAGGAGGAATAGACTGTTGAATATCCTGATTGTGAGTGACTGCTAACAAGGTTTGCATGCTGCTTTTATTTATTTATTTATTTATTTTTATTCAGCGTATTTCCTGATAATTCTCCCAGGCCACACTACTGCTCTCCTAGTTTCCTTAGAGCTTTTCCCTGCCTGCCTGATTTATTTTCAGCTTATCAGGAAGAGCTAATTTCAAAGGGCTCCTGGCCAGGGGCTGTGCTTCCTCCACAGCCTGCTAGGTCAAAAAGGGATTTCCATTACAGTTGTGCCCCAAGGCTGCAGCCTCATTCCCTGGGCCAGCCAAGTGAGATCCAGCCGCCTGGATTTATTTTTCAAGCATTTTTTAGGCCTGATTTGCCACCTGCTCTTAGAAATTGAGTAACTTTTCAGCCCACGTATGTCTGGTTAATGAGGACCTGGAAAAATCTAATTATTACCATCATTTCATCGTAGGGAATGCCTACAGTCTCAATCACTGACACTACATTTCCTAATCTATAGAACAAATAAAGAATATAACCATTGTGCTCCCTATATTAAACAAAATCTAAAAAGCCCCAAAGAAAACCTGTGTAATATTAGGGCAGGTGCACAGTTAGATTACAAACTCCAATCCCATTTAGCTTGTAAAGAAATAAATAGAGTAATAACCAAGACCACATAATTATGTTAAGAAATTTCACCATCTGCTAGAATGATCTTTCCCAAGATAAAGCACTTTTTCTTTTTTTCTTTAAACAAAATTCTTTTTCTTCTTCCTCTTGTTCCTTTGCATGAGTTGTTCACAGCTTATACTGCTGCAGTAAAATAAAACTCCCTCCAATATTTTCACAACTATTGAGGACATCTGTATCCCAAAACTTGCTCATTAGTCCTGACATCTTTTTGACCACATCAAGTACATGCAGGTTTTCATTTTGAATCCTGGAGAGCATCCCAAAAGCAGGAAAAGGCCAATCAGGGCAATCAGCCTAGAGACACAGTGACTTTGGGAAGCGACATGGGCACTGTGGAAAGAAGATGCTCTCAACCAGAACCCTCCTGTCAGTTTTAAATAATTCTAAATATCCCAAAATTGAAATTGCAAGAGTTCACAAACCTTCTGAACTTTCATAACACAGAACAACAAAAATCGCTACCACTATTAGAGGGAGGGCTTAGTATTATGATAATGAATATTCTTATATTCACAGAGGGAATTTAAAAGGATTAGCTACAATCACATAAGATGCAAAACCACTGCTCTGAACACATTATTATGTTATTATATTATTAGGAACAGTTAATCTTACAGTCAGCTACTTTTTCAGGAGATGGATGACCAGGGTTGACAATAGTAACCTACGGGAAGAAGGGAATGGAGTGCAGAAATAACATCACATGTACAAAGGCAATGTATATGACTCTAACGAGATAGACTTAGGAAGAGTTCATAAGAAAGTTAATTTCCTTTTCCTTTAAAATGCCTAGTGTAGAAGCTCAGTGTGACATGTCAATTTATCACTATTTTTGTTGGTTTGTTTCTTTTAAAAAAGGTTAAAACTGTGCAAGACATTTTGGGACCACTGTATAAGCCAAGGTGCCTAGGAGAGCTCATGGTGTATTACAAGTTGCATGTCCAAGACTTCCTCATTGTCGTTTATAGAGTAATTTAGCCTCTAGGAGACAGGTGGAAAGATTATCTATTGATCCAAAAGCTACTGTGCTTTGAAATACTTTTATATTTTCATCATCCCCTAGGTAGATCGTTCCATTATTTACAGTTTATTCAGAATTCAATACCACAGTACTTTATTAAGGTGTAAATTGCCGCTCAAAAATATATCGGTCCTAATATTTTCTTTTAAATGTTGAACACCATCACTCTTTAAAAACTGTTCTCATGTTCAACAGCTCTTTTAAAAGTGATGAACAGAGGCTTAGTACTAGGAGGAGAATATTTTGGATGACAGACACAAGCCGCATCAGTGCTTTCCAGCAGAAAGCTAAGTTTAAACACACCAATACATAGTCTTCTGCTGACAGGTTAAGAAGACTAATTTTGGGTCAGGAGAAGGCTAGCTCATATATTCTGGCAGACAAAGTAGAAGCAAAATTTTGCTGTTAGCTGTTAGCAGGGGAGATTGGTCAGCAAATCATATTTTAGAGAAGTCATGAGGTCCTCCTGTATATAAGCCGAAGAAGACATCCTAAAATTATTTTTTTTTAAATGTTGGAATGGTAGGTAAAGTTCTTAAGAGCATGACATGAATGTGAATTATGTTCCACTCAAGTCAGTGGTTTCATCCATATTTTAAATTTGTACCTATAAATGATTTTCCTTTTTAGCATTTACTCTAAGACAGCAACTAGATTGGAAGCTCTGTAATCACTTCTGTGCCATCTTATCACTGAATTTTAATTTGTCTGCTCCAGTTTCCTCTTAAGCATTCCTCAATTCTTGAGGGAAAGCAAGGGGTAATTTTGCATAAATGGGGGAAAGAAAAAAAATAGTTTAGTCTATATCACCACAATATCCCAAATATCCTCCAGGGCTGAACCAAGTGGCATGTTTAATATTAGCCATGTGTACCTTGTTCTGCTTCTTGTCCACTCACAAAAAGGCAAATTTATGGGTATTGAAGCGCATGACTTTGGTCAGTTTGTTGCTGTCCCTTTTGCTGCTTTGCCCTATTTGTAGTTATAATTATTACTTGTTTCGCAGCAATGCCTAAGAGCTTTCAGAAACGTTCTCGATGACAATGGTTTGCATGAAAGAGCCCAGTTAAGATTAGGGCTTAACCATTTTAGCTCCTAAATAACATTTACTGAAACTAAATTGATATTAACACATTATTGTATACTATTATCTCAGCTTCCTTAGAAATGTTTTGAAAAATGGTTAGATTAATATTAGGAGTTGCTGAAAATGCAGACCATTTTCATTCTTGAGAATGGCACTATTATAATTTTCACTAGTATATATATATGTGTGTGTATATGTGGGCTATTTCTGAGTATTTATGAATTGGACTTACCAAGGTAACTGCAGTGAACAGCTTGTTTTTTTTTTCCCTATCTACTAGCCAAAAGTGACTTTTTCAGTATACTGAGAAAAAAAAAATGCCAAAAAAGCAACCTATGTGATTCTTACCTTGTGGGATTTTCAAGGCAAGCATAACATAAAAATCACATTGATTTGGGTTAGGTAAAAAAAATCAACTTTATACTTTTGCAAGGCAGGGGCATGGAAAAAAAACAATGCTAGAAGCTAGAGTAAGGATAAAATAAGAATCTTGAGGTAAAAATTCTCAGCCTGCCGCTTACACTGGCTCTTTGAACTAAAAGTGCCCAAAGTGGTGGTGGTCTGTGTGCTACAGCAGTCCGGCTGCACTGGTTTCGAGCCACACTAGCACCCAGTGGGATGCAGAACCCTCTTTCCCTTAGGAGCCCAAGCCAAGGTGCCAGGCCCATGGCAGCAGCACTCCTTTTCAAGTCTATGCATGACCATCTTCTTCAGAAAATGTGGACAGTTAAAGACTAGCAGAGCAAAATTCCCCCTTTTTATGCAAAACACACAACGCATGGAGCTGGGCATGCACTGTGCTCTTCAGCCTGGCCCTTTCCAAACCCATCTCTTCCACAGTTTAAGAGAGGTCCCCCAACAAGCAGGTTGGAGGCAAGAGGGGCTGGAAGACATCGTAGTCTTCCTGGTGATGATCTATTTAGACAGCAGCACAGGTTCATTAGCTAGAGATCATTCTAACTCCTTCATCCATCCAGCCTCACCATCTGAGTGCTGGATCACTAGGGCTATCATATGCAGTATCTTGGAAAATGTGACATCAACACATTCCGAGATACATACAGTATCTTCGAAAAGGTAACATCAACAGCATTCCTCCAGGGAAAAATATTTATTGTCATCATTTAAGAACTGTTATTTCATTAAATTTTAAATGATAATGTAGAGCACTCTGCTTAGAGCATAGAGAGAGAGTTCACAAGATAGGATCCTGCTCATTTAATTTTGCTATCTAAAAGTATTGTCTAACCTAGTTGTTTGGGCTCCTTCTCCACTGAAAACA
>JAUBOD010000776.1:27010-39950 GCA_032353885.1 Nothura maculosa
TAATTTACTTTTTTTCCCATTGCATAATATGGAAAACACTTTATAAATTTAAGATCATGCATTAGATCTTAGCAACCGTGCAAGTTTTTCTAGGTTCTCTCTCACTCTACAAGAAAAACTTAATATATAAACAGACATAGACATAAACCTTTAATATTTTAGCCATCACTTTTGGTCATGGCCTTAGGACAATGTTATCTTAAAGCTATTTCTTATCTTTGAGAAAAAAGGTGTCATTGTCTCACCCTAACAGTAAGACACAGCTAGCTGCAATCATGGAAATGTGGCAATTTGCTGGAGAAGGAAAAAAAAAGAGAGAGAAAAGCAGTTGCAGAATTAGGAAAATTCTCTCTAAACTCAGTTTCTTCAAATAAAAACCTATGGCCAAATTACCCGAATCTAGAACGATTTGCAATGTATCACTTTTAGTTAAAGAACACCTTCTATTTGGATTTTTTTACCAGGGGAGGAAAACATCAGTTTTTACACAGTCTAAATGGTGTATTTCTATTCAGATGATGTCTCTATCCCACATTTATGTTGTTACACTTAACTATATAAAAAAGACTAGACTTCTGAGGACAGAAACGTAGTTGAGGTAAATTGCTCTAAATCCATCAACTTCATTGAAGCCACACTAATTCACTCCAGCTGAGAACCTTCCCCCTCATCAGTTAAATGAAACCTTGCAGCTGCTCCATTTAAAAGGTCAGAATTGTTTACTCCAGAATTCAAAATTGTGCTAATTTTTGTCACAGCCATCCACTTAGAGAGTGTCCACTACAGGCTCCTGATTTAGTTACCAACTGCTTTCCAGCTGGAAATTGCAATCTGCTCTTAAATCATGTCTGGATGGCATTTCTTAAGCTGAAATAATTTAAGAAGCAGAGGACTGTACATTCTTTTTCCTCTCCCTGAAGACATGGAAGTCTGTAGTTACGGGCTGTGTGAAAAAAAAAAAAGAACTCAAAATTTCCAAGGTTTATACAAGCTCTTGAAAAAAACACATTCTATTACTCTATTTCATGCCTGTAAGTGATAAAATAATTAATAATAACATCTTCTATCACATTTTCTACCAAAAATTTATCTGTTAAAAGTGTTCAAGTATGACTGGATAGCTAAGAAAAGAGAAGGAGTAGAAAAGTTCAGGTGAGTTCTTGCAATATTTAATGAACAAAACCATACGCATTTAAAATCAAAGGAGAGTTTATGGAATATGTCCTAATAGAAGTGACATGGGATCTGGTCTCAGTTTTGTACCTCAAATCCAATCTTTTTCTAGCTGGACTGAGATACAGGTTTTATTATATGTCACAGGCATGAGGACTATTCCCTGAATTGGGCGTAGGACTTCCTGAAGCATCTCAGCATTCCTTGAAACTCTCCTGCCAGGATTTACCAGGTCTCCCTCTTAAGCTGAATAGGAGAATCACATAATGTCATTTGTCTGCAAGCAAAGACTTTTTATTTGTTTGTTTGCACATTGAAGCAAAAGGCTCTGTTTGACTCCAGTATTTGATTCCAGGTGCAGTGTGCACCTTCACTCATATTTTTTTTAGCAAAGAAATATTTTAAACAAACAGACATCTGTGATAAACAACTGCACTCCTGGCAATACTGCAAAGGTTTTCCAATGTTTAGAGATATTCCAAATATTGCCTGATTTTGTTTTTGTTTTAATCATCACAATGCAGTTCCAACTGCATCTCTCCATACATACCCAGAAATTTGGTTAATGTCCTAAAGCTGGATGTTTCATAACCTTAAAATTTTAAAGTCTCAAACCTAGCCTGCGTGGAGGAAATGTCTTGATTATGCTTACAGAGTGCTTGGAGTTTCTAATAAAACTGAAAAATAGGACAGCAACTAGTTGTTTGCACCTCTCACTACCTAACAGACCTTGTTATGAAGATGTGTATCTGGTATCGCATCTGCATTACTTTCTTTTTAATGTCAGGCTTATATTTCTTGCATAAGCCACAAGGAACGGAGATCTTTTCTTGGTTTCATTCAACCAAAAAAGAAAAAAAAAGTTCATCAATATATGCAGACCTAAGCCAATGCTAAGTGAAAAGAAAAACAGTATTTGTATTTTATAACAGAGAATTAAATCCTTCTCAAATTTATTGCTTTTTCCTCCCTTACTCTGCCTTTTTGCTCTAGACTACATTTTTACTCCTTTATCCTCCAACCTGTTCTAAGCCCTTGTAATCACCTCCTGCCCTGAAACAATATTTTAAATGGAATGGGGTGGGATTTCTTGCAGCCAGTGAAACCCCTCCTGTTTTCCAGCTTGGCAGTGTGCTGGGAAGACTACAGGATGCCCAATTAGTGCCAGGGTCAGATTTGCTGAGGGCAGCAACTGAGGTGCTTGGCCACCTCGTGTGCATGTGCATGGCACTAGGCCAGTGCACACCCATGTTTGAAAATAGTTCTGTAATATTTTCATTAAATATTTCTGAATAGTTGGAAATAATTCTGTAACATTTTCCCTAGCAGTCTTTAGTAAACTTCTTATTATTAAAAAAAAAGAAAAGCCCTTTGCAAAGTTACTCTAAGCTAATTATAAATAAAAACAATGTTTTAAAGCTCTAAACTGATTACAGTCCTTATTTCTCCTTTTAGATTTCTATTTTTTCATCTCTTCCATTAGGAAAAAAAAATACAGAGAAATAAAGACCTTTGCTGAAATGACCATTGGTGCATTTATGAAGCCTTTCCATGCTCCCTTACAAGTCGCCAGGAATTTTACCATTATTTCAGGTTGACTCAAAATGGAAACATTCATAAGGCCAGCATAATCCAAGTTTCTTCTTAAGTGTATTTTTGGAATCCTCAAGAGGATGATTTAGGCTAAATGGATTAAACAGGAGCCTGGAAGGAAGAGATTCCTCTGCTCTTCCCCTGAAGGCAAGAATGCAACACTATTGGAGCCGAAAGGCCAAGCAAAAGCAAACTCAGATCCATCTGCTCCCTTGCAAAGTATATAAAGTCACATCACATGGCCCAGCTCTTTTCACTCGCAATGGTGAAAAATATTCATATTCTAGTTCCTAGCTTTCAGACTCATAGCTTTTATATGGATATGACCCTTTATTGTCTATATTCCTGGGACAGATAGACATTAATTTGACCATTCCTGCCTTGTCCACAGGGTTACTGAATGAGTAGCCCTGAATGTCCACAGAACTGCCTGCCAGAAGTTATTGATGAACATGCAGTATGACAACTACTCTGTCTTTGATAGTAATAACATTGAACTGTCAAGGTCTTATAACTCATGGAAAAGGAAGAAAATAAACGAATGAGCAGCATGCAAAACCACTGGCGTAAGGAACAGCTTTACATCCTGCCAAGCCTTTTAAAATAAAAAGGATCAAGCTAATTCTATTTTTGAAATCTGTTTGACACATCTTCCTCTCCTGGCAAAGTTGAAGACACCAAAATATCTCCAGTGCAGCTAAATGCAAGATATCTCCTTTGGTAGACTGCCACAAAGACTTCATTTTTAGAGACTGCTAAGAGAAATCCTAGCAGACCAGAAGCTGGTTCCACTGTGAGACCTGAAATAGTTTTTACATAGATTTGCTATTGCGGTGGCGTTAATGGAAACGCCTCCACTCTGGCCTTCGTAAATGAAAGTTACAGAGCTCAAAAGCACCAAATGGAGATTAGGGGTCCAAAACAACATTAAAACATGGTTAGATTTGGTTTCTCAGCTCCAAAGTTATTTATATTCTGCTAAGTTATTGAGATATTTTCAAAAAATCCTGTGCTGAGACAAAGGTGTAACATTTTCAAAAGGGAAGAATGTCTGGAAGTCTAATGTGTTTGAATTCTTAAATTCTCCTGAATATACCTACTTTATCAGCTACTATTGGCTGTTAGTTATTTTAGTGTTGACTAATACATGATTTGCACCAAGACGTATAAAGGTGGTAGATCAGCAACTACCCACAAGCATCTAGAGCTTTTCAGAATAACTTTTAAGGAAAGATGCATATTGGAACTAACTGGGATTGGTAAAAGTATCTGCTGACTTACACATCTGGTTTCTTCTTGCCTCCTAAACAGCTTAAACTTTCACGATCAAAATCCAACTTTTTATGGCTGTGAACTCTTTTAAATCACATTATTTACAGGTCTCCTCATTTGATTCTGCCATGACTTCAACAGCAATTTTAGCAGTAATGTGGCATAACATTCCCATTCTCTACCTTATCATTCTATTCTTTTATGCAATACTCTGTAATTTCACTGGCATTAACTATAAAAATATTGTTGAATAAAGGTTTCCTTTAAGGTCTACGATTTCAATAAGATGGGAGCAATCAGGGAGGTTGAGAGCATCATGTCCAAGGTCAGTATAGGAGCCACTGGAATTGCTGCTGAATCCACTGCTCCTGGGAACTTGTCTCTGTTTCAGTGTTCCAGGACATTTCTCCTTCCAGGATCCATTATTTTAGGAGAGTTTGCTGTAGCCCAGCAATTAGCATTAAGGATGAATCAATTCCATGATGATCAAATGCCTAAAGGAATTTTAGAAAATAACCCCAAGCCTGGCAGGGAAAGCTCTGCTGCTCTCCACACTGCATGATGCTTTCCATTTCAAAGCTACTAAGCAAATTACCGAGAAAAAAGTTACTGTGAATAAAATGGGCTGCACTGTGTTAGGTAATTATCTCTAAAGTGTGAAATGGGTAGGAAGTATCTCATCTTAAAACAGTGGCCATGATGTATATTACCTCTCTAGTATAAAGTCAACAGGCTTTTTTATTTTTTATTTTTTTTTTTTATTTTTTAATCCTGCAGGAGCAAGTACACAAACATGTTTTTTTTTTCCCTCCTAATGATCTTTTATGTGGGAGAGAAGTGTAAAGACTCAACTTGCAAAACTACACTGCATTCTACTCTTTGGACTGCATTAAAGTTCCCTGAAGAAGCTTCTCGAGTGGTTTATCTTCAAAAAGGTCCAGGAAACATCCAACATATTACAATTACATTGATGTTCCCCAGGCAGGTAGACGGGATGGGGGCAGCATCTCAGGGACGCAGCACTGCTAAGAGGAGCTTGTTGTACTGGATAAATCACAACTTGCCTTTACACGTATCTTGCAAATACGCTGCTCTTGACATCCAATTCTCAATCTCAAAAGCCTCAAAGAAGGTCATTATAATGTTGAAGTCATAGTATGGGTTAAGAAAAAGGGTCATAGAGGCTTCTCAGAAGCAGAAGAATTCTTTTTGCAAAGAATTAATAGCTAGATGCATAAAGACAGGCTATTTTGAAAATCTAGATATTGATTTTAATTAACAGAGGAAAAAGAAGAGGGAAAACAAATAAGGATCAAAAAAGGCTTCATCTAAGAGAAAAAAAAAAAACAAAACACAAATTTTGGTTGTAAAGAATATAAAGAAGCACATTCCATGGTTTGCTGAACTACTGCAGTCCATTTTAAGGAGATCTTCATGCACATTGAAATGTTTTTTGCAGAGTATAAATGACATTCAGTCCCAGTTCAAAAAGAAGAATTAGGAAACGGTGACTAGACGAGTGCTAGCCTGGGCTGAATGGCCAACAGGATGATTAGAGAAAATACTTTCGTTAATAATCCCTTTCAACATTGCAATGTCCATCATGGAATACAGACTTTGTAATTTTTTTTCCCCCTAAAAGTATGCAATTCATTCCAAAGAGGTCAGAAAGGGCTATGTTTTTTCAGAATAAATACTATATGAATAATAGATTAACATTTTGGAAGGCGAACAAGAAAGGTCTTCTGAATGAGATCTCTGCAACAGCCACAGCCATTTCATGGCCCGCTGCTGCGCAAGAGCAGGAGGGTATCCACCAAGTGTAAACTCATTTTGGCCTCGGTCCCAACGGCATCTTTGAGGCTTGACCTTCAAAAGACTTTCTGTTCAGCGAGTGCTTGGCTGGTCTTGGCCACGGGAAGGATTTTAACAAGTTGGGGCTGCAAAACCCTCTCCAGCGATGCAGAACAAGCCTCCCAGTGCAGAGAGTGACCTCTGCTTCTCCAGCGAAGTATCTCTATGTTAATAGCTTGTTCTGGGGGATCGGAAAGCGTTGCCTCAAGCAGGGCATGGATGCAGCACAGCAGTGGCCATGCTTCTATCATTATTTCAATTATATCAATGTTTGATTGCTGACATTCTTCCAAAGACAGGAGGTTTAACAGGCTGTTGCTCTGTACTTGGAGCTAAGCACCAGGCAATGCTGAGGGTTTTGGAAAGTAGAAAGTAGAAAAAATAGGCAGTGGAGACAATACCCCATCAGAGTGGGTTTTATGGTCACCATATACCTTTGTGAGGGATGTGGTCTCGTTCTGCAGGGGCATGTCGGGAGTGGACCAGCTCACGTCGGAGGCTGCATCATATGATGCACTTGCAAACGCCTCTGCCAACTCCACATGCTTGTACAAAACAAAAGCACCTATATTTACCCAATGAGCATGTCCTGGGCTTCTTGGGAGCCACAGGAGATCCATTTTTCCACAAAGTACAACTTAAATGCATGATTGCACGCACCCACATACAGGCATTTGTAGCTTGAAGGACAAAATTTCGCCCTCTAGATAACTTTCTAAATCAAGATAAGAACAATCATCAATCATCAAACATAGGTAAAGAGTAAGAATTTGGGGTAAGAATGTGCATTTTTGGGGGCTTTTTTTTGTAATGAGCCTAGCAGAGTCACTATCTCACTGTCTATGCTAACAAGCACTTTCACTGATGAATCCCAGGGTAGATTAACATGGCAAATAGTTGCTGGTAGAGCTCTTTACTACTACTATCACTCTGCTCAGAAAAATTCTTGTTTTGATGTTAGAAACAAATTGCAACAACAAGCGAAATAATGAGATATTGTCTCAGAAAGTCATTGTTCAGCTAGGTGGTATATATTTATGCTCTTACATGTGTGAAGTGTTTTTATCATTCAAATTCTTTCATAATAAATCATAAATCATTCATAAACAAAGTAAAGAAAATGATAATTTACTGATTATCTAATATTATCGGAGATGAGAAGGTAAATCTTTTATATTATGTCAGATTTGAAATGTTTTAGTCTTTCTGATGTTCTGATTTATAAGTTGCAGAACACATTGCAGAATCACACGCTTGCAAAGAAAAGTATTAAGACTGCCTGACCAGCCAGGATTTGCCCTGCTTTTACCCATTCATATTACTGTACAGTCCTTAATTATATGAGCATATATTTTTTTTTACAGTAGCACTGCTCATGCATGTATGGTTATGAACACAGTAGAGATGATCTTCACTTGTTGTTCAGTTGTTTTTTATGAAAACCTTGAATTTAAACTGCTATGGAAATAAATGCTAGTAAATAAATACTAGTAATCCAGCCTGATTTATACCAACTTAAAAATTACTCCAAATTTTACCTCCAAATCAGAATAATTCCACTGAATCTTTTGCTTTCTGTATTATGGACTGAGAAATAATCTACAAATCTAAACAATAAATTCTGTATTTCTAAAATGCTTTCAGATTATTCTATCAAACAAAATATACTGAATATTTGTGTGGTTGTCTTGAGGTCCCAGTTATGCTCTGCTGGAAGACAGTGCACAGAAGTGATAGGATCACCTGGGAATGTGAATTTTGGAAAATATTATCTTTCCTCACCAAACAAGTGGTAGGGGAACCCTACCCTACAGTTAACACCCATGTTAACTGTAAATGAGAGGAAAAGCCACTTGGGGATTTCCTGTGTAGTTACTCACCATATAACTTATTGATTTGGGGGAGGAAAAAAGAAAAGGGGAAAAAAAAAAAAAAAAGAAGCATTGTATTTAATTGGGAACACTACTGAAAAGTCAGTGTTTATACACAGTGATCTTTGTGAAAGATTCCCAGCTGGAGCAGGGGGTTTGGACTAGATGTTCTCTAGAGGTCCCTTCCAATCTTAACTATTTTGTGATTCTGTGAAAGACTGCACTGAAAATAAACAGATCTTCTTTTTTACTGCTTCCTAAAGAAGGTTAAATAATCTGTTTTGTAAATATGATCTGCAAATATTTATTATAAAAAGTCAATAACCTAAATGTTCCTCTACCAAAGCATTTTTTAAATGCCAGTTACTGTAGCATCAGAGATCGATGAAATGGCTAAATGACACCTTAACCAGTTTTCAGTGATAAATGTGCTCTAGTCGCAACAAAATATTTATAAAATGTTTTCCATTTGATCTTGTGGCAGGTTTTATGTTGAGGTGGCAATCCAGAAGAACAAAATCCTTTTACCTATTCCTTGAATTCATCATATTAATACATTAGAATAACTTCCACAAAGTATGTGTATGCATGCTATACTGAACAAAAAGATATGATTCCTAGACATAATAATGCTAGTCTAAAGATCTCACAGCCTTGCAGACTAGGAAAGCAAAAAAATGTTGCTTAAAATGCACAAGCTTTTGAAAAATAGCATTTTTTGTGTTATGCTCATTTGCCTTTTGCCTTTATGTCTTATGGGACTGTTTCAGACATTTCTTTGCAAGACTTAGATTAAATGGTTAGATTAATAATTCTCTGCATGGAACAAAGAGACAGGAAATATAGAAAAAATCCCCTAAATATATGGAGGTTTCAAAACAGAAGCATTAGGAGCAGTGACTACAAATCATAAACAATATTTGGAATCTTAATTGTCATCCTACTCTCTCTTACCATCAAAACCTTTCCGTCTTCTAGGGCGCTAACCACCTACTCACTCCACACTGCTTCTGTGAAGCCTGCAAACCCTATCCAACGCTTATCCTGTTATGCAAACATATGCAAATGATGATCCATATGCATAGGTGGACACTTCCAGCAGAAAGCTCAAAGCCCTCAGCCAAGGTCAGACTCTTCAGTCTTGTTAAGATATAGATAGGCATCTTAGCTCTCACCTCAGGAGCATGTGGTCTCATGAAAACAGCTCCCCGGTGAGGGAGGAAGAACATAGCAAAGGCAAATTAGTAATAAAAAATACTCTCATGCAGGCACAAATGATTTTGTCATTCATTTCCTCAGACCCTGGACTCCAATATCTCATCTGTTTTTCCATTCTCACATCAGAAATATGACTCAAGGCTTTCTCCAAAGTCACTGGCATCTTTGAGATTGCTTGTAAAACATGCCAACACCTACAGAGCTTCAATGGAGACATTTCTTGGTCTGATGAATCACTTCAAAGGAAAGGTAGACTCTCAGAATATCTCAAAGCCTCTCTCCTCTCTTATCCTTCTTGCTTCCATTTCTTCACATCAGTGATCCCTGCACATTTTGGGTCAAAGGATAACAGTGTGGATCACTACTCACTGTGACCACCAAGCTTGCTATCAAAATCACTGTGAAATATGGTGACTGCAGCTAACAACGAATTGCTTATCTTCTTCTCATGGACCATTTAGGAATTATTAATTTAGTCTAAAAATACTAGCAAAGTGCCTTTGCATTTTTTTTGTATGACAGATAAGTGAGCACAGTAGAGGATAAAAAAAAGCTATGGCTGGTAGGACTACTTTCATGGAGAGGATATGAATGCTAGTTCAGTCTACATAGAAAGCCATAATAACAGGAGAAGATTTTCACATGCAAGAAATTATTCAACATATATAAATTTTATATGCCTGTTTATCAGATATTCAGGTAATTAATATGAAAGTTACCTGTATTTAGGCAAATATAATAAAAAAGAAACACAAAATGCTATAGAAATAAGTGTAATATCATCAGCAGTATCCAAATCAAAAATACAATAAAACACGAGCATACTGGACTTTCTTGGAAATTTCCCATATGCTTTTTAAGAGACATCTGTTCAAAGCAGAAATGAAGACTAAATTTCTGGAAAAAAAATACAAAGCGCAGTATCTGCCATTTCTCTCTTATAGATTACAGTGTTTAGAGAAATTTGTTTGGGGCATTTTATGACCTTTTCTGCTTGTATGAATTTCCCCTGGATTTGGGGAGTTTCGTGCAGCAGCACTGAATCAAGTCCAGAAAGATTTTCCATGAAAAGCAAAAATGGACTTTTAGCTTGGCTTTCTGCATCAGCACACACGGACCCATATTTAACTCTCTTGTCCCACTTAAATCAAGTGCTTATTATAAAGGGACATCCCCCACCACCCCCAGGAATCTGATGGTGAGCGAGCTGCAAACAAATTTGTTTTCCATGCTGATATGAGGAGAGCATATTGTACTGTTCAAAAGCACATGAAATGCTGTCACATTTACAAATAGGGGCAGGATTTTAATTTAAATGTCATTTTTAATTTCCACTATTAGACTTCCTCATTATTTCTTTTTTTTTTCTCTTCTAATCGAAAGACTCTGAGTATCTTTACATTTTTATTTTAATTACGTACTCAACTACTCCCAGTTATTAAGCAACATATCAAGGCTGTATCACCAAATTGGCACTATTCACATTTCTCTGCATGCTAAGCAGGTCAAATTATATCACTCATATGCTATAGTGTGTCTTTGTTGCAAGTAAATGCAATGAATAACATCCTTGTGCTGTTATAATAGATTGCCATATTGCTTCAGCAGATCTGGAACTAATATTAGTGGTAGTATCAGCTTATAAATCAGACAGATTCGACACATTTTTCTCCTAATTACTAATGCTATCTCCCTAGAGATGTATATTCATACAAGTTTTCTCTCTAAAAAATGAACTGCTTCTACTAGTCCTATCAAATTCCTCCAAATTTCTCATAGTATTAGCATCTGTGAATTCACATTTTCTCCCTTTGTCCAATATTGTATTTCTCCATATCAATAGCCCCCTGCTCTCAATCTTTCTGAATCAATTCCACTTCTATTTTCACTCTCCTTTCATTACTCACAGCCTCAGCCTCACAAATTGCCAGTCCCTACTCTTCTGTCTTTTACAGCTCACTGCAGTATCAGCTGCTCGATATACAAGCCTTACTTTAACCCAGCTTCCTGCAGAAAGAAAGGGAGTTTTGACCAGCTCAGGTGTATTTTGGCTACATAAAAGTGGTGGACATGGAAGCTCAAAATGGTCAACTCCCACCCTGGAAGGGTCTGCACACCAGGTGTACTGCCTTTTCACAGGCAAATCAAGCAGGGCATATACAGGAGTACTCTGAGCCACCTGTTTTAGTGGATACAAATCAAGCACTGAAAGGCAATAGGATTGCCACGGGGAGCTGTTGAATGCATATGTGTGATGCTTGAGAAGATGCCACCTTATATATGTGGGGTCATTCACATGTGGCCATCTCCAGGTGCAACTTCCAGAAATGAAGCCATGGGACGACCTTGTGTCTGACTGGATGGGATAGCAGAAAGATTAAACAAGAAGAACAGCACAGCTAACAGCAGAGCTGGTAGATTTTACCATGAGGGAAAAGAAGATCCCCTATGCTTTTTATAGGGGGTGTGGGATCTGAGGCTGTGCTGGAAGAAATTTCATAACATGATGCAGTGAAATATCTCTATAGAGATTTAAAGCCTCTCACATCAAAGGACTGAGAAGTTTTGAGTGCTGTGGTGCCAAACTTTTGCAGACCCTGTGGTGGAAACTTAAGCCTCGAACACAGAGTGACCGAGAATGGGCATGCGAGTTCCAGTATGCTGGGACAGTAAGAGTAATAGGACACGAGACAGTAAACATCTTACAAAGACTTAAAAAATAATAACATACAAACCAGAAAGCAAAGCCTGGGAAAGCAGGGGAAGTTTTGCTTTTATTTTGTCTTTGGCCTGTAAATGTTTCACTAAGGCATCATGATCTTGTAGATGGGAAAACCATATCACTAGTTGGGGATGAGCTCTGGCAGCTCAGCTCCCGCGTAGGCTTCCTGTGCAGAGTTTGTCATGTCAGTTTAGTCTTTTTCTACTTTTTCTATCTGTTTTATAAGTGGGAATATTTCACAGAGACATTCCAAAGATAAACGACATAAAAAAAATGAAAGTACAAAAATACCATTGTACTGGAAGCTATAGAAGTATTTGAGATAGATAGAAGTGTCTAGAGTATTGGACAGGTGTCAAATAAATTGAAAGTAATAATGCAATAGATTATTCCACAAGAGCCAAAGTTTCATGGAAATGCTGTTAAGATAACAAAAAAAATCGTATCAGCTTGTCATTTATTGTGTGTGTGTGGGCTTGTAAATAACCATCCCAACATACCAAAACAAAGATGCTTTAGTATATTCCTGGGAGAATATTGCCACTGAATAAATAACTGAAGCTCTGTTTCAATACTACAAACTTAAGCTTTAAGAGAGAGTCTCTTAATTGAATCTATTCTGCATATATGTTAGTGACTAAGCAGTGAGGGTGACCTTGAGGTGCTACAGTTTAAGGCAGACAGGTGTAAACAAAATTTAATGGATATAATGTATGTCAAGACTTCACTGAAAATAATTAATGCTTTTGAGACTCCTCAGGGCCGTAGCTGTCCAGCTTCATGAATTTTTACAAATAATTCAGGTAATCAGTAATTCAAATGTTATGTCTAGCTCATAGGGACATGATACATGAATACAATATGTCTTCTCATTGAGACTTTATGGTTATGAATGAGGAGACATGTGTCTGTTTCCACAGCAGAACACGGAAAACATTTCTTTCAGAGTGTTATCTCATATTAAAAGAAGTTAAGGAAATGCATAATTCAGCACGGGAAGGGATGTCACATGGCTGAAATGGCAAAGACCGGGGCCACAATTGTGTAAGCATCCATGGGATCAGAGTTCTTTCAAAACAAGAAAAAAAAATCTTTTATTTTAGGTCCTTGTAGGTTTTTTCATTTAAATTACAGAGCTAGTTTCTACTTTATGTTCTGCCTGGGCAAGTGGAAGAATGAGGTATAGCTTAAACTGCTTTAGTTACCTAAACTGCTTCAGGTAACTGAAGGTTACCTA
>JAUBOD010000776.1:52253-65420 GCA_032353885.1 Nothura maculosa
TGTTTCATCTCTGCTAGAGGAATTCTTTGCTCTACATATAGCATTTAGGTGGTATCTAAGTGATCTTCACCATCACCCGATTTGCAGAAAATGTCAACTTCCCTGGATGAGATTTTTAGGGTTACCTTTGAAGATCTGCCTCAAAATTGTTTTGTGGCAGAAGGCACCAAGACTTATCCCCAAGAAAACTGGCAGGGTTGTACCTCTATGAGGGATGCAGTCTTCCTGCTGTGAAGCAGTATCTGTCCAATTCAAGCCTATTTTTCTTTTTCCTGTTGATCACACCAAAATATTGGGAACACTAACATGGAATACATCCTTGGAAAAGGGTTTTGTAGTTTCTTCTCCTGCTTCTATGCTCTCATTCCTGCTTTTTTCATTACCTTCTCCCCTGCTTTTGCATACAGAGGGAGAGAATTAAGGTGTACTGCAACCAGTGGACTCTTGCACAAACAGCCTGCTCTGAATAAGACAGTGTGATCTCAGGAGAGGAAGAACATGCTCCGTTTCTCTTCTCAAATGATCAAACATGTAAGAGGTTTATATAGTATTAAAGCATCACATTTTCTCTCCTACTCGTTACTCACACTGAAATACAAGGGCTGCAGAGAGCAGAGGCATGTAAATAAACTGAAATGGGAGCATAAAAGCACATTGATTCCCACGTCCTGGAACTGCAGTCCAAATTGTTTTATATTTGTAATTCATTTAAGGAGACTGTTTTGAACAAATACATTCGTAATGAAGCTCTTTTGCACATTTTTTATGCATGAGAGCCTAAGTTTTCTGGGACTTTGGTAAAACAACTTTTACTGCATCAAATCACTGCATGCCTTCATCTATACCAGCACCGATTCAAAGCAACCAGTCACACTCAAATGCAGTGCACAGCTCTACTGTTTTCTACCAAATACTTCAAAAGCAAGTTTTTTCACACTAACATTTTCTGTTTGAAGGAAAAAAAAACAGAAAATGTAACATTTGCCCTGCTTCCAGCACTTCATAACCTATGTTGGCTCAAAAAGAAAATTAGCACCATCTTCTGCAATACTTGTATTTCCATGCCAAACTTCATCCTAAGCAAATCGGTGCAGAATCCTGAGGCGTCAGCTCTGATCACATTCACCAGCACCCAGGTCTTACAGTCTTTTCCCTAATAGGAAAAGATGGCCAGCCTTTTCCTGACACAAGTATTGTATATCTCATAGAGATAGCTCGCTGCCGATGCCTTCCCCATAGCTAATGAGCACTGAAAATTATTAGTCAAGGAATGTTTTTGGGGGTGCAAGGAACAGAGACTGACAAAATCTGCAAAACTTATTAGGTAATTGGGTTCCAAACCCCCTCTTTTCATGCCACCAACGCAGCCAGAGCAACCTGTATGTTGAGCTTAGCTTATTCCCCGAGCACAGTATCCTTTATGCAGCAAGAAGAATAGTTTTGTGTGCCATTGCCTGCACTGCAAAAGGAAAAAAAAAAAAAAAAAAGGAAAAGGGAAAAAAAAAAGCTTTTAGGAAAAGCATGTGCTGAATACACACAAAATATGCAGGATGGAAAAAGACCAAATGTAATTAAAGCTTATATGAAGCTGGACATCCCTATTTGCAGAGCTCTGCCTGCATTTCTATGAGAAAGAACGCACAGAATATCAAACGCTGCTCTCTCTCTCTCTATAGACAGTGTCAGAATAAAGCTGCATTTATCCCTCCACCTCTAACCAAAAAAAAAGACTCCGAAAAGGCAAATCTCATCATCAAAATCAGAGAGGAAGAAGAAGGAAAAGAAGCAATCCAAGGATACTGCTTTACACATCCGTCTCCCCCAGACATGAAACCAAGAGCCTCCCTCTCTCTCTCCCGTCTAACGCCCTGAAGACTTCAGACTTTGGGAAGGAAAGAAGAGGATCCCTAACGCTCCGGCTCCCGACCCAGCTGGCTGCCAAGGCGGGCGGATGGCCGGCCGGCCGCGGAGCCCTCGCCGTTCCCTCGGAGGGCATATATATTACTTTGCCGGCTGGCGCCCGCGGCTGCTTTTTTGCGCCCACCCCCTTTTCCGCCTGCCCCTGCCCGAGCCGCACGGTGCAGGCGTGCAATCCTGAGCGGCTTACGACACTCAGTGAGCACTAGGTGCCTCTGCATGCTCTAGCAGCGCGCCGCTCCGCGAAGGGACGGGCTCTATCTCCTGCCTCGGCGCCGAGCATCACCTAACAGGGGGAAAAGCCAACACGGAATGGGCCCTTCAGCCGCTCGCTGCGGGAAGGGTCATCTCTCCCTCTATCTGGAGTAAAAAAAAAAAAAAAGAAAAAAAAAAAAAGGTGGTGCTGGCTGGTGGTGGTGGCAAAACGATGGACCTTAAGCAGATGGCCAAAGCCGGTGGCATCGCTGGGCGAGAGTTTGGAGGCTTTCTAGCGGCGCGGCGGTGACCGCAGAGCGGAAGGACGGAGGGAGAAGGAGAAGACTGGAGCTCATGCACCTAGTTCTGCAAACTTGCGGGTCCGAGGAGGCGGCTCGGGGAGCAAGCCGGGCGAGCCTCTAGCTCGGCGAGCAGAAGCAAAGTAAGACATTGTGAGCGTGCCAGCCTTGCACGCCGCTGAAAGGGACGGCACTGGTAGCACAGAGGGGTCTTTTTTAGCTCCGCATATAATTAGTGCAAACACAAAGGAAGCAACTGAATGGAGGTTGTCACTCTCTGGAAAAGGGTGGGTAAGACACTTTTTAATTAAATTCTCTCATGAAGAAAGAATTTTTTTTTCTCTGTCTCTCTCTCTCTCTCTCCTTTGCTGCAGCATTTAACATGAACAAAATCACTGTCGTTTTACCTTTGAATGTCTGCGAACTTTAACGCGGCACAGCTCCTGCATGCTGTAAAGTGAAATATTTGGCTCTGTGTCTGTTGCATTTGTTTGCCTTTTTCCTTTTTTTTTTTTTTTGCCTTCCCCCCCTACTCCCCCTCGTTTCCCCCCCTACTCCCCCTCGTTTCCCCCCCCTCTCTTTAATTTTTTTTAATAAAATATGATGTAGAATTCGAAACGATTCAATGGACATTCTCGAGCGCACTCGGAAATATTCTTGCTAATGGATTTCCTTCTCATTGGTCTCTGCTTAAACTGGCTGCTGAGGAAGCCCCCGGGGTTGATTTTGTGTATGCTGGGTATCGTTTCTAAAATGCTGCCAGCCGTGAGTAGTGGGTGTCCGCAGCTCTGCCGCTGCGAGGGCAGGCTGCTGTACTGCGAATCACTGAATCTCACAGAGATGCCTCGCAACCTGTCGGGCATGATGGGCTTGTCTCTGCGGTACAACAGCCTCTCAGAGCTGCGTGACGGACAGTTCGCGGGGTTAATGCAGCTCACGTGGCTCTATCTGGATCACAATCACATCTGCTCGGTGGAGGGGGACGCCTTTCAAAAACTGCGGCGGGTTAAGGAGCTCACCCTGAGCTCCAACAAAATCACCCAGCTGCCCAACACCACCTTCCGCCCCATGCCCAACCTGCGCAGTGTGGATTTATCGTACAACAACCTGCAGGCTCTGGAGCCGGACCTCTTCCATGGGCTGCGGAAGCTCACCAGCCTGCACATGCGGTCCAACGCCATCAAGTTTGTGCCCGTGAGAATTTTCCAGGACTGCCGCAGCCTCAAGTTTCTAGACATAGGATACAATCAGTTAAAGAGCCTGGCTCGAAACTCTTTTGCGGGCTTGTTCAAGCTCACTGAGCTCCACCTGGAGCACAACGACCTGGTGAAGGTGAATTTAGCCCACTTTCCCAGGCTCCTCTCACTGCACTCCCTCTGCCTACGGAGGAACAAGGTCACTATCGTGGTGAACACGCTGGACTGGATATGGAAACTGGAAAAGATGGACCTGTCGGGCAACGAGATCGAGTATATGGAGCCGCACGTCTTCGAGAGCGTGCCCCACCTCAAGTCGCTGCAGCTGGACTCCAACCGCCTCACGTACGTGGACCCGCGCATCCTGGCCTCCTGGAAAGCCCTCACCAGCATCAGCCTGGCTGCCAACGCGTGGGACTGCGGCCGCAATGTCTGCGCCCTGGCCTCGTGGCTGAGCGACTTCAAGGGCCGCTATGATGGCAACCTGCTCTGCGCCACCCCCGAGTACGCGCAGGGCGAGGACCTCCTGGACGCCGTCTACGCCTTCCACCTGTGTGATGAGGCAGCCGAGCCCACCGGCAGCCCTGTGCCCGTGACCAACGGCAGTGAGCAAGCCTACGGGCTGAGCTCGGCCACGGCAGGCTACGATGGGAGGCCTGTGGCCGGTGATGACTGGCCCACCACGGACTTCTTGCCCATCACACTGCCTGGCGAGCCCGCCGAGAACGCCGTGCAGATCCACAAGGTGGTGACGGGCACCATGGCGCTCATCTTCTCCTTCCTCATCGTGGTTTTGGTGCTCTACGTCTCGTGGAAGTGCTTCCCGGCCAGCGTGCGGCACCTAAGACAGTGCTTCGTGACGCAGCGCCGCAAGCAGAAGCAGAAACAGACCATGCACCAAATGGCTGCCATGTCAGCCCAGGAATATTATGTTGACTACAAACCCAACCACATTGAGGGCGCCCTGGTCATCATTAACGAGTATGGCTCGTGCTCCTGCCACCAGCAGCCGGCCAGGGAATGCGAGGTGTGAGGGACGGGCAGAGGTTTTTGGGGTGGGGGGAAAGGATTTCAGCCGCGTGCAACCAAATACCGGCGAGCAGCCGGCCCTCGGCGCAAGGGGCCGCCAGGCCGGGCCGGGGACTCCAGCCTCCAGCTGCCATCGTGAGAGGCTCGGCCTAAGAGACTTTGATATTTTAGCTTTATTGTGTCTTAAAAAGGAAAACAAAAACAACCTTCAGGAGAGTCCCCCTTAAGGTTTCCTATGATGCTACTCCCTTGGAAGACCTGTCGATATTCAGGAGTCTGAGAGTGTATTAAAAAACAGAAAAGAGAAAAAAAAAACAAGGAAAAAAAAAAAGGTATCGGTTATTGATTTTTGTAAATGAAGAGAAAAGTTTAAAATAATAATAATAATAATAATAAAATAGCATTTACAGTTTTTACAGGCTGGTGTATGTTACCTGACTTGCTCCCTGTGTACGAAATGCAAGGGTTTTAACCCATTTCCTCCTCCCACTGAGCACTGGGAAGTCGAGGAGCAAAGGAGCCCCATAAAATGGCCAGATTTTTAAAATTAACCAGCTGGCTTCACTTTGTAATTACTGCACATTCACCTCCATCATGTGCCTGGAGATATAAAGCATGGCACTGGAAATGTTAGATTTTTGTTAACGTGCTGCCCATGTCTGGATGTTGCTGCAACGCGGGGCCACTTCAGTTAGGAGGGCCGAAAGTTTTGAGTGTGATCCTAGGAAAGTGTTTATGAGGAATTACTATTTTTTTAAAGACAGCAAATTGTTTTGAGACGTATAAAAACTGCACTCCCCCTTCCCTCCTTAAAAATGATGTTGCATCAAAACTGGGCTGCAAATCTCAGCAAAAAGGAAAAACAGGAAAATTTTGAAAGAATGCTGAAAAAGTGCTGTACATCTTTTTCTTAAAACAGGCAAAAGGAGGGGGAAAAAAAGCTAAATCGAACGGCTCATTTCCCTCTGCCCTCCTTCTGTGCTGCACTGAGAGCTGCTGAAGGCAGGGGAGGCTCCTGCCCTGCAGAGCTGGGGTGGAACAAGAGCTGAAGCTGCGAGGTTTTGGGGGTTGAGGGGGTGAAACCTTGTGGTGTTGCCCATGTAAAACCCTGGCTGCGAGTGAGATGGGGGCAGACTCCTGCTCATGAGCGCAAGTGGTCGCAGGATGAGCCGCTTTCATGCTTGTCCCCTGCAGCACCGTCAAACCAGCTGCAGAGGATGCAGGAGCACGAACCGCTCGCTCCCAATTCCCGACGGGGGATTTATGCAGCGGAGCAGCCGTTTCCTAATGTGCAGTCACACAGCTGTTTTATTTGACTGCCCTTCAATAACAGCTTCCTTTCCTGCTCTTTTTTTCCCCCCCTTTTTTTCCTTTTTTTTCCTTCTCCCATTCCTGCACATGAACAACCTGCTGATGCATCTTTGGAGCAACTCCTTGCACATCGAGAAGGCCCCCCCCCCGCTCCTGCCCATTTATCAGCAAAAGCAGCTTGGAAATTTCTTCCTGTAGGATCACATCCTAATAAAATGCTACTCGTAAAGAACTGGGTAATATTACTGCATTTTTACATATTTCTTCATTCTTAGTTTACCATCAGCAGAGGATAAAAAAAACACAAAATACAGTTTAATTTACTGTAGGTTTGTTAGTTTTTAAATAATTAAACTGCCACCTACTCTAAATGAAGTATAAAGCAGAGATTAGGCACCAATCAAGCCATTTTTTTTCTCCCTGAATAGCAGTTTCTCAGCTATTAATTTGACCCAGGAGGAGTGAATTTTGTGTTTTTTTTTTCTATCTGAGAATGTTTTTTTAAGGAATACAAACTTATTTTCCTCCTTTTGATACATTGCATTCTGTTTAATATGAAGCATGAGATAATTTTTATTTATTGAGACTATGTTATCAGTGAAAGCAATGAGCATATGGGGTGGGCAAGGACTTTTTTCATAGGAAATTTAATAGATGTAAACTGTTTTTTTTATTTTTTTATTGCAACCACTCACAGCTCACCCACAGCTTAGAAGCAATCTGCCACTGTTAAAGCAAGACTTTTATATATGTAAACAAATAAATATTTCTGTCTCTGTGCCTCTAGTCCTCAAGGATCTGATGCATCCTAAAACTCCCGTTACCTGGAGACGTTGAATACCCATGTGTGAATTAATGATTTTGCTTCAGCAGGAAGGGAGCCCCTTGCTCATTTGGGTGCCTGACCCTATTTTTAGTGAAGATACTTCACACCATGCAAACTGAGGGGCAAGGCATATATGTTTTTTTTTTTTATTGTTTGCTTGTTTGCTTTCCCACTGAAATCTCCTCTGAGCCCCATGGGGTTGTTAACCATGAAAGATCAAAAAATGTGGCTAACTTTGAACTCCATCCACATACAGCCCTGCAATCAGAAACCCTGATCACACCAAGGACCCAGGAAGCTCCCAGAAGCAACTGAGATTGCTAAAATATTGTCTACAGGTGGTTTGAAAATAAATAAATAAATAAAAAACCCAAAATATTTTCTTTCTTTTAAGAAAAGCTTTACCACTACAGTGATCCCCTGTTGCTCTAAGGGACCATATCAGCATGGTCACGTTTTGGTCCCTGCAAATCTAATGCAAGAGCGGCGTGGATCCTGCATCCAGCATCCTGCAGCTCTGTTTCTTTGAGCGTTCAGAGCATTTGGGGGCTGTATTTGAGACACACCGGTGACTGCACACCTCAGGAATTATTCATGCTGTTTACTGGTGTTAGCAATCTCCAGCAAACGTTGGTGAGACTCAAGCAATTCTGCCTGGGCAATTTATTCTCCTCTGTGCGTCTTGCATCGACAGCTTAAGCAAACAGCACACCACACTTCTCTTTAAAGGTGCAGTGCTTTCGTCAGCATCATTAGGGGCTAAATCCCTAAATCTGGCACTACCTGATCCCCATCCTCCTGGAGAGGGATAACAGCCACTGGTGACTGGTCTCCCCTGGCAGGATGACAGAGGGATCCTCCCCATGGAGGACAGCACTTGTTAAACTTCAGAAAATGATGTCTTGCAAAAATCCTCATGGGGAAATCTTTTCTAAAAACACAGATAAGGATAATTATGCTCCTAATGATCTCCCCAGGATGTCCATAAATATCTGCTGGTGGAAAGAGAAGGATCCTTGCGTGTCACTGAAGGCCTTTGCTCTTAGGTGGCATAGAGGTCTTCTACAGGCTGCCAACAGCTGTCTTGAAAGTTTACATGGAAAAATAAAGGGATAATAGAGAAATAAAGAAGTAAGCATATTGCTTCAACCCAGCTACTACAGATCCAGTTATTTCATCCTGCTCCAGGCTGCTTGCATTGGTATATTTGAACATTACTATATTTGTAGTGTATGTATAGCAATTGCAGGAATAAATTTTCACCCTCTCTTCCTTTCAAATTCCATGTTCACCAACTGTCCAGAGATATGTCATTCTTTCTATTTTGATCCCCTTATCCTAGCTTAAGATATGGATCCATAAAAAGAAAAAAAAAAAGAGAGGAAAAGGAAAAAAAAAAGTGATTTTGGTTGGTGACAGTTTCTTGTTCAAGAGATGCTTGGGGAATATCAAAAGATGGAAAATATTTTAAATAATCCCCTGTTAATGTTCCACTTAAAAGGAGTGATCTCCCTTTCATAATTACATTATTAGCATAATATTTTTAGTGTTTTCCTTTTTTTTTTCTTTTTTTCTCTCTGTAATGAACAAGAAAGGGTGAAAGGCAAGTAAGGGAAGTGCCTTTTTTTGAGGATGGTTAACACTATCAGGACTACAGATCTCTAGCATGCAATCCCTTGCTCCTAACATCAATACCCTCGCAGGGCTGGAGGAACTATAGCTGTGTATGCTTGGAATGTATATAAGGGGTGATTTATTTTCCTTTCTGTCTTTTCTCCTTCCTTTCTGTACTACATTAAAAAAGGAAAAAAAGAAAAAGTGATATCAAACCATAGATCAATGCTAATGTACCCCATTCTGTTTCAGGCCTGGATGTATCAAATACAAAGAAATCCTGTGTTAAAGCAGCAAATTCCATCCTTTACCACTCTGTTGGAGTGCTGCAGGGGTCTAGATCAAGGGGATGATCTGATTTTCCATGTGTGCAGCAATACCCAGACACTCTGTAACAGTCTAAAGATGCAACCCCATACCTCGTTCCTAATTACTTTGCATATGTGTGTCAGAGAAAACCATTAATGATATCTAAGGAGATTTTTATATAATTTAATACATGCTATGTGTTTTTTTATGGTTGGAGCATTGAGGGGTATTTGAAATGCATATATTTGATCATTTTCTTTGGTGCTGATAAAAAGCCCGTCGTTTGCTTTTCTGATGGACTAAATTTGATTCTTTTTACATCTCACTCTGTATTAACAGAAAAAATACATACTGAACAACCCTCCCTCATCCCCTAGCAATCCCAATGGTTTTCAGAATGGCAAAGAAGAAGGAGTATTTAGTCAGGAAGACTATTACTGGTGCTTTAAAAATCATACAAATAATAAAGGAGAAGAAACATAGGAGCAAAAGAGGAGAGGGGGGACTGGAGTAAGGATGACTAAACCAGATTGTTGCTGGTTTCCTTCGCCTTTCCTTTTTTAAAGACAGCTAAATCTAAAGGACTAGCAGAGATGAAAAAGGCTGATGTGGGTGGAGAAAGCAGCTCTAAAGGCTGTGTAAGCAGAGATGAAACGGCTTCTAGAAAGGAGGGCACCAACACAAAATAGGTTTATTGAAGGAGAGAGACAGTAGGGAAGGCTGAGGGCACCTGATGAAAGGAAAGGCAGGAGGAGGTGAGAAGCTCAGGTGGCCCCTATGCACAGAAGGGAGATGAGATATTTGTGTCTGCACCTCCCATGTAGGAAGTGGAGTAAGGACAACAAGGAGGATTTAGGAGAGAAACGTAAGATCTCCTTCCTTCCATGTCTTCTCAAAATGGGCTTTTCTACCCCAATATCTCATTTATCAATCAGGGAGGACAGAAGGGTGATCCTGAGATGAGCAGATTCCCACATTCACTATAAACTTCATATATACCTACATATCTCTCAGCCAGCTCCATATCCACAACTATGACAAACATACAGAAGGTATTTCTTTTTCTGAGCCCAATCAAGGTTAGACTTTGCCTTGACCTCCTCGACCTGGAATAATGGGAACAAATCGAGCATTTATATGGGTTCTTTCCCAAGCATGAAGTTGATGGGGAATGTAGGAAATGCAGGTGATTTAAAGATTAACCTTTCATATAATTACTGACATAAAACAGAGCTATTAAGGTATTAGAAACATCGATTCAGAGCATATTCTATATAAAAATGGAACATATGGCCTTATGGAGAAGAGACTTCCATCTGAATTTCCATCTCAACCGATCAGTCGGTTTTATATATATTTTTTACAAAAGAGAAAAAAAGATGAAAGTAAAGGAGTAAGTACAGCATATCTCTTAAGCTATCTAGAAGAAAGCAAAGCTACAAAAATATTACAGAAACCAAGCAACAATCTTACGCTGGCAAGACACAGCCTGTAATTGGGTGGGTGGCTGTACAGATCTGAGATGAATGCTGCAGCGCCCTGTAATTTCATTGCAGTATGTCTGCTTTAAAGTGAGCACATTTGCAATGAAATCTGTATTTCTGTGTGAGCAAGGCAGTACTTTTTATGATAAAAAAGGTGACTTGTCAGCATTTGGAAACAATTATTCAGTTTTTCACCCAACTTCTGTCCTTATTCTGTTGTGTGAGGGTGAGAGTTCTGCAGGGCACTAAAATGAAATGAATCCTGAGTTCAAAGCACCTATATTTGTGTAATAGGAGGAAAAAAATCTAGTTTAAAATAAAAATCCAGCACCAGCTTTCACCTTTTCTTCTACTTGACTTCCCAAAACCACAAAACATGCATATCCCTTGCAGAAATTAGAGGTAATTGGCAGTGGTAAAGAACAGTACCATGTGTACCTGTGCTTGGCAAACAGCATGTACTAGTCTGCTAAGGCATTTTTATTTCAAATCATCTAATTTTTCATTTATGGGCAGAAATGCAACCAACCCTACTTCCACTTCTGGTTCACAAAACCTAACTCCAAGATTCCAAAGCAAGAGGTAAATCGATAAAAAATACCTTAATCACTGCAGCACCATTTTTAATGCAGCAAAACCTACCTGGCTGATGTATTTGGAAACTGAGAATGATCTTTAATTACAGACTTGGTTATGTCCTTCTAGACTTGCTTTTCTCCCAGTAAGAAAGTGGAATGGGCTAGGGTAGCAGGAATGGACTTAAAATGATATTTTCAGCAAAAACTGGGATGAAATGTATGGATGGAAAAAGAAAACTGATTAAAAGGACTTAGCTAATGAATGGCTACATACATTCTATATCAAAATTCAGTGAAGCAGTAACCTCTCTATCCTCATGGCTACTAACAGCCATGAGCAAACATCTTGCTAACAGCTGGAAGAAGGCTTCTAAATATATAAATATACAAAATATAGGCTTTCTCTCTAGCTTTTAATTCCTCCTTTCTTTCCCAATTTTCATTCCTATAACATCATAAAAAGTGGGCCCCTTGGATGATCCTACAGTCAATTTGGCTTGCTAAGAGGGACCAGTAAATAAGAAAAGATGTTAACAATAAGATAAACCACCTAGGGATGTTTCCCCTTCATTCTTAAACCAAGCTCAATCCAAAAGTTTATCTTGATGGAAAATGTGCTTTTCTGGTCCAGAATATCTCCTGAAGCAATTTTCTAACAGCAAACAGAAATCAGTGAGTGCTGCTGAAACGGTTTCTATCCTTGCACCAAAGAAGACAATGGATGTCTAATGTTTACTATATTTCATGTAATTATCAATCCATATTTCATATCATATATATTCAAGCTGTGCACTAGCTTGCATCCCCACAATCCATCATGGGGAACCCTAAGGTCCTCCGCCAACCGCACAGCATCAATGCTTTTGGCAGTCTGAACAGCCCCACAAACTGGTTGCAATTAATATGCTTCAAAATTGTTGCCTGGCAAAGTGAACCCAAATAGCATGGCCTGAAACACTTAGACACAACAGCAATAGGAAAAAAAGTACAAGAAATACACCAGAAATACCCTCTGTTGAGGGAAAAGAAAGAACAGTACAAAAACTTTTGCATATGATGATGCTCGAGCTAGCAAAAGCATGAAACAATATCCTTGCTGTATTTTTCTTAGGCATTTATTTCATGGATTACCCAAGTGTCAGTGTCCTTCTCATTGGTCCTCTTTATACACTTAGTTATATTCTGTATCTTTCTAACAAAAAATGATTTGAAAATTTCTCTTTTTTTCTCCCTCCCTCTGGTTGTGTTTTCCTATTATGTAGAATAACCTAGCCCCAATCTGTCACTTCTCATTAGCAACGAAGGAGTCAAGCGATGGCTGTTAATGATAGCTCTTAACGAGGATTTTGATGAGCAAGTCCTGGAAAATCAAACTTAAGACAAACGCTGAAATCTACCTCAAATCCACTGTTCCCAGGTAATAGAGACACTAGTAACTGAGGTATAAAAGTGAGTGTTTAAAGCAAAGTGGTATGTTTAAAACAACAAAGCAGTAGCTTTAAAAGGCATTCATGGTATAATTTGAAAAGGTGTGAAAACAGTGGTGCAGCTGGTAAAAAATATGCAGATTTCCAGGAAAAGTAGCTGTTGCACCAAAAGGTGGATAGCTAGAACGTGCTGAGATTTTACAACTGATTGAAAGTGCTCTTAGGAGCCCTTTTTAGAGTTGATGGGAGACGATCATAATATCTTATCTCAGAGCCTATTAAGGTCATATACATATTACTTAAGGTCTTTAACATGGTATAATAGGGACAAATACTCATGCAATCCTGAAGTTCTGGGCTATCAGACAACCATTAGTTGCTCAGGGGATCCTATCAGCCATCACCAGCAAATGCTTAGCTGGAAATACTCTATAAGGGATTAGATTGTTATATTGTTTAATATGGGTCTAAGGACTACCCAACATGGTGAAACAAAATGTAACTTAGGGGCTACTTTAATGTAAAATCTGGAAAATCCTGACGAAGTGGCATAATAAAGACAATTTTATCTTTTTTTTTTTAACAAAATGCCATTAAAAGAGATTCAGAGAATAAGATTAAAAATGACATGCTCCGTGGTCACAGAAGACCAGACTAGCGCCACCGTGGCCTTTCATTCAATACAGTAAAAGCTCAAGAACAAGCAGAGCAAGCAGCTCACAGGGCCAGGCTTGTGGAACCATTGAAGCAACCATCGGGAAATGGGTGGCAACATGTTTTTTTTCCCACAGGTGGATTATTTATGTTGCAGAAAGCAATGAAAACCATGCGGATGTGCAGAGGGACTTCCAAAAGGCTGAGGATTATGTAAACTTTGATGGATGAAATTTCAAGCTGTCAAATACTAAGTGGAAAACAAAGTGCAAGGAAAATTGCTCGTCTGTACCTTTGAGATGTAAATTATATGCACTAACTGAGCAAT
>JAUBOD010000776.1:115686-127187 GCA_032353885.1 Nothura maculosa
GGATGATTATTGTGTGTCAGGTGCCTAACTTTTAACAGATGCAGCTAGCTGAGAAGAACCCAATTCCCACAGAAAATCACTATTTTGGGGTGAGATTGCAAAGCTTTTGCATTGTAAGTGGCTCGGAAAGCACAATATTTGTAGTATGCAATTTGAAAGCAAACCACATTAACAAGGGGAAGCAAACAGCGCAAACCTTTCCTCTTCTAATAACATTAATATGATAGCCCTTGGGGATGGGTTTTATTGCTGTTGGGTTATTAAATTATATTCTTCATTGGAGGGAGGTAAAAGCCTATGTAGGGATTATGTTGCAGGGCCCTTGCATGCCAGTAGAGCCTAATGCTGCCTTTTCCTTTTGGCCATGCACTATTCCTGCCTTTTAATTGTCCCCAGGAGCTGCTGACCATTGGGCCACCTGGGACTCCTTTTACTAGACACTTACAGATGTCCCTAGAACTGTAACTAGGGCACCAGAGAAGCTTAACCTGAACGAGAAGATTCAGTCACATATCTGGATATAAAACTTGCATGCAGATATACACATATAAGCTGCTTTATAAATAAACCATACTTTCCCATCCCTTTACAAGGAAACCTCCTTGGCCAGCCTCACAGTCGACTTCCCTTTGGAGCTGCCCAGCAACTGATATAAATAGTTTTGGCCAAGTAGCTCAAGAGGTTCAGAACAACTAACCTGGATAAAGCCAGGCAGCAGCAGCAACAAACATTTTCCTTCCTGTGGTATTTTTTAACCATTATAGAGACATCTCTAATGGATTTTAAATTAATTCAGTGTTTATATTCTAAACACGCCAGACAACACACAGGGCTGTGAAGGCATAAATCACTGTCCGAAAAGATAAAAAGTGTAGCTATGTATCAGGCGGCTCGCATTGATATAGGGACACAGGAAACAATATTGAGTATCTGGAATTAAAATTGCTAAGCTGAAGTTATTTTAGACTCAAAGGAGCTAGCGAAGCCTCTCCTTAGTTGCAGTCAAGATACACAAAGCACCGAAACCCAGGAAATTTAAGACTCCCTGTTCATCACCATTGGAAAGGTATTTGAGTATGGCTAAGAAGTGGGGTGGTTTTCTGGAGAAAAGCTGGATGTAGCTACACTATTCATTGTATTTACCCATATTACATCAAAATGCATAAGCCAAAGACCATTTGCAAGGGAAAAAATGCTTAAAGATCCAGTAGCCAAACTGTCTGTAGCCACAGAGTAATCACTACTTGGCATAAATCCATTTTATGGCCAGGAAAACCCTGGGGACCCTACTCTGCCCATCAGAGAGCAGCATAAACCCCACCTCAGCCCAAGCAAACTCATCCATGTTACCAAAAAGGCAAAATCCTGCACCCTGCCTGAGATTTTATTAATACATTTCAATTGTCAGACGCTCCACACTATCTGCATTTAGCCATGCAGCTGTACCGTTTGCTTTGCTGCATGCAATTGCTGATTTTTGTATTTCTAATAGAGTGGTAAACATAATGAACATTCCAAAAAATTACATGTCTAAATCAATATATTTCAAGGAAAAGGTGTTTGGCTTATTATATTAAAACTAATAAAGCAGTTTAAAGTTATGCTCCAGACATAAACACTTATCAGACTTTTCTAAGGTCCCTTCTTTTTTCAAATACTAAATTTTCACTATTCTTTTACACAGACATATTTGGGAATCATTTCAGAAATGGTGACATTGTCCTGTTGGCTTCCAAGCTTTTCTTTGCTACAGAGGCATCCAAATTCACACCCTGCTAAAGGTCATGGATAGTTTCATCATTCAACCAAGCAAATAACCAGACTGTGGCTGGGCAGTAAAAAGAAATAAATTCAAAAAAGTCATTTTTCAGGCTCTGCAGATGCAAACCCCAGCGAGATGATAGGGCCCGGAGCCTTCATTTTAATTAGTCTCTCTTCCCCCTGCAGCTCATCTGCTCTTGATGCAAAAAACGTCAGAACCAGACCTCATCCGTGACTACAGAGTTTGTTTGGAAATTTTAATATTAACTCACCTGCAGGTGAGATTAACTGCCTCACATCTTCACAAATGCCAACTGGATATTATGTACTCAGTTAACACACACACACAAACACATCAGCTTTACTTTTGCAGCTATGGAAATGGGGAAGAGAGATTTTAAAAGACAGAAGTAACTCTAAATTCATGAGCTAAACTCTTGCTTCAAAAGGAATCTTCTTTGACTCAATGCAAGATGCTGCATATACATTCCTTAAAATAATGACTTGTTTCTCAGTGCACGCCATTTATAATATAGCATTTTATACAAAAACACACACATGTGGTGTGCAAAATCATTTCCCTCTGCTTGTTTCAAGTGTTTGATTAGAAGCCTTAACACAGGGGCTAACACCTTCCAGGGAGCTAATGTAGCTATGGCAAATAGGCTGCAAGGATTGTGGACATAAGCAATGCTCCTTTACCAGAATATCCCTTATCTAGGTCAAAACAAATTATAAACATAATTCAGCCCTGTGCTGATCAAATAAAACATCTCAAATTGATAGCTTTTTCCCAAAGTCCATGCTAAATATTTCCAATCCCCAGCAAATGTTGAATAAGGTTTGACTTTCTATTAGCAGCTGGAACTGTAATTGAATCAAGACAAGTATACTAAAGCTATGTTAGAAGAGCCAATCTCATTAAACTTAAATAGGGAGAATTAATTTTCCGGGGGGATAGTCAACCTGAAATTCATGGCTAGATATTACTTCAGGAATTTAGAGTTATTTCTCTTTTTAAAAAAAATCTTTAAGCTACCTAGATCAGGAGGCCGTGGCAAACAGCACTTTAGGAGACTGAAATTTTAATAGTACTCATCTTATAGCCCTAAATAGCCCTAAAACTGTTCTTACTGCCAAAAGGTCTAGAAAAGAATAAAGGTTTCATGGTATCGCTGAATAGACAGTTTCAAAATACTCCACTATGCTGGCAGGGAGCTGATGAGCATAAAACAGAATTCCAGGTATTTGGACTAGCAAAAAAAAAATAGGAACTTTTACATTTGAGCTTTTAAAGTAACCTGATGTTTCAGATTTGACTGTATATTTTGCCCTAAAAAGAGGCATTTGCCAGTGCAGTCATTGTAATTTAGTCCTGAATGTAAGTAGTTATAAAGAATTATGAACAACTACCCTCTCAAGGGAAATCAAATTCAAACAAAACAAAACAAAAACCCAAAACAAAAACAAAAAGCTTTTAAAATGAGATATCATCAATGCCAATAGTGAAAGAAAATGGTTGGAAAAAAGATCTAAGTAAGAATATTTGAGCACGATCATTTCTGGCATCAGAGAAACCACTTCCTATAGGTTCCAATCCTATTCCCCTGTTCCCACCAATTCACCAGTCTGAGAAATAAAGGATTTGCGTCTGGAGTCTGAAAATCACATTCATCAGAATAGATTTCCCCCATCCATCTCCTTTCTTGTGAAAGAAGAAAAATCATATCACCTGAGCATCTGTTTATTTATTTATTTATTTGTTTATTTAGGTTTGCTTTTTTAAGGAAAAAGTACGGAAATATGTACTGACTTTATTGAAATAACTGGCTTATTCTATTTGGTTCTCATGCAACCTTTTGCTGCAAGAGTGATGTCCCCATCATGGGCCTTTCCCCATGCTGGCCTTGCAAATGGACCTTTTTGGATCACACATTTCATGGGTCACTGTTTGCAGTTCTTTATAGGAAACTATGTGCCTCACATCCACCACCTACTCACCATGTCAAGGCCAGGACTAGTTCATTTGGAGAATTCTAGTTTACTTGCAAACTGCTACGTTTCCTCCCTTAAGAGAGAAGCTGAATGCATTTGCAGAGGGAGTAATTTTAGAACAGTCTTCCTCCGTTCACAACATTTTCATGTTTGCTGCGGTATTTTTATCAAATGAACGTGTAGCTTTCCAAAGTTATCATTTCGCTGTCAGCTCTCCCAAAAGACTATTCATGGCATAGTACAGGTGATAGCTTATGCATGCAAAGTATTTTTTTCTCCAAAAAATCATCCTCCCACTAACATTTCAGAGCTTGTGATGTCATAGCAACTACCTAAACTTCCAGGCAGCTCCATGCCTGTGAGCCCATCTGTCACAGCTCCTCGTCTAAAATTGTATTAGCGGCTCTCCAAAGAACACAAGAGTGAACACAGAGATGAGTTTTATATCATTTAACAACCTTAGTTAACTGAAAAGTAACTGGAAGAAGGTTTGGGCAAAGCCATAGGGAAGGTGGAATGGGAATCTGAAACATCTACAGTTGTTTCTAATAATTCTAGCAATCTGTGATTCTTGTCAGAAATAGTTATCATGGTCAAAAATGCTGTTATCTACCACCTACCAAAACCTCCTGATACTACCTTAGACTTCAGCTTGGTGGGTTTTAAAATGTGTTTATCATTTTCCCTTAGAACTAAAAGGTTATTTTGTGTGCTAGAAAATTGTTCTGAAGTAGTTGTAGGCACCTAATAGCTTTGGGGCTGCAGCACGGCTTTGTGTAGAGATCTTGCAAACACATGCTGCCCAAGGGCTGGTGTTCTTTGGGTTCTACAGAATTACCCATTGCCTGCAGTTTTTGTTCTTAAATGATTTGCTGACAAAAACCATGTTTTGTAGAAGAAAAAAATCTCATTTCTGTTTTCACTGGTTTGTTCTTAAAATAGAAATCATTAAACTTTAATAAATGTGTTTATTATCGGAGTTTGTTCCTTAAAAGTAAAAGGCTAAACCATAAAATTCCTTTGAAAGAATCTTAGCAGCTGTAGGATTTTAGAGATCCTTACCTTCGGGGAGGTCCACCTACATGAAACCAAGATAAATGGATATTTGATGAGAAAAAAGTCAAGAGAACATCCTGTAGATGGAAGGGGAACCAGTGCTACTCTTGCATTAAATCACAAGGAGGTTCTCTATATTAGAATACATTAACAATGTAGATAAAAATGGCATTTTTTTACCTCAGGGATACTAAATAGTGTATGCATCTGAGCATACATACAAAAGCACAAATTCAGATTGGGAATTCAGGTGCTGAACAGCCCATAACTCTCTTCTAATGCCTCATTTCACTTGCTGCAGAATGAACCCAAGAGTGATTGCCAACACGTGTGGAGGGAGCCAGCCCACGTATTGCTACCATGAAATGCTAAATGGACTCTTATGTAGCATGAAATGGGAAACTGTTGAGGAGCAACACCGAGAAAAGGAAGCGTCATCTTAAAGAGAAAAGTGAATAGAAAAATTTAACATGAAAAGTAATTTACCAAAAAAAAAAAAAGATAAAATTTAACGAGCAGCTAGAAGGAAGGAACAGCCTCATGTGTGGATTTAAAAGATTAACTGTTTTGTCCATAGCTGAAGATGGAAAGCAGTGGATAAATAATATTGTCCAAAAGAGTCAATGACTCCTACATTGCATCTTACCAGCTATGTCCCTGCCCTACTTCCCTAGAACAGTCAACTATTGAGAGTAAGAATCTTCTTCTCTTCATCAAAGTAGGCAGCATTTGACCTGCAAAGCATTTCATTATCACATTTAAGAGCTTGATTTTTCTAAAAGAGAAAAAGAGATTTTTCTGAAAGAGGAGAGAAAACAGAACAGAAAGTGTTAATATTTATCCTGATTTCATTGGGAAAATAAATGAATTTAAAACGTGAAACTGGGATTGAGGGGAAAAGAAACACCACAAACTATCTTTTTTTAATACACTGGCACAGCATTTCAGCCATCTGCAAAGCACCTTGTCACCTCCCACTGATCTGACTTTTCTACCATGCTGCAGGTTGACGTCTATTGGTCTCTGGCTTTAAAAACCTTTCAGTCAAGATCTGTATAATCCTCAAAACGAAAACGCCTTTGTTGTGTTTTGTGATCAAACATCACTGAAAACACAGCTGCCACTCACAGGGAGAGCTCAAGACATGAAGAAGAACAGTGATCTGGCGAATCTCCATTGCAAAGTGGTGATTATCACCACGCCTGCAGCCCCGCGCGCTACAAACGAACTGGCAACCAATCCTGGCAGCTCACATGAGAAGGCTCGAACACAATTTTGAAAAGTTTAGAAATGCACAAAAAAAAAAAACCAATTGACAGCCTCAATAAGAAAAAAGAAGTGATTTGGTAAACACCAGTAATTGATGAGCCCTTCAATGAAATACAAAAAGAAGAGGAGGAACTGAAGAAGCAGTGACCTTTCCTCTCCATTTTTTAAGTAGAAGTTTTTACAAACTTTTGTATTGCCCATAAAAGTAGCTAGAAGATAAATCTCACTATGGTGATTTGCTCTTTATAAGTCTAAAACCAGTGTTGTGAGTTCTCACTGTATAATTACTTCAATATAGATAAAGCATGAGTCATCTCTCGTAGGCTAACCTTTGCATTTAAATTTGAATTTTATTCCTGCTTATCTTTTCTCTGAAATTGATACTACTGCCTACTATGTTTATTAAAAACAACTTAAAGCCACAGTGCATGTCAAACCCTGCGCTGAGGCATCATTTGTTGTGTTATTTTAATTAACATGTCTTGGGGAGATTACAACTCTAATCATTTCTATTAAGGATGTCAAAGTCTTCTTTTTGTTAAATGTCAGATTTTGTTTCCAATTTCAAATTATGCCCTAATACCTAACAGGCTTTTTGTACATGCTCTGCAGAGGCAGGCAGGGAAGTCAGAGACACTCTGGTTTTCCTGTTAACTTCAAACCAGCTACTGCAGAATCTTTAGCAAGTTCCCAAACCTGCTCCCTCTGGATCTCTCCCTCCTTTCCCATACTTAAGTGTAACAAAAATGTAATGATGTAGAACTGTGTTCAGGTGTTTCATTCTTTACAGGCAAATGTCCATCAACAATGTGCAAATAAATAAATAAATAAATACAATAAATAAAGAAGAGGTCCGTATCTGATCAATATCAATCATTTACAAAACTGTAGCACTTCCTGGTGCATCGTGTGCGAAGAATCAAGAGTAGTAAGATTACAACTTGTCCTTAGATTATTAAGGACAAGTAGCTCCTCTTCCTTGTCAGCTTCCCATGGGAGCTGCTGCCAATAGCAAGAGCGAGAAGTCTCCTGTGAACCCTTATATACAAAGATTACTCTATGTCATGCCCCAAAGAGCCATCCTGGATGTAACTGCAACTCTAAGGAGGCCAGGACCTGAACTCTTAGAAATACTGGTGCGAAATGATGTCATCAGGATTGCAGAGGGCCCTTGAAAATATACTGCAGAGAGGCCACATGAGACACACGACTTTCCTGTTCCTACTTGCCTCAAGTCACACTGGATTGAAGGAGACCAAAAAGAAGAGTTGTAAGAGCGGACAAGTTGCTCCTACTATGCCCTTCCCAAGGGCTCTCATCCCACCGAAGGGCGTGCTGGACTTGCAGATGCACTCGCACCACCCATTTCACCATCTTACCCGTTTCTCCTACGCACAGGAAAACAACTTGGCCTCCAGCCCATACAACTCTTCACGAGAAGTACCACTTAAAGCACTTCATGGAATTTGACAGCTTTCCTATGACAGCCTCTTGAATAATCAGAGAGATGGAAAAATGGCTTTTGCAAAGAACGGAGTCTCACAGTTTTGGCCCCTGAGATAATCTGAAAGCAGTGGAAAGAAATTCTTTGCATCGGATCAACAACAAAAGCTTTCGCTTCAGAGAAGGTTGAGGTGAAAAAAATAGAAAGAAAGCTTTCAAATCTGAGCCCAGGAATGACCCTGAGCATTTGAGACAACTAACAAAAGAGGCAGAAAGCAAATACTGCAAAGGTTCTTGTTTCAGATTAGCAGCTGGCAGAAGAGCTGAACGGGAGCAGAGGAGAGCGAGAGGCTGAGGAAGAATTCAACAAGGAAATTATTTTCGGTCCATATCCTTCTGTTTTGTGCTGCTCTCCACATAAGCATTTACCCAAGCTTGAAATGGACCTGAGCTGTACTATAGTGCAGTGAGTATATATGTAAAATAATTTGAATTTCCGTGTCACTGTTGATCCTGAAGCACCTTCCAGACTGATGACACTGACCTGCATCTATCAAGGCCATATAGCTCTTGGCACCACTTTCAAATTGAGGAAATTCTTGCAGAGTTAAGATGTCTTACTCAGAGTTCAAGTTTGGCAGAGTTATATAATTAGTAAAGTGTTTTGGAGAACTGTTTTTTCTTGCTCTCTTTTTCCCTCCTTCTCTCCTTCCCTCCCTCCCTCCCTTCCTTCCTCTCTTCCTTTTCTACCTTCTTTTTCTTCCTTCCTTCCCTTCCTTCCTTCCGTTCCTTCCTTTTCTTCTTCCCTCCTACCCTCCCTCCTCCCAGTATTTTGTCAAAGTATTCAAAATAGCATGCTATGAAATTAAGTATTTTTGTGTTTGGCAGCTATGCAGCATTTAAACAGCAGGGCGGCTGCTGGGCTCAGGGTTGAATATTCCCAGCATATTATATTTGTATGATTTCATCTCTGCAATCAGGGAAGGGAATAATACAAAGGTCTTTAATATTCTGCCTTTATAGCTGCCATAAGCAGACAACTCCCCGGAACAGAGTGTTTAGAAATTTGGTTGGGGATAAGCGTTAAAATGCTCTGAAAATTAGGGATATAATTGAAGCATTCAATTACATATTAATCAGTGTTAGGAAACCCAGGCTGCAGCTCCTATCAGTCTTTTGCATCATCTGCCAGCAAAGAGAACACTGCAAACTGAGGAGGAAAATGCTCCTCAGTGAAAAAAAAAAGCCATTAAATTTTGCAGGTTGGCACAAGCAGAGAGAAGAGATATATCCGTAAGCTCTGAGCAGTATATGGGATGATCCTGGGGGTCCTGACCATCCAAACATGCTGCTATGCCTGTGAGGGCAAAAGGAAACGGAGTGGCCAGATCCATTTTGCCATTCCTGGACCTGTTTATTTCAGGCTTTAATTGGCATACAAAGCAAGGTTACTGATCAATAATCATGTGTATACGGGTATTTCTCAAGTTTTACTCACAGATGCATAAGTAATAAAGAAGCAGGAGTCAATTAACCAGATTGAAAGCAATCACAAGCCTAGGGATTCTCTCTACTGTACTGAGTTATGGCTTTGCATACAAATGCTTCATACTCCTTTACTTTTTGTTCCGGGCAAGTTTGCTGTGCAACACAGCAATTACATAAATTGTGTCATTCTTTTTCAGTGGCTATTGGGAGCAAGCAGGTATGAATTTTAAAGCAGTCTTTGTTTTCTTGCTTTTACGAGGGAGCTCTGTATCTGTACAGCAAAGTGTTACGTTATTATAGGAAGCAATGAAGAAAGATATAGGCCATTTAAAATGACTGTGGAAGTCAGTTCAGGTGTTCTGCAGAACTGGAAGAGTCAACAAAAAAAAGACAGATCATGACACAGGACAGTGGCTGGGGAATAGATCCTCAGGTAAACACTGAGGATGCTAAAGCATCAATTTTTAGAAAACCACCAATGTTGAAGAGAGATGGGAACTGTTCTCTAAGGAATGATCATTAGTTTACTCAAAAAAAAGGAGATTATAACACATTAATCAAGTGCAGTGTGAGTAATGCCAATCTCAGGAATGCCTTAACAGACTAAAAAGACATCATTTGGACACAGCTTCTATTTTATCCTGCCATTAAATGAGAAGAAGGGACAGGGTGATTTCTTTGGGTGTCTTGCAGACTACAATTCTAAGATTCTTGAGAAAGAAGATGAAAGGGCAACTCAGAAACTGAAAGAAAGCTTCAGTCATTTCATCTCTGTTATTAAGACCTACAAAAGCTCATCAGCGCTCACTCCTAGGTCACAGAAACCACCATTTCCTACATATTTGTTACACAACTACAAACTGCAAAAACTACTTAAATCACATGTGGCCACAGGAGTCACCCTGTTTTTCAAGCACTTTGCTGCACACTTTTAGCATACGTCATAAATGTCTCCATACTAATGACCAAACTCACTATTAGTATTACTTCAGCTATTCACTCATTACAGTCCAATTTTGGAATATAAAATGGGCTTGATAAAGGAAGAGTTTTCATCAGTTACATATTGCCAGTTAGCAAAGCAGAAAATAGAGAAAATGGCTATTTCTATTTCATATTGCTTAATATCCATCACTTTAATGGAAATGAGATTAAGGTAGATAATGGTAATAAGAATAGTAATAGCAGCACACATACATCTTCTATATTTCTCAGAGGTATCACTGTTGTACCATTTGCATTGTTAATATTAAAATGTCTCAAGCATCACAGTCCAATGTAACCAATACTATAAATATTACCTTTAATAAAATGAGTTGAATGAGATTTTAACCTTGAATTTGACACAATATTGAAAATAACTTTTATTCTTGTGTAACCCAGCTCATATGAATAGCTAAGCACTTGTTCCTGCAAATAAATCTTCCTCCAAAGTAAAACTTTCTTGGACTATTCTTATTGTAATGTCTTTCACACACTAAGTGATTGTAGACCTTTGCTGTACTTCTTGTAAGTGTAACTGAGTAATGTCAATTTAGATGAAGCTTTTATAGCTAATATTAAATAGACAGAAACATTTTAAGAAATGTTCCATCACTACAGTAGACTCAAGTAATCCAAAATGTTTCTCACAGGGTTATTTTACTAGAGAAAATTCTTCAGAAAGGTTTTCTGCAGGTTCAAATACAACTCAAAAACATATTATCATTAAAAGGAAAAAAATAAAAGAGTTTGGACTTAAAAAAATAAAAATAAAAAAGAGCTGGATAATAGCATAGAAACATTCAGGTTGGAAGAGACCTGAATGGGTCTCCAGTACAACCTACAACTCAAGGCACAATCAAGGAATGATTGAGGTTGGAAGGGACCTCTAGAGATCATCTAGTCCAACTCTCAGCAGGGACACCCAGGGCACAGGGCGGCATCCAAGTGGGTTTTGAAGACCTCCAGAGAAAGAGACTCCGCAACCTCCCTGCGCAGCCTGTTCCAGGGCTCTGTTACTCTCACAGAAAAGTTCTTCTTCCTCACTTGGAGATGGAACTTCCTGAGTTTCAACTTGTACCCATTGCCCCCTGTCCTGTCACCATCGAGTTCAATCCCATCCTCCCTATATTCTTCCCTCAGCTATTTGTGCATGTTGATCAGATGCCCTCTCAACCTTCTCTTCTCCAAGCTAAACAGGCCCAGCTTGCTTAGTCTTTCCTCATATGAGAGATGCTCCAGACCCTTAATCATCTTTGTCACCCTCCATTGGACTCTCTTGAGAAACTCCACATCCCTCTTGTACTGGGGAATCCAGAACAAACAGGACCAGTTCAGAAGCATTTGAGGTCTTGACAGCTCTGAAGAGAGGGACCTGGGAGTCCTGGTTGACAGCAAGTTAACCATGAGTCACCAGTGTGCCCTCGTGGACAAGAAGGCCAATGGGATCCTGGCCTGCATCAGGAGGAGCGTTGCCAGCAGGTCGAGGGAGGTGATTCTGCCCCTCT
>JAUBOD010000776.1:140801-152016 GCA_032353885.1 Nothura maculosa
TTCTTATTCAACAGAAATAAACAGGCTTTTTGCCTGGAAAATACAGCTGCTTCTTATATATGTATGTATATATATAACATGTATTTACATATATATTTTTTGTACTTGGCTAACAAACTGCAACTGCTTCCACAAAGTGATATTATTTATCTGTGATTCCAAAACAATTGTTAAATTGGCCTCTTTCTTCCTCTATCCTCTCACCTTTAGGATGTACCTATGACCATTAATTCCCAGTCTGGCAACCTTGCCAAAATCTCTCCTCAAAGCTCTTACCTCCAGACCTTAAGTACAACAAGCATTCCTATTTACTTCTTTTCCAGCTGTTTTAAGGCATAGCTCCAACCTTCACAGGGCTGTGACGCAGGCAGGTGCTTTATGGTCTACCTGAAGAGCTGCAGCTTAAGGAAAATCTCCTCTTTAGCTTTACCTGATTTTCTCTTTTTCTCCTGATGTCAAACTTCAGCCCATGTAAAGACTATGGGAGTGACAAGTCATTCCCAAAACTGGCCATATGGTTATTAAATTACACTCATTATGCACAATAAATAAATTTAAAAAATAAAGATAATAAAAAAATTCCTCTTCAAAACATCTCACATATTTGATCCTAAGCTTAACAAAGCCACATTTTCACAGCAGGTAGGAATGCTTCCCACATGATTCTCATCAATGTCTCCAGAATTCGAGCTTTTCTTTGAAATTAAAGTAAAAAAAAAGAGCTTCTATCATTTATCCTTGCAAAGATAGTGACTGGAACATGAAGACAGAAGTACCAGTGCCATGGCTGCCTCCAAAACCCCCGCTGCTGCAGGGAAATTTGACATGGAATTATAGGAAAAAAAAAAAAAAGAAAAAGAAAAGAATGCAAAAAAACACAAAACAAACCTAATAATCCTTGCTAAGTATGGAGGAAAGAAGGTCTATGAGATCAATTTGTAACTCTTTGATACTATAGTATTGGTGAGATGAGGGTGTTGAAAGCTTGTAACCTTGAAAAAAAGGCTATACATCACATATGGGTGAAATGCTGATGGTCCAGGTCTTAATACCAATACTAGAATGAAGTATATAAAAGTAAACACATTTTTACTGACTATTATTTGCAGCTGTTTAGATAAGCAAAATAAATGAACATAGCATTTCATTTTCAATCAGCTAAATGCTGGATACTATGTCACCAGTAATTAGACAATTTAGCTGTGTATTAAATAAATGAAGTAAATGTAATAGTACAAATTATATTTCCTATTTCAAAGTATGAAGAAACTTTATTTCTGACTAAAGTAATAGGAAATGATAGAATTAAAACTGGGCAAATCTCAGTTATACAATTATATTAGCAATTGCAGCAGACCTCCGTACTTACTTACTGCCCTGTGATTGACTAAATCTTTCTGTGGTAATAGGCAATGCATTTGGAGCTGAAGGGTGATATTTTATGGACTGCTGGAGGCTTTTAATTCCTTTATAGCACATTAAAATATAGTCAGAGCTTGAGGCATTTTAACCTTGTTTAGCATAAACGGTTGAACTTCAAATTCATCGACTTCTATGGTCCATGGAAGATGTCATTAAGAAGAGCTCTACTGGTTTTTTTTTTCTTTTGCTGTCTTGTAACACTTTTAATTATTAATGTCCTTTTGTTGCCTATGGCCCATTGTTTTGTAGATATTCCATATCTTTCACCTTACCTGTTCCAAGAGTTACAAGAGCCATAATATAATACTCCAGATAAAGATATTTGCTGTTGTCACTGCACCCAGCTCTATTTAAAATTGTTGATACTTTGAAGGCTGTGATTATACAAGTACCCAAGGTTAAAATGAGTAATGCCCTAAGAGGAGAGTTATCATATGCTGTTAGGCAAGACAGGCCATTTTGGATACATTGCAGGCTCATATTCCATATGCATTCCATTTTTCATGTGTATACATATACATTATTTTAGTTGATATTCCTTTAGCATAAGATGACCTCTGAAAGAAATTTAATTTATGTTTCCATGATTTAGAGTATAGACTCAGGAACCTGAGCCATGCAGGTTAAGTCGCTCTTCTATAACAAGACACCCTTCAACCTTCACAGGTTATTAATTTTCATGTCTGCCTTGAACATCTCTACTGTTGTTAGTTGCTATGGGTCACCTGTGAAAGTTGAGCTCCTCGTTGCAAAACTCAACAGCAGAGCAACAAGTGGGACTTGTTTTTTAGATAAAAGAGGAAAACAAAATCTCACATAGACTACCAGCCTCAGTCTCTTTAAACATATTCTTTTACTTCCGTGCATACTATATTAATGGTTTCTTTTGTAACTTCTCTGCTGAACAAGTCTTGCTTCTGTAGATGATATTGTGCAAATAAAACATAAAATTATCTCTTTGCCTTTCTTTGAATCATTAGCTTTTGTCCAGATTTTACAGGAAAACTGGATCAGGTCTTCAGCCAACCTTCTCTTCTGGTTGTTGGCACAGTCCTTCTCGTGTCATTATCCACAGGGAATGGTCAGAGCCCACAAAAGGATCTTGGGCAATGAAAGAGCTCTAGAAAGAAGCAACTGAGCTACAACTTTAGCTAGTTTTGAAAAAAATGTGACTTGTAATAAGCAGAATATAAATTATGAATTATAATTATAAATCATAAATTGTGTTTGATAACCCAATGAAAGAATGAGTTCATTCATTCTGGGAGAAGATAATTATGTGGATATGCTAAAAGCATTAATTCAATGGAAAGATGGTTTTCTCTAGCACAACTGTCTATTTTTATGACCAACATCTTTCAGTAAAGGCATTTATTCTTTACTGCAGGAAAGGCTGAGATGACTATAAGCCTAAAACTTGAGCAGTAACAAATCTGAACATGCTTAAACTTGCCAAGCAACATGGTAAGTCATATATAAAATATATGTATGCACTGTAATCTACACAAGGAAGTACTGAAAATGAAATGATCACACTATTTTTTTTTTAACAGAATTACAGAGCCACAGAATGGTTAAGCTTGAAAGGGACCTCTAGAAATCAACTAGTCCAACTCCCTTCTCAAGCAGGGACACCTACAGCACATGGCACCGTGTGGCATCCAGGTGGGTTTGGAAGACCTCCAGAGAAAGAGCCTCCACAAGCTCCCTGGGCAGCCTGTTCCAGGGCTCTGGCAACCTCACAGCAAAGAAGTTCCTCCTCATATGGAGATGGATCCCCTTCCTTGACCTGCTGGCAACATCCTCCTGATGCAGCCAGGAGCCCATTGGCCTTATTGGCCACAAGGACACACTGCTGCCTCATGGTTAACTTGGTGTCAACCAGGACTCTGTGGAGCTGCTCTCCAGTAGGTCAATCCCTAATCTGAACTGGTGCCTGATGGGGTTATTCCTCCCCAGGTGCAGAACCCTACACGTGTCCTTGCTGGATCTCATGAGATTTCTCTCTGCCCAAGTCTCCAGCCTGTCCAGGTCCCTCTGGATGGCAGCACAGCCCTCCAGAGTGTCGGTCACTCCACCCAGCTTGGTGTCATCCGCAAACTTGCTCAGGGTGCACTCCGTGCCCTCGTCCAGGTCACTGATGAACAAGTTGAACAGCACTGGGCCCAGCACTGACCCTGGGGGACGCCAGTGGCCACAGGCCTCCATCTTGACTAGGCCCCATTTATCACCACCCTCTGAGCTCTGCCATCCAGGATCATACATAAAACATATTCATAAAACTTAAAAATAAATAAATATGAATATATTTATATAAACTTATATTAATAAAATAAATATATAAATACACTTAAGTATTACCATATATAAAAAGACAGCAATAAGCAATCGAGTGAAGATCAGAAGAAATGTCTTCTATAGAATAAGATAAAAAACAAACTAACAAAATAAAAACATGCTCAAATCTTCGACAGAACAGCATAGTCCTAACAATCCTGCATACTACAGGAGAAAAATCAAAGCTTTACGACACAAAATAAGAACACCTTTAACAGAGCAGCTTTCTTCTTATACATTCTGTGTCACACAATGCATAAACACACAGCATCGAATAGCAAATCAACAGTAAGTCTGCTAAGATCAGCTATTACAACTTTATAAGGAAACATAAATCTTTAATCCTTCGTGCCCTCTGTGAAGAGGGAACAAAGAACGATAGATCTTACACTTCCAAAGTACTGGTGTGTACATAATAAGCATTTTTTTCCTTCCTTCTAAATACATATTTCCATACGCCTAGACATATGTGCATAGCAAGGATTGTGTAGAGATTTATTCAGTAAATAATCCACAGTGAATTGCATGATCAACACTGAAAGACACTAAAGGACATGGATATATGGGGCATCGCCTTCAATTTTTCATTTCTGAGGTGTCATAACTGCTCTGTTACCTTTAGTTATCTTTCCTACTTACATCTAGTAGGCAATAAAAATGTAATTAGGAAGCTAACAGTATCTGAAATCTAACATCTGTAACTAAAATCTCTGTTTATTCATTGCATTACCTAAGCGAAACATAATATCGCAAACGATGAATCTGCAATGAATGATTCCCAAGAGTTTTAAAATATTCCTGAAGAATGTGTGTTATAAATGGAAAACTAATGAGGAAATTTGTTTAAAAATTGTCTCCAGCGTCCCATGGGTTTAAGAACAGCATTTTTAAAAGTACATGCAAGCGTATTTTGATATGCTGCAGTCCTGAGCAATAAATTATATGGTTCCTAAAAATTATTATCAATTTTCCAACATTGTTGACATTTGTAATATTATTGTAGCATTGCAACAGACTGACTTATAGAGCAAATGCTACGTCATAGATCTTATCCCTTTATACAAGAATCCCCTCAGCTTTTCCCATTCAAGGCAGTAGGCCTAGGAACAGTTAACCTTATTGCTCCGGAGGATGTAAACCAATAGCATGTGTCCCACGCTTCCCATTTTTTTGTTACCGGCACTTCTCTATGCCAGGAAATTTAATTTTTATGTTCCAAAGACAGCAGGGATTTCATGTGTGCTGACTTCTCCTGGCTTTCTGAAGTCAATTTTTGCCCAATTTTAAGTAAATTCATGTTCTCCTTACCTGTGGAAAATACAAAAAGCAGGAAGAGCAGGTTACCCATGCACACCTACAAATTTCTCACTCATCCTAAATTTTGCCTTTGCTACTGAAATATTTGAATAGGGGGGAAATCACATGCCTCTTTCCCATTCTTGGTCCAAAACTGATCCCAAGAGAAATTTCATTAATATCCATGGGATGACTTGAAGATAGAAAATTACTGTATTTAGGGTTCCAGCAAGCTGAATCACCAGCCTACTAACCACAGCAAAACACGACAGTTCAGCCCAAAGCACAGAATCTCAATTTGCCATTACTTAGTAATATCATAAAAAAGAATTTTGGAAACCCAGCCCCGCTAACAAGTGCTCTTGAGAATACCACAGCGTGCACCGAGCAGCTCCTTCTGCTACATCCACATCCAACCCAAGCAAAGTACGAGTTTTTGTAAGACTTAATTTAATGAAGGTGTTTTAATCAAGCACATTGTGTATGAGCAGATGAGAGGGGAGATGAGGAGCATGCTCAGGCCTGAATGTATGGAGAGGAGAGCAAAGTTTTCCAGTGAAAAGCACTGTTGATAAATGGTAGTTAGCAGAAGAAAATTGGTTATTCAATGAACAAAGTGGTGTGTAATTTATTTTACTTCATTAGCGTCTGAATTCTTCAAACACTGCTAGGAATTAGAATGCTTTGAAACTAATTATTTGAGTATGTTTAATCATAGCTTTGAAGTTACTTTCAACGTAGCATGCTCTTTTAGATTAAATTATATCTTTCTGCCATTCCAGTGCAACCGCCCTGTTCAAGGGCAAAGGAAAAGAGCGGGGAGAAAATGTGAAATATTGGAAGAAAATACAACAATTATTTTGCAGTTTTTTTTCAGAAATTTTTCCACAACCGAGCATTGTCAGAAGAGCATCAGTTCCATGCAGAAATTCAAGTGCCATTTTGCAAACACAATCATCATCCTCAAATTAAGCAAGGAATAGATTATTACAACTAGTGTGGATAATTGCAAGCAGAGGAGTAGCCCAGCAGGGAGCATGGAGATGAACACAACAGGGCAGGCAAGCTGTGAGTTTGCAGGAGCAGCACTTTGAGGATTTAGCCTCCTCAGTCATCACTGTTAGCCTGGGCACCCTTACTTGCAGCCCCAGTAACTCCAGCACTTGCGTGGCCTCAGTTGCACAACATTTATCACAGAATCATAGAATCTTCAAGGGTGGAAGGGACCTCTAGAGATCATCTGGTCCAACCTTCCCGCTCCAGCAGGCACCTAGAGCAGGTGGCACAGGGCGGCATCCAGGCAAGTTTTGAAGACCTCCAGAGAAGGAGACTCCACAACCTCCCTGGGAAACTCCACAACCCCCCTGATCTTTATCATGACCCATGATTGCCCAAAAGGAGCTATTTTGGGTTTTGCCCCATAACTGTTCGAAAAGAGTTTTTGAGTTAGGGATTTCTCACAGAAAGAGGGCCAGGAACCCCCTCTGTAAGCCCGAACTTTGCTTTGAAGTTGTCTGCAAGTGATACCAGCCAGTTGTCAGGACTCATTACAAATCAAAAACCCAACTCATGGAAAACTGCAAAAATAGATGTGGGTTACAAGGACTTGCAAGTAACTTTGCTGATCTCACAGCTTTCCACTTTCCACTCATTGCTCTTCAGTGATTTAACTGGACTTGAACTGGGTCTGGAGAAAGCCCTAAGTGAAGAGGAAAGAGTGGGTTTACACTCATCCACATGAGTGTTTGTTTCTTCTTTTTCTCTCTTTTCTCTTGCTATGTAAAACACCAAGCTGCATTAAATTAATGAATTCCCAACATCTTATAATTAACACACTGAGGGAAAGAAAAGCGCTTTTTCCTTCTATTCTGAGTTTTATTAACTGTAGGCATTCCTTATAACAGTAAAAGAGATAAAATCCTCTTATGGCAGATTTCATGTATTTTACACTCTGTATTATATTTAATACCCTCATACTTTCCTCTCTAAAAATTAGGTACTTTATGTGCTCAGATTAGCATTTGGGAAGGTTAACTCGTTGACATTTATTCGTCTCAAACATCAAACTTGTGTATTTCAAGATAAACCCAAAAGCATCTTAAAATAATTTAAATCACAACACGCTTTCCTCATACAATTTGGGAACATTGGGAAAAAGAATACACCTTGGTGCTTTAAGTAAATTTTCACCATATACATTTTGTGTGAGTATCCAATCTGAATATATGCTAATTATTATTGGAATAAAATGTCCATATTGAGAAGTGTCAAAGTATGTAAAACAAGAGACTATATTTTTAATTATTTGAATTCTTATGATTTTTCAATACATCTTGCAGCAACATGCAGCAATGAAAGCATTTCATAGGGAAAAAAATAAAAAAGACACATTTCCTCAGCTTTACAAATTTCTAAAATCAAATTTTAAAGCTATTAGTTTATGAGAGGTTGCTAACTACGTTTTATTCCCTACCACCTATGAACTACACAGAAAAATGCAACAAGAAGCACTGTGGAAAACACCAATAAATAATTTGCTAAATAAAAAGTAATTTCAAGTTATTTATTTTGGGTCATATAATTAGGTATATGATTTTAGTAAGATTCTAATTCTTAAGCCTCTGATACTCATATTACTAAGTTCTATGACTGTTTAGACTATTAATATACCACTTTTTGCTTCTATAATCTATTTTTAAAGTAGTAATAGTCATGTAAAATACGCTATAATATATATGTCTACATTCTGCATTTCTGATTTATTCTATTTATATTTATTGCTCAGTTGCATAGCTTTAAGATAACTAGGTATAGCAATTATCTATTGCTAAATCATAGTCAGGTTAATGAAAATCATACTTTAGAAAATTTATGGTTTTATCTAGAGTTTTTTTTCAAGCCTCTCTAAACATCTTCAGCTTTGCTTCCATCATCCCGCTGTGTGGGATGAGCTACCTGACCAGAATTATTAGAGTGTCGCTATTAAACTTGCAGTATAAATTCAAAAATTTCTACATTAGATTATGAAAAGCTGTGCACAGTGCTCTAATTACAGTCCTTACTATGAATGCAAAAATTCAACATATTGCTTTTTCTTGTTGCTTTTTCTTTCTTTTTTTTTTCCTTTTTTTTCCCAGCAGTATAAGCACATAGTATAACCAACGAGCTGCAAGGATCCTCAAACCACTTCAGAGAATGGCAGGAAGTTAACAGCAGCAAACTGTGGTCATTTTTCAACCAATAACCAAATAGATGAAAATATATAAACAATTTTTGAGGTTTTTAAGAGCTGGGGTAATTCTCTATGTACATATAGCTATTAAATATAATGAAATTTGGACATGAATTTTTAAAGGTGAAAAATATGAAAATATAATAGTGGAGAAAGACTGATTAAAAACACAGTGGTACAACATTTCAAAATGGCTATCTGAAATAAATATAATTGAAAGAGTCCCTCTCTGATATGGCAGTAGCTTGAGGAAGTTAAGAAAATTGAAAGAAGATAGTCTTATCAGAAAATAATAAAACCCCCAGAAATGTCCTATTAAAGACTTATTAAAGAAAATAGCCATGGAAAGAGAATAAGAGAGAGAAAGAATTCATTCTACCACTAATTTATCATTTGGGGGACGGAAAATGGATTATGACCACATGCCTAAAAAATATCTTGGATATTTTGATTCAAAAAATAAAAAGATTTGTGGGAAACTGCAAGAAATACAAATATTTTCCAATTTGTCTATCCATTAGGGCTTTACATAATCTTATCTTACTTCAGTAGTACCAGAAAACGAATAGGGCTAATTAGAGGTGTTCAAACCTCTGAAAGTCAAATTTGTCAAAAACTTGGATGCCCTGAGATTTCAGGGATGGTGTTTATGATGCAGTCTAAATGAAGAATCAAGATCTTCAACAAAAAGAAGCCAACATATACTACTGCACTATGGAAATTCAGATGACTCAGGAAAATAGTAATGATAGTCATTAATAAATACTTCATTCAGTCTCAAACCCTCCTTACTTTCCATCAAGAATGTTCCACAAACTCTGCTTATGAATTAGCATTGTTGTAGTTAAATAAAATCCCAAGCCTTAGAACACACAGATAATATTCACTCTTGTTACTAATGTTCTCAATTATTTTGGTTGAGTTGGTAGTATAACTGTGTAAGGAGTATTGGCCATTTACAAAAATTATGCTTTCATTCTAATATCTAATTGTACCTTATTTGTACCTAATAAAAATATTGGCTGTGTGAGGCAAGACTATAACATTAGACACTCAGCCAACACAAAAAATCCAATTTGTCTGTCATGCTCATGTAAAAAAGAATCAAACTGAAAAAGTTCAAGATCACTTGGTGGTAGCAGATGGTTCCTGATAGTTCTTGTCATGAGTTTTGCAATATTTCTCCTCAAAAGGAAAAATGAGAGCTAAGTCAATAGCTAGTGCTCACTGTTATCATCATTGCTTACACCAATCTATCAATTCTCATCTCTCATGTGCACATGTATATATGTATATATACATATCCTTCACTATATGGAATCAGTACATTAAACATTTATGATGGCCTCACATTTCTACTGAAAACATGAAAAACACTTCAGATACCAAAAGTTGAAATGCTGTCTACAATCTATGTGCTTTAACAGATGGGCTGTTTGTAGTACAGAAGCAGGGAAAGGGGGAAACAAATTACATCAAAACCCAAGTTGCCGTGTTCCTCCACCAAGCTGTTTTGTGATGTGGCAACTCAGATAACATCCACAGTAGCCCCACAGAGGCTCCAGAATATTCAGTATTTTTCAGAAGGAATTTGCTGCTGCTTCTGGCAAGCAACACTATGTGCGAAAGAATGGCAGGGAACAACTTCTACTCATCTGCTGTCAATGGCTCCGAAAGATGCATTGAAGCCCACATTTTCAGTTCCTAATTTAGCCAGCAGCTAAACTACTATATCTAATAACTAGTTGCACTCAATTCTTTTCTTTTTTCTTATGTATGTCTTCTAAAAAAAATGAAACATGAAAGATCAGTGCTTCTACGTAGCTAATTTACTTATCATTCATTTATATCCAGAGTCTTGATAAGAAAAAAAACGAAACAAAACAAAAAATCACATCATTTTTTAGACTTTGCAGTGGAGATGCTGTAAATGCTCCTCTGAGCCACATCTATAGAGGCTTTCTAGCTGCTGGTACAAAAAAAAAAACAAACAAAAAAAAAAAAAACCAAAAACACCACCCATTCACACCCAAAATATTTCCACTCTTCCTCCTGATATCACCCAGAGGTATTCCAGGCATTCCAGTTTTCTCGCAAACCCTTGCCACGAGCCCATGTGTTTTTGCAGGGTTCACATCTTGAGACTCACCGTATTTGGGCCCTACCTATGTTTCTAGTGCTAGCAGAGTGCTCCTTAGCCCTCACTTCTCCCACGAGCTAGGTCAGCTCTTCCAAGCTGGATCAGGAGGAGACACTTGTTGAAGAAGCCCAAGCACATTACAATACAATATAGGTGGGCTTCTTCCGGCAAGAGGAAAGCCAGAAATGCCCAATATCTGGAGCAAACCCCACTGATGGAAGAAAACCAAGCTGTTATGAGTACCTCTGTGTTGGTGGTAGGAGCTAAAGGCCTTTCCAAGGCTTGTGCATGGGGAAATATCTTTTGACAATCTAGGAAGAACCTTAAGTACTTTAGATTTCATTTCTGAGACGGTTTTAAATGATTTTATACTTTGTTAACAACAAGATGACGGCCAGTCCCATGCACCTCTGCAAATTGGGGTGCACCAGCATTTTAAACAACACAACCTGAACCAGGTGAACCAGGTGTTGGGCTAGGTCTTGATCAGCACGAGTGAAACTCCCAAAGAAAACACTATGAGTTTGCGTCATTTGGCCACAATTGTCACGGGCACAGGACCATCTTCTCTCTCACAACTTCCAAAGGTCACCTGAAAGCAGATTGTTCATGGCAAATTTCAGAGTTGCAGCTTCATTGGCAAGGAATGTTAGGGACAACAGGAAGGGCTTCTATAAGTATGTTAACAGTAAGAGGAAGATGAGGGAAAAGGTTAGTGGTCTGCGGAATGGAGAGGGGGCCTTGGTGACAGAGGATGCCGAGAAGGCAGAGTTGCTAAATGCCTTCTT
>JAUBOD010000776.1:163762-174684 GCA_032353885.1 Nothura maculosa
GGCCAGGAATCTTGTGGATGCACTAAAAAGAGAAATGAGCCTCTTTACATTAAAAAGAAGTCATAATTTAACCATTCCGCTTTTTTTTCCCCTATCTGAAGTACCCATGAACCAACAGCAGACAGTCTAAGCTCCTTCATGTTAACATAAATACACACCTATACGTATGCAATATAAATCTTACAAACATGTACATTCAAGTTTTTACTCCAGTATAAAATAAGCAGAGGACACAGCAGTTTCATAGCAGAAGAATTTGCTGTGAGAATCCTTTACTGTTCCTTGCTTTAGTTGTCAAATTTTGGCAACTTTGGAATGTCAGTGCACTGATGCCAAGAGAACTGGCCTGTTTTCAAAGGAACCAATTAGTAATAATTCTCTATGAGCTCACGTGACAAATATAAGTACCCACGTGTGAGGCTGTAAAGCCTGGAAATTCTAGTTGCACCAATTAGCTGAAATAGCTGTCTTTAATTGTTGCAACAAGGTAAAAGAACAGAAAAAAAAAAAAAGGCATTTCTTCTCATAGTTTAATCACATAATTATTGTATCTAATTAGAATATATACCATCTTGCAAAAATTCAGAGGGGGTTGAAATTATAAGGGAAATGAGTTTTTTCCTGCCTGTGTGGAATATGCCTTAGCTCCCAAAATGTATTTGAGCCTAAGTTGTTTTCTTTCCTTAAAAGATCCACTCTGATCTTTAATACCCATGAACTGCTCTAGATTCTTGCTCTTGCCAGCAATATTCTCCAAGTAACTGTTTTTTAGTTTTTGTTATTTTTTGTAATTTGGAAAATTACAAAATTTAACGTAATTAAATGTAATTACAAAATTACATTAATTTTTCCAAACTCTCACTAATTTTTGTATACTTTTTTTTTTCCAAAGGAGTAAAGAGGAAATTCTAAGCACCTGTCTCATAAGTACTGATCCCAGTTATTAAGGCTGAAGGATTTGCTTATGTTCACTTGTCTAGAAGACTGTTTTGAGTTAGCATCAACTGGATCATCAGAAACAGGTGGAAAAAAAAATGCATTATGCAAAAATAGTATCTATGTGTTGATATGTGTACAGAGACTATCTTTATCAACTAGTCTGTCCTTTCCAGATGATGCAGCACTGATGTGCCTGCACTAGCAGATCCAGTGCATCAGTAACCTGCATTTTCCCTCATGACTGTGGGTAACTGTGAGGTCTTGATATCCCTGATTCTCTCAGGGATTCTCAAGTATCCCTGATACTTGGCTGTCATGCTTCTAATTAGGCAGGTCCAGCACTTTTCTGCCCATTTCTTCAAGTGATCATTTTAAAGCATTACTTTAAAACTCAGTGGAACCCCTTACCTGTCACACATCATTATGGGGACTTGCAAAGAAGGAAAGAGCAAGCACTTTGGAGATGGTTGTAGCTGCTAGGACCACTTCTCCATTAAAATAAAATAAGGCAGGAAAAAGGCACCTAAAGTAACCCAGTGAAGGAAGGACAAGTACCAAGGCAAGAAGTAGTTGGGCAGCTGTTTCATTTCTACGTGGTACCTCATAATGTCAACATGATGAGGATGGATGCAAGACTATCCATGAAGATAACCAACTTCTGGGTTGGACTATTCCAACCAAGTCTGACAATCTGGTAAGAGTGGAAATTATCACTCTGGTCTATCCGACTACTCTAAGTCTGACTGAATTCCCATAGATTTTTTTTAAGCAGTGAAATTACTGTTTGTAAAAACGTGCTCAATATTGGTACACTTGCCAAAACAGTACCCTAAACTTTATAGTATCATATGCTTATATTTAATTGAGGTTAAAAAGAATGTATCAGAGCTGGCACTATATATCAACAAACTAAATACAAAGAAAGCAGGGAAAACCAGTACTTACAGAAGCCCCGATCAAGCTTCCAAAAGGGATTTGTCAAGGAAAATGACACATATGGGCAGGTTTAAATCACTAATTTAGAAAATTGTGTGAAGGTTGTCTATTACAAATTACTCTTAATGGTGTCTGTGACAGTTTAATTTGCCTATTTAAAATAAACATATTCTGATTCCTTTTTTCCACTGTTCTTCTCCCACTCTTAGATGATACAGGCTCTTTTAACAACTGGTAGTCAAGTATGTTCCAACAATAGCAAAGCAAACTGCTGAGGTTTATTGCAGGCAAAAATAATTCTGCCATTCTAAAAAAAGTGGCAATTAGTGATTTCAGTTGGCCTTTTCCCCATAGTTTTTGGCAGAATGTTATATTTAAGCCTTATTGAAATGCACAGAGATACTGAAATCTTAAATATAGATTTCCTTGCTAATTCTATTTCAAAGTCAAATAGATAAAACAGTATCCATAAATGTGGAAACAATCTTAGACAGACAAATGGAAAAGCCATATTAGGTTGTAACAGTAATCCTTGCTTTATGCACCTATATTGTCTGTATCACCCATTCATATTACAGAGCTGTAGTTTTTGAACACTGAGGTTAGATCATATTTCCATAGAGGAGCATTTTGAAATCTATTGAGGTCAAAAGGAAATGAAAATACCCATTTTCATGGCTATATTTCTAAGTATAAAATTTAAGCTATTGGCTGTCTCTCCTGAGTTTAAAAGACATTGCTTCCAATATCAGCAATCTTCTAGACATAACTGGCGGTGCTTGAGGAAAATGGGGATGAACTAGAAGACTACTTGAGGCCCTTCAAACTATTTCTGCTTTAATCTATTTATCTGTATAATGCCATGTTACTAAAAATACAGTTCTCCTGTTTTGTTTGTTCCTCAAGCAAATGTAGCATCTGATTTCTGATTTTGTTCCTTATTTATAACAAGGTACAAGTGTACCACCCACCGTCAATTATTTGTCTATCTTTGTCCAAAAAAAAGGAGAGAGACATGAGTCTAATTTCCCAAGATTTCCCCTTTACAAGGAAAATCAGTAGAGGGCATAAAACCTCACAGCCAGATCAATGACCCACAGATACATGGACAGGACCATGGGCAACCAGCTAAAAGCTAGAGGAACTTTCTGGGTGCTCTCCTGTTAGCTCTTTCTATATAGGCAAAATTGAATAGAAACACTTTTTATCATAAAATTCATTTAGATTCTACAAGTTGCATGCCCAAAGTTAAAAATGGGGGGGAAAAAAAAAAAAAAAAAAAAAAAAAGGGCCAAGCCAAGGAAGGTCTCAAGCACTAGCAGCAGGAGTACATGTCGGTATATTTGATAACGAGCCCTGTACTGAGAAATCCTGTCACGAGTAAGCGTTGAGACATAACAAAAGAGACAAAAAAAAGAAAAACAGACCACCAAAGCAAATCGAGATGTTGACATCTCTCTGTGGTTTACTAGATCAAATATAAAAGGGGTGAATAGCCCATTCACAACAATGAACACCATATAACATTTGAACATTTTTCTTAGCTCTCTGTATGTTTTCAGGTCATCGCAGTCAGTGCTGCTCTGTCCTCACCCCATGCATGTCCATCACAAACCCAGCCATTTTGCCTTCTCTCTCAGGCCACTGGGTGGGAAGAAACCCAGCCTTTACTTCCTTTCCCTTCTTTTGGTTTCAGTAACAGTGAGAATTTCCATTTGTTCCTCCAATCAAGGTAAAATTCTTGCATAAATACTCACTTACAGAAAAGCATAGGCCAGAGAAATAGTCCATGCTGTTGACTAGTAAAGAAGAGATCATCCTTTGAAAGGGAAAACACAGGATCATCTTGGTGGCACATACGAGCAAAGCATATTTTGCTGGGACATTTGCCATTTCTAAGTGGGGTGTGACAAGAGGACTGCTTTATAATTAATAGTCAAAGGCATAACGATATAGAAGCATAATGGTCATTTTCTTGATATATGAGCAATCGCTGAGTGACATCTGGGAAAAATTTCAGAGGATTTATTCTTATACTTTAGACTCTAAAAATTCTTTAAAAATTACTCTCCAGGTACTTATAAAGATTTATGAAAAGATTACTTTTTTTAAAAAATAACATTTCTTCCTTTGATTTATCCAAAATTGAATCATGAGATTCACTTCAGCTGAGTTCTTCACTGACTATGCAGAAAATGGACAAAATTAGAAACAGGACAATCATAAAGAGCAGAATAAGAATATAAAAAATAATGCAATTAACTATGTACTTCTGAATATGTAACACGGGCACAATAGTCTGTCTTGCACAAAAGCTGAAATTAAAAGTTACATTAATGCTCTCTCAGATTAAAAATCCATCCAGAAATACTTTTTATTTCTTTTTAAATAGTGCACTAGGTAGATATCTATATTCATATACAAACACAGGAGTCAAGCCTGCAGGTTAGTGAGATGAAAATCACTATGCAGAATGTAACATCAATACTAGTTACTGACTTTCCAGATGTTTGTTATGCATAAAACTCCAGCAAGAATATTGGAGTATCTATTTTTAAGTAGTGAGAACGTGACTGCGTGAGAAAATTACACATTTATAAGTATCAGTCAGATGAAGTCAGAATTACATACACAGGTACAACCTTTATGAGTCCCCGGAGACTAGAGTGTTTCTTATTTATAAGTACACTGAACAAATATGTCATTATATTAAAATATAGTTTAAAGCCTACATAATAATAGAAGATGCATAATGAAGACTAAGGAGACAGTACGCCTAAAATATAGTTACAGTGAGACAGGACAAAAGAAATATCATTTCTCATTGAAAAGAGAAAAAATGTGGCTTTTTATTTCTAAGAAGGATGAAGTGAAATAATAAGTTCTATGTGTATTACAAATTATTCATAGATTTAAAGACATTAAGAGTAGAAAGGGCAATTGTGATGATTTTGGTTTTCAGATCCTCCAAAAATAGTTGGTTGTGTAATTCCACTCAGGAATCCAGAAACAAGATTGTAGTTTCTGAAGCTGGAAATAAGGCACCTACTTACATGCATCTCCGGAATTATGACCACCACACATGGCCTGATGAAACAGATGCAGCAGTTCAACCTATTACAGCTAGCCAATGGGAGGGTCTTCCTCTAAATCCAGTCCATAGGCAACAAACTGACTGCTCTAGCCTCATGTTCTTCTCTCTTAGTCAGATATAAGTATTCCCCAGTACTTCCTCCTCCACTCAAAATGACTTCTACATTTTCAGGTATCTGTTCTGAGACCCCTGAACAGCTCATGGAGCATGTGCTAGTTATCCAATACCTTCTTGGTCCTTGGAAAGATTCTTCACTCGATCTTGATGAAAACATTCACATGGAGCTCATCAAGCATGATGAGAAACACACTGCAGAGCCTCCATCATCATCTTTTTCTCTTTACTGCGGATCCTCTCTCACCAAGACTACAAGGACATATCCTTTACATACCCTTGCAAGAAGATAGGAGGCACCAACACCTTTCTCAATGGCACGACTAATCTTTTCTCTCTGTAGCAACCCCTCTTTCCCAGTTCTTAACAAATGAAGACACAATTTCCTTTTTCTCTGGAAGCTGAAAGAACTCATTCCCAGCCTTTTAACCCATAAAATACTACATTTTAACCTCCCAAATGCATACTTCAGCACTGATACCTGTATACTCTTGTGCATGTTCTTCTATAAATATTATATTTCTACTTTTTCTCTCCCTCAAGGCCCAATCTGCCTCTCATAGCTTGCAGAATTTCCAGGTGTATCTCCATATCATCAGATCCCTCCCCTTTCACTTTACCAAACACAGCTCCATGTCACACATGATGTTCTCACTCTCCCCAGAGCAGCTTGGAGTTCCAGCAATCCCAAGCAGAGGGGACACCGACATTTCTTGCCCATGCCAAGAGTCACAGCAGAAGACACAAGGAGTTCCTGTCAGTAGTTTTGAGAACTTGCCTGTTTTTTCTCCCCAACAGAAAGGGAGCTGCTGTTATTGGTTTAAGTAAAACTTCTCCAGGTGACAAAAATTTTAGCAAAGCATTACCAAAGTTAAGAACCTAATTAAAGAGAATTGATTTCCTCCTGAATGTTTGTTCCAAGTTACGCTTTAGGAACTTCACTCAACCCTCGCTGCACAGGTGACTGATGAAGCAAGGAGGAAATCCTGAACAACAATATATTGGAGTGGCAATTATTTTGTATCCCCCAGCTGGTTCCAGCAGCTATTTCAAAATGTCAGAGCACTCATTGCATTTTGACGAAGGCACTTGTTATTTCTTACTTGTGAGTAAGACAGTCTGGGACACAGCGTAGAGCATTCAGGGAAGGCAATAAATGGGACAACACACAGATGCTACCTCAAGCGAATGGCTCTGTCGAGGAGGAGGGTCACAAGTTTAATGTCACACCATTTGGTGTAATGGCTGTGATTACCGCTCACTTGTTTTCATACCTACGGTAAAAGGTAATTAAAGTCATATCCTTTTATTTGTAATTAGGCTGCAATACTGGTTTAAACTGAAATGGAAGCAATGGGAAGAGCACAGGAGCAGAGAAAGAAAAAAGTAGCAGATTTTATAATCAGCAGGTCAGTACCTTTCTAAAGCTGAATTTATGCCTTTTCTTTTTAATTTAATAATGGCAGGAGAATTAAAGGCCTCTGGACTTCACTATTTTTGCTTCAAGCATCAGAAAGAGTAGAGAAGGAATAAAGTGTAATTTATAGATTTTTAATCAGAACTTTCATATTTAACTCTTAGGAGAAAAAAAGGTAATAAAAATGAAAGTAGAAAAAAGATACATATGTTTTTGGTGTCACTAAATATTCCGATTAGATTTCTTTTTTCTGTGGGGATAATACAAGAAATATATAAGAACATACATAGGCACAGATATAGAACGCTGATGATGATTTTAGAACATCTTTGCAGGAAATCTCCTCTGATTTTTGGACTCTACTTGTTACTGCCCTGGACCTCTCAGGTGGTGAAAGCTGGCACTGAGAAAGGGAATCTGCAGGATTTGACACACTAGCTGATATATCGGCCTGTAACAACTTTGACGTTGCTCCATTCTACCCTGTGAAAAGGGCCATAACCTGAAAAAGTGCTAAAAACTCAAAGAAGTGGCTACCAAAAGTGTCTGTAAGCCCAACTGAAACATTTTAAAAAATGTTTCCACCAATGTTTGCAGCAGGGAAGTTTATACAGAACTCTGATGTTACTATTTTTCTATTTTAAGTAGCAATCCCTTGCCATTTGTCACAACTCAAGATGTATGGGGTAACTTTTCCATACCAAAAGCCTTGTTTTCTGCCTTGAAAAGTTCCCTATCTAAAGCCACACTCTTGCTCAAGCTTGTTTCTAAAGTGAAGCAAATGCTTCACTTCTGCTTTCCAGCAGGATTAGTGCTGTAGAACCTGATTGATCTTCTCAGGAATGTTGCAAGGTCAAAATTTTGGCTGGAGGTGGCAGTCAAATCATGAGGCAAGCATGAGAAAATTTCTGAAATTGAACTTTTAAATCAAGTTGTTGGATTTGCCTTTAAGCAGTGTTTTTAAAATGCAATCCCCTCCCTAAGATACACGTGTGGTTGTGCTACAGAGAAACAGCAGGGAAACTACTGCATAAAATATTATTAAATAATATTGTTAAGGAATCTGTTTCAAAAATAGTAAATGTCAAAGTTCCATAACAGCAAATGTTAAGGCTCTACCGTCTCACAGCTACGAGGAGATTCTGCAAACTTGATTTATTCCTTCTACTTCGCATGCTCCCACCTCTTGCCTGATTCCGCCTAAGGAAAGAGATTCGCAAGTGCTGGTAGCAGCTGAAATTACTGTCAATTCCCTAGAAAATGATTGCAAAACTAGGCCATTGAAATGATGATGAAGTTAAAAGGCAGGACAGAACTACTCCATAAAAAAAGACTCAAGCAGAGTGGGGATGAATGATTATAAGCTCAACCTGACAGCATGAACCTTGACGTCCCAAAGAACCAATACGGTTCTGTTCTCCTTAGGATGGAGACTGACAATGGGGATGTACAAGAAACCTTCCCAAGCTGTAGGATAGCTTTGAGATCTCAACGATTTTGGAGATATTCACAACTCTACTAGACAAGACACTGGGATACCTATTCCAGCCCTGATCCTGCTCTGTGCAGGTAAGTTGATCTCCAGAGGCTTTATTCAACCTCCAGTCTTCAGCGCTATCAACGATACATGTTATATGACACACACAAGGAGCAATGACTTATTTTATAAAGCCAACTTAAAGGCTGTTTTTGGAGTTAATGGAAGAAACACTGGTCACCAATAGGATTCTTTGGAAGAGAAAATTTTGATTAAAGCTTACAAAGTCCAAAATTGTCGAAAACCAACAGATAGGAGATCATCTACCTTCTTGTCACACAGTAACACTATTGAGGCTTACTCGGGCAAACACGGTGGATTCCCTTCCTATTGGGAAACAGAGCCCCTAGCACTGAATTTTCTGAGTAGTCCTTGGTTTCCAAGTTAGCCTACATAATGTATCTTCATAGGTTTGGAAGATTTGTTTTTCTCATCTATATATAAATCCTACAATATAGGCTGAGGCAAGTATCTTTTGTTCCCTCCCAACATTTTTTACTAGCAGAAATATGCGGTTAACTGCTTATTCTTGCAGCTTTTGAAAGGAAATATGTTGGATGACTTTGAGCTCTATTTTTTTTCTTTTTTTCTTTTTACCTAAAACATCTAAATATTAAAAAATGAAAAGATAAAACAAAAACAGCAAAAAAAATCCACATGGAAATATATATGTCATAATAGATAGCCAAAGGAAAAAAAAATCATCCTCTGTAACTATTACTCTTTATTCAATAAATGGTCTCATTCATCATTCATTAAAAATGGTTCATTTCCCTTGGCCTTTATTCACTGCTTAATATTCCTAATGAACTTAATGTAGCAAATGATGTAATCAGACAAAAGAATGGTAAGAGCTCTTTCTGCCACTATAAGCACAATCATATTTAATTAGGAATTTAGTGCTAACTGAAGGCATTAGTTAACTATTAGAGATCCAAGGAGCAGCTTCTGCACTAAGAAACAAGAGTGAGGATCTAATTGTTGCCTCTTCCACCTGCTACATGCACTAGCTCCTTGTCCAACGAGCTTCACAGAACAAGATGATTTCTTTGATACTACTGGAAAGCTCATCAAAAAGATAATAAGCTCTTGGAGACTTCGCCTGAAAGTCTTTTATGAAGGGATAACTATACTCATTAAAAGAAGCATATATGAAAACAGTAGGGAAAATTACATTGCAGTGAGTGAAGTATAGATAAAAGTTTAAATTTGTAATTAATATTAATTAGTTACCTCTATATTTACTTTTCCAAAGTTGTTAAAGCAGCTCAGTGATAGAAGAGTGTCTAGCTTTCATTAATTTTGGATTATATTTCCACATACATTCTAAAATAATATTTCATTCTGATTTCATTGTGCATAAGGCAACATCCTTCGTTTTTTCCCTTTATTTGTGCATTACATTACGGCCAAAAAAAAAAAAAAAAGGTAAGTACTTTTTTCTTTTTTTTTCTTAAAAAAAGAGAACTGTTTTGCTGTCTTCATTTCACATATGCCTTCTTTCAAAACGTTACAGATCAGCATCTCTGTGATCACCAGAGATATAGGATTTCGGATAGAAGTTATATGTTTGTTTTAAATTGACCAGGACCTTCTCTGAAAAAAAGGTCTCAAAACTTTTATCTTCTATAGTAAGAAAACAAATACTATATCTGAGCACTAGCATTCTCCACCCTTTGAAGAAGTCAAGGATATTAAGTGTAATTAATAAAGAGATAATATGCAAGTAAATAGAACAGCTGAATACACTCACTAGAAATGTATATGCTATAATGTCGCATTAAAAAAAGAAAAAAGAGAAAATGTGAAGGTATATTTCTACAGATATTTCTTAATTGCTAAATCCTCATCTGCCCATTGCTTAGGGAGATGAGGAGTAGCAATCTGTACAAACCTACAAGACAAAGCTTATCACTAAAAGCCTGATTTCTATTCTCAGTAATAGAAAGTGTCCAGCTTTTTGCTTGTTACTGTTTGATCTGGTGTTATTCTTTGCATTTTAAGCAAAGAATATAGAAAGAAGGTAGAAGCAATTAAATTCTTTAGCATGTCTTTTATATACATAAACATATTCACATGTGTATATATATATATATATATATAGTTTTTAATTGATCCTTGCAAACTCTTATAACCTTAATTGCTTGTTTCTGTCTGGAAATTACTAAACACTTGACAAAGGTACAACACAAATTATAACATGGTACCAAAAAAAGTCAATACTAGTTGCTCTTTTGGCCACATTAAGGAAAAAAAAAATACTGGAAATTGCCATAGCTTACAAAAGTCAAAAACATGTCAAGGAAGAGTAATGAGATCATAAGAGATGTATAGCACTTCCACACCATTTATCAGCCTAAATATATAAGATAATGTCCTGAAAAAATACAAGCTAAACGTGCAAGTACTACAAAAGCAGTTTTGGCTGACAAACAATACTTTATAAAAATATTTTAAAAAATATAAGTCTCAAAGCTATCAGTAATTCTTCAGATATTATTTTTCATTTGTACTTATTTTTCACTTGAGAATGTGAATAGATCAAAAATGTAAATGCTGTCTGAGTTTTTTCTATCATTGCAATATGAATAATTTGATCCATTATAGTAGCCTGGAAAAAAACATACCCATAGTACTTCATATTTAATGGAAATGCTGGTAAATAGTTTCCATTTTTTTTAATGAAGCAGAGATGGGCTCGTTTTCCTTTTCACTTTCCAGAGATAATTATCCCTATTTGGAGGCAAATTACTTCCTGAGGAAAGTCTAACAAAAAATATTGAGATCTTCCTGGATGAAGGCATGGAGTGCTCCCTCAGCAAGTTTGCTGATGACACCAAACTGGGAGGACTAGCCGATAGCCCTGAGGGCTGCGCTGCCATCCA
>JAUBOD010000776.1:220128-232512 GCA_032353885.1 Nothura maculosa
AATGTGGAACTCAAATCTGGAGAAAACCTACTCCTACCATCTCCTTTGGTCTGCTACAGCCTTAAAAGAGAATATCTTTCTTATTATTCTAAATAAATAAAGAAAATAAAAATAAGATTTTTACCTGTCATATCTACAGAACAGAGACAAGAAGGAAATTCATACCAAGTAGAACATTTCATCACATAAATAGGAGAAAATTATTCTCATAACTATCTATAGAGGCAATTGCTAGGAAAATCTAGTAATTGACAAAGAAAACTCCTAGCAATTAAAATCTTGAATTTAATCACTTAATGGGTTTTTGCATAAGAATTCATGAGTGGAAAGAAAAAGGAGAGCTGGGATTAATAAACTTGAATGAAATATATCAGCTACTCAAAAAGCAACACTTCAAAAGCAGATACGGAGTTTCCAGCAGGCATAAGAAAGAAATCTCTCTCAGAAAACTGCGGCAGCATTCTGCATTAGGCAGGTTTAGATCCCATCACTCTGGATATTCCTTTCATCCTGGGGCTTACAGAGGCTGCAAATACTGTTTAGCCAAGAGAGCACTCGGGTGTGTTGTATCCGAGCCTGAGGATACAGGGGCTGCATTGTCATCCTTCCTAGATGGAATTCAAAATCATAATTACAATCAGCTCTATCATCCTCTGCGATCACATGAAAAAAAATCCTCAAGTGAAATGCTTGGAATCAATTTATTTCTTTTTTCCTCTGAGATAAGCCTCCATTTCAAAGGGATGATATTGCACAGTGAGCCACATTTTCTGACAAAATTTCCCCAAATTCAGTGGACTGAAGTTACTTGCTACCAAAGGGCCACAGAGACCTCAAGTCAAGTCAGAGGCAGTATCACAGGTATGTGGGCAAGATCAACGGCACTAAAGATCAACTCACTAAATGTGCTACAGGGGAAGCTTTGCACCACTTCGTATCCCTGCCAAGCGATGCTGTTTCTTCTTTCTCCATAGTTAGTTTATGTTTATGAACAACACGAAAGCAGCGAGAGGAGAAGCAGGGACCACCTGGCTCTGAGCACTGCTTATTTGCAGGCACGTTGCAGGCTACCGAGAGGCTTTTCTGATGAGCGAGGGATGAGGGAAACAGGCAGGTTCTATGACAATGATAGAGCTGTGGAGCCTATTTGTAACATGGTTAAAAGAAAATGTGGGAAGCAAACACAGCAGAAGAGGAACCCGCCTTACCAAAAAAAAACAAACAAACAAACAAAAAAAAACACAAATAAAAGTCATCAGATTGGGATTTAGAGTCACATAAGGTATAAAAAAAGACATGTTTGAAAATTGAATTATTTCTATTACACGTTTACCCTACAGATCACTTGTGCAGATTGTGTAACCTGTACTTTATACCTAGAGCAGTTATTTTTACACAGTAAAAAAAACTTGGCAAGATTGCTGCAGTGATGCCCAAAGCATCAACCATTTTCTGGGCGCTTAAGGTAGAAATTACACTAGGGGAAAAAAAAAAAATAGTATTTTAACAGACTTTCATAACCTTTGATCTCCGCTACATTTGTTCAAACATTCCAAACAACAAAGACTATCCCACCGTGCTGCCAGATTCAGCAGAATTCACCCACCATGCAGGCACTGACACAACACAGTTCCCTATCTCCTGATGCCCCATCACTAATGTTTCAAAACTGCAGGAGTTGAGTGCAGGCAAATGAGCAGATACCTGTATTTCACATGTTTTTTTCTTTAAATTACATTTATTATTTCCTGATACAGGAGTCGAAACACCCCCGTTGTACAGAACACCATTTGACACACAGAATTGGATAGATGTTTAGGATAATAAAAGATTTATAAATAATATGTTATTAATGATCATTGATACTCATTGTGAACAGAAGGGGACACAGTATTGAGAGCTGCAAGTGCAGATGTTGCAGGAGCAGCCTATTCAGAAACATAAGAGCACTAAAACAGTGAGTGACTGCCAGGAATAGCCATCAGCTGAGGCTTTTCTATGCACTGATCAGCAGGTAAATGACTCCACATGGATTTCCACATCAGCCTGGTTAGAGTGTTTCTGATACGTAAAGCAGCATATTTACAACTAAATGAGTATTGCTTCTGCAAGCTGCATTGCACAGAATGGTACTCCCTTAGCTTTCCCTGAGGAAGAAAGAAAGGGTGATGGAAACAGACAAACGAGCAACGGAAACGAGCAGTTTGTGCTGCCTTGCACACTCAAGGAGCCCTTTGGACAGACCTAAGCAATGTAAGCGCTGTGCATGATCCCTGTACTCATGCAATCCTCACACTCCTTTATCCTGCGTGCAGAACTGGAAGGATTCCTAGAGCCCCAAGTCTTGTTCCCCGTGTTCAGACACTCTCGATAGTGGATAATCCTCTGCTCTTCACATACAGACCGGGATCTAACCTGCAGTCACCTCCTCCTGCCTTGTTACTGCTACAATATAGAAGTTCTACAGAATAATGCTAATAATTCTGTAGATGCTAATAATGCTCAAACAGTTGGGTTAGCCACTTATGTAGATTCTCCGTGTACCAAGTCAAAAAAGTAGCTTTTCTTGCAACATTATAGAGATTTTTAAATACATGCTCTTAATTGATGCCTGGATATGTCAATACCTAAATTTCAAAAATTACTTACATCTTATAGAAGGACTAAAGCTAGGAGAAAATCAAAGACTTGGCAATCAGAATAAAGTAGCTTGACACATATCAGAGCAAGCAGCACATATTATTTGATTATAAAATTTTGTATTCTTCTCAGTCTGTAGAGTATTATCCAGATTACTGGCCTTTGTAATAAGCAAAAAATGTACTTCAGAAAACTATTCAAAACATTAAATAGATAATAAAGGCTTTTGAACATCAACTAGGGAGGCTCTAGAATTCAAAAAACTGGGAAGCACATTTCAAATTCTCATGCTTTTTTTATTATTATTCTTCCTCAATTCCAGTTTTTGTATCTGAAAATATATCTGACAACCAAAATAGCATCCAAAATTCAAGTCTAATCTAAACAAGAGGGTGAACTTCTTCATAACTACTTTTAAAGTTGAGTGGTCCTATCATCAAAAAATGCAGGCAAAAATAAAGAACATAGAAGGAATGATACTTTAGACAAAGAGGAATGGGGAGGCATGAGAGAGTCACAGATCAATCTTACTGCTCCCAGGATATGTCTGCCTTGTTTGTTAAATTATGCCTAAATAGCAGAAATGAAACTGTTAACACGGACCAGAACCCAAGGTATTCACCTTTAAGGTGAATTTCAGCAGTATTTACTATTTAATTCATTCAAGAATAAATAAATCCTTGCACATATGCTTTGCAATTTAATCTGCAATGCTCAGTCAACACATCCAAATAACTTTTTCATAGAAGTTTGCTAGTAACGTCCTTCTGCATAAACATTACCAAATCACTGGAAATTTTCCAATTCTGTGTTTTGCAAGACCAAAAATAAGCCTGTTCCCATTGCTTGGTACCTCTCTGAAATAGTCAGTGACAGAAAAAAAAAAAAAGGAGAAAAAAAAAAAAAGAAAAAAAGGCTTCTTCCTAAAAGTCAGAATCAAAATGTGACTTTCTGCTTAATGAAAGAGTCAAAAGACGCTCTTCAGCAGACGGGTCAAGGTGAAGCATCCTGCACTAGAGTCGATTCAATTCTCTAAACCATTGGCAACTCTGACAATCTCAAGTAAATCATTTTCTTCTGGTTTAGGTGAGTTCTTTGCATTGCTGAAACTCAAGCAGGCCCTTCCCTCTGGGTGCTCCTCACCTTCCTGGGGACTCCCCATGCTGCACATTGACCCTTTAGCAGCAGCAGTTCGGGCTCGTGTCCTTGCTCAGTTCCCTCACGCAGGACACCCCAGCTGCAACCCCAGACTTGGCAGTTTTTGTTACCTTCGCTCTGCTAAAACCCTCCAGAGCTGCAGATGAGAGGTCTTGAGGGCACTTGCACACCGGCCTCTGAGGCCTCGAGCCTGCCGAGGTGAAAGGCTGCAGCTTTAGAGCACTTTCCATCTGGCTGGCTGTAGAAGAACTGATTTTTCACAGTACAAAGAGGGAAATCAACTTTTTTTCCCCCCCTTTTTTCAGTGTTTGTCCAAACAAAAAGAAATTCCGCTCAGAATTTCTGCCTGGCGAATCACCAGTGATTGCAAGTGCTCAGCTGTGATCCAGGCAATACTTCATTAGGGCATAAATGAAGGGAGCTGCCAAAGGAGAGGCCGTGCTGCTCATCCCACGGCACGCAGCCGCTTTGGGAATGCAAATCTTCCAAGGGGTCACAGGCTTCAATTCCAATCTCTATATTGAATTACGAGCAGAGAGGATTTAAAAGCATATTTCATGCGTGCCAGTCAAATCTTCTTGCAGACTATTGTTCATGGTTATCTCTAAATTTAATTGAAAACACTCTACATTTAATGCAGCTGGGGGCTCCTGACTGAAGACAAAATCTACTCAGTTGAAGAATTATTGCAAGAATGCAACAGAACAGGGTAAAGTTACTGCCTCCAACACCTCTTCCAGCTTCAAAGCAAGGCCTGAATTCAGAGGTTGTGCACAGTGGACAATGTCGGGGACCAACTGTTAACTGAGAATTATGTTCCAGGTACAATCTTCTCCCAGATTGTTAAACAAATCTATTTCTACTGTGTTTTCCCCCAAAATGAAATCCTTCTTAACAGGAACAGTGCTTCAAAGCAACAAGCAGTATTTTCTGGATCCCTTCTTAGACTAAAAGTTAAGTATTTCTCAAAGGTGTTACTCCTACCACGTTTAGTAGTAACATTTCATTCTTGACAATGGCAGAGTTAGTCTGAAGGACAATATGAACAGACATAGTACAATGAGGGGGAAGAACGACCTAATATTAATTTATGCTGTTTACTTTTCAAGCATGTATCACTGCAAAATCTTTTGTAAAACGCTGTCAAAGCAGGACAACATGATACCAAATGCCTAATACCTTCCTTTACAAATTTTTGGTGAAGCAAGCTGCTATAGTTTCACAAACTGAACCCACTATGAATTTACATGAAAAAAAATAAAAAGCAAAACAAATATTAGAATAACTCTGCTCAGGCTCTTAGCAGAAACAAATCTTTTCGAAAAGGTGCACAGAACAAGTTGAGGTTCTTAGTTCCCAGCTGCCTTTAATGGCAAGTGATATTGTCATGCCGCCCATGACAATACATACATACATACAACACCTGTATGTTCTTTTTGTTTGTTTTTCTTCATTTCTAGATTACTACCTATTTCTAAATAACAATTTCTATTCTATCGATAGAATATATTGCTAAGTAATAAGATTTCAGCCTAAATCTCCAAATCTTCATGCTCAAAGCTTTCCTTTGAACAGGTGTGAGCCATTAGAGATGGGCAAAAAGCAACCTACTAAAGTACTTCTTCACAGATAGTACTGGCCAAACCCAGAGTACATTTAACATAGGCAAAGGTGCTTTCAAAAGCTCAGACCAAGGTTCTTTATTCTATTAAGCAGCACTCATCACAGACCTTGTTTCACCATCCAAAAACAGATATAAATATTAGTTTATATAAAATAAATTGCTGTCTTGCAGTAGCTTCTTTACTCACAAATGCTTTCCTCCTCTCTCAAGAGCTAATGATCTTCTATAAACAGGAAAAGAGACACAGTCATGTAATTTAATAAAGAGTATTATAAGCATATATAGAGAGAATACAGGTACAGGTTTAGAGTGAAGAGACCAGATAATTAAAAAAAAAAAAAAAAAAACAAAAAAACAAAACACCAAGGATTTTGCTACTAACTCAGGTTGCTTAGAGAAAATTAGATGAAATATTAATTTTCTATCATCCCTATTATTCTTTTCCTTTGAAAGGAACATCTTTAATACCTACTAGATTCAAAGCAAGTATCCTACAGTTCTCTCACTGAACCCAAAACACATTTGGGGAATAGCAATCACAGTCAGGAAGACTCGGATAAATGCCAAGGAGCCCTGAAGTAATCAGTGCTTCGACACGATGGTAACAGATACCTTCAAACACCTCCTCCCACGGCTCAGCCCTTCAATTAGAATCCTATTGCTGAATGGGGACCCAAAAAAAAAAAAAAAAAAAAAAAAAAAAAAAAGACAACACTTGATCATTTCCTTTTTCTTTACAGGAGGAAAAAAAAATTCCTCCTGTAGTTTCCTTCTTTAAAGAGAAAAAAAAAAAAGGAAAATCAAAACAAGAACGAAAACTACTTCTGAGTAATTTCACTTCCACCAACAATAATTCAGGAAAAAATGCTGAAGAACTAGCAGATAGGAAGTGAGCCTATGCCCATTAGTTGGATCCTTACTAACCAAAGAAAGCTAAGAGTAACATGTTCAACTCACACTTTTTTATGTCTTAAAGGTAACTTTGATCTATTATATCAGGGTGATCTTTACCCTGAGCTACCAGGACGTGAATGAAAATGGGAGACGAGTCCTGTGCATACAGGACTGGAGAAGGAAATAGGAACAGGTCAGGTGAGCAGCGGTGACGTGAGGAGAACATAAGATTTAAGATGTATCAGAATCTGAACTGCATGAGAGAGAAAGCCCACGAGAGAGACAACAGGACCACATGAAGGGAGCAAAAGGAGGAAATGAAGGACAATGGTGGTAGGAGCACAGAGTCCTTGCAAGTAGATATAACTGTTAAGACAGCTCCTTGACATTGCAGAGAAAATTCACCAGCTCCACAGAATAGCCCTTGGAGTTTCTCTATGGGGTTTTGATGCAGTTAGAAAGGAAGATTAATTGGATTAGAGGGCAGGAAGAGCCCTGAAGAGAGTGGGAAAGCTCTAAGGCAAGGCCAGTGAAGGGGCTTCCTGTTTCACTCAGGAAAGTCCACACCTGCACGCAGCTATCAGGGCTGATAGATGGGAGCAGAAACCTTCACAAAGAACTAGAGAGAACTGCTGGATACAGGTTTGAGGCAGGAACTGTTAGTCTAACAAGGTCTTAAGAAGCTATGAAGTCATGAATCTCCTAAAATGTCAACTGAATGAACTGGACTACCCTTTTAATCAACTGGACTCAAAGAATATTATGTATGGATTTGCAATCTCCAGGAAAACAAATCCAATACAATTGCAAGTGACAGTGAATCCCATTAGAGTTATGAGAAAGATACTGAGAATCCATCTCCGAATCTCTCTCTCTCTCTCACACACACACACACACACACACACACACACACACAAACACACACACACACACACACACACACACACTTAGTAATAAGCTATTATAAGAATAATTGGTGTCTTATGAACAGTCTATGTTTTGGAGTTTGCTCCCAACCTTAGTACAAAATAATGTAAAAGTAGACACAGGTGCAGGGCAAGGAAGACAACCTTTTGCAGCTAAACATCTCAACTTGAAAGGTTTTAAAATATTTTGCTTTAAGTAGTATGATCTATCACTGAGGAAAATAAAAGCTACCAAGGAAAGGTTATGTTGAAGCTGCTTTGTGTGTCATTTGTTGCTATGTACTTTAAAATTCACTGACACACATACAGCGTGTGGATCATATTCTGTTTATGCAATATGCATAAATCTGAATGAATAAAAAATTAATTCTACCTCAAGAAGTTTATGCTGTCTTCAAACATAAAAAGCTTCAACGGCTCTTTCGTGTCTCTGGATGTACGTACAAGCTTCAGATTGCATTGTAAACTTCTACCTAGGATGCTTGAAAAAATGCTTTAAAACACAGCCAATTGCTGGTAGGCTAATTTATGTTTTTAATGGAAGGTTTGATTATGTGTTGGTGAACTTCAAGGACTTTCACAGCAAAATCAGATAGCCACTAGTAAACACCTAAAAGAATAAACATATCCTAAAACATCCTTGGCTGCTTTGTCATAAATTTGATCAGACAACTGAGCTGGAACCTCAAGGAATTACAATTTGGAATAGACTTTTCATGCAAAATACAACTTGAATGTAACCTCTGCAGAGAGAGCTGGGCCTGTTCAGCCTGGAGAAGAGAAGGCTGAGGGGGGACTTGATCAGTGTCTATAAATACCTCAAGGGAAGCAGTGAGGAGGAGGGGGCTGGCCCCTTTTCAGTGGGACTAGAGGAAATGGTCACAAACTGAGACACCAAAAGTTCCACAGGAACTTCAGGAAAAAGTTTCTTAACAGTGAGGGTGACAGAGCCCTGGAACAGGCTGCCCAGAGAGGCTGTGGAGTCTCCTTCTCTGGAGAGCTTGAAAACCCACTTGGATGAAGCCCTGAGCCACCTGCTCTAGGTGACCCTGCATGTCAGGGGGATTGGACTGGATGACCTCTAAAGGTCCCTTCCAATCTTAAGGAATTTATGATTCTGTGGTTTTCAACTTGCATATCTTTTTCATTCAGAACATGGCCAAAATATTTTGCAAACCATAGAGCATATCTGTTTCACCTACCAACGGAAAGCAGCGCTCTCTAGGATGAATTGTAACAACCATTTATAATAGCAGAGAACAGTACAAAGCAATATAGGACAGGAAAGGAAGAACTGCACTGTAACTGCCAGAGACGTTTTTAGGTTGACGGTGTAATTATCCAGGGTGGAATCCTGCCAGGAAATGAGCTCGCAATACTCTTGCAAAACACAACCTCAGATCATTAATCCAGCTCTTCATGTCATTGAGCTAACCGTATCATTTCACATTTCACCAGGGCTGGTCTGCATTGTGTGGCTTGCGTGTGCCAATAACGGTGCTTGGTGTCTTCCTGCTCTCTTCACCATGGGCAGACCCCAAAAACCTGTTCCCCTTCTCCCACAGACCATTTTTGAACTTGCAGTGTTGATAAAAGATGAATTTTGCCTCATTCTGCTTAGAGGTAGAAAAATTCTAAATAGCACTATTTCCTGAATCTTTTTTTTTAAAAAAAAATCATACATACTAAATAATAATAATAAAAATGTTAGAAGATGTTATCACTTAATTCAGGAACTTAATTAAGAAGAAAGTTACTCCAACGCATTCCTCTCGGATGCTGCCAGCTTTACAAAGCACAAATGTACAAAAAAACCCACATTAGCTAATAGGAAACAGGAGTAACAAAGAAGCTAAATAATTGGTCTGATATCACACTAATGAAGGCAGTACCTACGAACAAACTACACAGCCAGCAGCAGATTTTGCTGGTGATCCAGAAGTCATACAAGGTTCCTGGAGGAAAGCGAGCCAAATCGAGTCAGCAGCAAAGCCCCAGAGAGGATTTGCCAACAGATTGAGAAGGAGCAAGGCACTCGTGTCAGCACCGACGACGCTGAGCTTGAGTTCAGTTCTACACAAAAGTCCACCCGCACATGGTAAGAGGACAACCAGATACACAAGGAGAAGACAGGTGAAAACATATCCTACGGACAGGACAGACTGAAGTACTCACTGCCCTGTTATTTGTACAGGATTTTTTCCTCTGCCTGGTCATACAATCTGCACTCACATGATCATTTGAGTGCGATTCTTAAGGACTGAAGAACCTCTTTGAAATCCACCGTATGGGTGTTGGGAGGCCCCAGTCATTGAAATTCAGTAAGAATTGCACATCGGATTCCTCCAGGCTCCCTGTGAAAGCTCAGCTGCTGTTCTGCCAGCCTGGCTCTAAAACCCAGGAATGGTGATGACAGCAGATGTTATCTTCAGATTATAGGATTTACAATGGAAATGTCTGAAAAGCACTTAATTTTGCTGCAATAAAGAGAACTATAACCAAATTTCATAAAAGGGAAGGGTTTTGTTATGGACATTTTTTAAAAAAGGATATTTTTCCCTACCACAGACAAAAATCAGAAAGCACGTGGCATGTGTTACCTTCTGAGGGAAGATTATCAGTTGGTTGAAAGCCTATTCCTTATAATACCACTTTAAATGTCAAATATATTTTTTTTTAAACTAGTATTATATCTGCCATTAAAGAAAGTGTTCTTTTCTCAAGCTCAAGTCCCATACCCAAGCAGGCAGCAATTTTTTGACAGAGTGCATATTTGGAAACTTCCATTTTAACCTAGACTGTAGGCAAACTAATGCTGACATTTATAATGTGATCATCAACATAGCAAAAAGTTGCTTTCAATATTGCTATCATCTACATAATTTCAAAATATGGCAATACCACACATAGTATATAGTGGAAACTATATACTAAATGGGAATAGTTATATAAAGAGTGGAAATCACTCTATACTGCTCCATTATCAGGTTGATAATAATTTTAATATCTGTAGCATATATAATAAAATAAAGTATCATAAAAGACCAAGATAGTTTCATTACATTTGCTGAAGAGTTGATGCACTTTCTTTGGGAGAGATCCATAGGAGATCAAACCTAACAGCTACACAGTTGAGCAGGTCCTTCCACATACCTTGTTTCCGCACATCCTCTACTGCAGCAACCAATTCATCCTTCAGATCTTGGCTCTCTTTAGCAATTTGGTCACCTTTTTCCAGGAAGTTTTGGGTGGCCTGCTCTACCGAGGCAGCCAACACGTGAGCCTTCTTGGAGCGCCCCTTCTTTTTGCCGGATGGTCCTTTATTGCTTGTGTTAACCAGGGTTGTTACCTTTGGGAAAAAGAAAGAAGAAAGAAGTCTGAACCAACCTTCAGCTACCACTTGGCCCAGCAGATGATCACACGGTTTCCTGGTGCCAGTATCCTCAAAGTGATGCAATCGCTATGAGATGCATTGACTACACAGAAGCTAAAGCAAAATTTCAAGTCTAAAGCATGGAAACACATAACCTTAAATAAATAAATACTGATTAGAAAAGTTTTCCTTTTTCATCTTTATTTCATCTGGACAAACCAAAGCCATAGTCAAAAAGGGAGAAAAACAAGGCTCATATGGAAGATGCTGGCACTAAAGCATCATTTTTGGCACTGGACACGAAAATAAACCAACAAAATGAAACCTAACCCCATAAGAGTCAGTAACCACTCCAAAAGCAATCCTCTCTAGAGGTAAGTGCTGTCATTTATACATAAGTAGTGATCAAAACCATCCTATCTGTTCTCCAGACATTAAGGAACAAGTAGTTCCTGCTGCACAAGTTTCATTTCATAGGTCAAAACTCATTCAATTTTCTAATGTCTCAGTATAAATAAAATATTGAGGTGACACAACAACCTGACATTGAAACGATCCCACTTTCTTTGCAGTGTTTTTACAATCTCTTAAAAGAATTTGTCGTTATGTTATTGCTAAACTGACTCAAATCTTTGACCAGCCAAAATAGAAACCAGAACAGGTGAGGACATCACACAAGTGTGCTAGCCCAGAAAGTTGCTGCAAGAAAATCAAAATTTTTGCATTAGACAGTGCACCATAACACTGTAAGAAGTTAAAAATTTATTTCTATTCCAAGAAAGGTAAGAAGGTGTTTGGTGGGATTCGGCCCAACAAAGCACCTTTTGTTATGTTTTCCATCATAGATTTTAAATAGAATTAAAAAAAAAAATAAAAGAAAAAAGTGGAAGGTTTACAGCAAACTATCAGACTTGAAAATATCAGAAGCATCAAGGTACTGGAGAAGATACATTTGAGAGTGCTTTTTGTCAGGAAGGACATGGAAATGGGAGTCTTATTTTTCAGGAAGTCTAGTTATATCAAGGTAATATTCTGCCTTCATCTCTTTTCTGTCTGTAGGTACAGAAATACTGCTTTTTTGGTAGGTTCTTCACTACATCATTTTTTATAAAATTTCCCAAAGCTCTTTGTGCAACAGAACATTGCCTACAGAACTAATTTCAGAATTCTTCAAATAATTCACTTGAATTGCTTTGCAGTTCAGCTCCAGTTTGTCAGCAGAACACACTGGTCAAGCTCCTCAGGAGGAGGGCTATGAAAAACAGGCAGGAAAACAGACACTGAAATTAGGAGATTTGCAGATGAAGAGATTAGTGCTTCATGTTAATTATTTGAACTCATTGAACAAACTAATGCAGACTGTCAGATTAGTTGAATAATAATAAAAAAAAATATTTTTGTGCTCGTAGAATTGTTAAGGTGCTGGGAAGACATCAGGATTAGGGAATCCAGCTGGATTCCAGGCTTCCCTTGAAACCATTCAAACAAATGTTATCGGATTCTGCCACCTGCTAGTCTGTTCATTCTATTGAGGATTTATCTATCAAGTGGGATTCATCTCACCTCATATTATCGACAAAAAGTTACACGGCTCTTCTAAGATCATCCTGAGGTATTGATCTGATGGGGTCTGGAGCAGCGCTGCTATAAAAATCAGATGGATGTGTGCTTTCAGATGCATACGTGGCATTGACTTGTAAGGGAAGCTACACAACCCCACTACTATTGCATTATCTGTGTTATAATAACAGGTATGTTTAGAAAAAAAA
>JAUBOD010000776.1:289363-300956 GCA_032353885.1 Nothura maculosa
GGATCAAAAGTGACATTCTTGCTAGGGGACGGGCAGTTGTTGCTAAGAAACTGTTTACAAAGATTCCCAAATCCTGCAGGTCTATCTAAAAAAAAAATTAGGTCATTCCTGGCCCTAGGAAGGAAAGATCCTTACTGATCTAAAACCCTCTTCGTATTTGCTTATTGCTACTAGTTTAGAACACGTTAGGAACGCTGCCTGGATGCTCTGGGTATCGGTGACCACACGTTCCCTTGGCAGAATTACAGATTTTGCAACAGTCCAAGGTCCAGGATGGACAACGTGGGTTCCCATCGCTGCACACACCAGAGTCCAAGCCCAGGCTGAGGGCTCTAGGAGAGCATCGTTATCAGAGCTGAAGGGGAGAAAGGTGCAGATAACCCCGTAACCCACCTCTTAATTCCTGTGGGGTAGAAACACAGGCATGAAGAAAAGCACATGCCAGCAATGCTACTAATTTAAGTATAACGACACTGCAGCTGCTAAAAAGGGAAGGCCGTAACACTCTTGTCTGAAGCCAGGAGGGAACAAAGTTTGCCTCGAGGATGTGACCTCTGAATATGACTGTTCTCCCAAGGGAAAGGGACAGTGTTGCTCCTAAGCACCTAAAGGAAAGTCACAATCCTATTTAGCAGTAACTGAAGAGAAAAGTCAACTGGATGAGAGAAGATGGGAAAGAAAAATTCAATAGTCCACAGCCATTTTTCATCTGTATGAATAATCCAAGCTTGAACAATTTCTCTCATAAAAATAACTATATTTATAAGAAGCCTCAAATGAGAAGGCCGTTACATTGTTTCAGTAATTGTCTTTCAGCTTCCCTTCAAAAATAAATGTAGTGTGGACTGGTACTGTTTTTACACTGAGCAAATGAGCCAGACATACAAAAAGAAGAAGTATCATCCCATGGAGTTTAAGGTAGGAAAAAGGCAGTTATGATAGGGATAATCCCAGAGAACAAGACTTGACATTTCTGAACAAATCTGTCTCATTAAAACTCCAGGGAGGAACCTTAGAAACAGGTCACAAAACACACGTTTGGAGCAAAGGCAACGGACGGTCACTGTATTAGGCAGTACCCAGAGGAAAACAAGGATCACAAAGGACGTGGTGTTTAATCAGGGTTGCTTGATTCAAAGGACAACACAACCCTCCTGTAAGTGACAAAGATGCTCGCAGTACAATTTGTTGAAACTCTCTACAACAGCAAGGTAGAACATTTATGTTAGATTTTAAAGGGTTGTCACTATGTAAAACAAGCTCAAAGGCTGTAAAATTGTCAAACTCTCTTTTCAATGCACGTCGTAGCAGAGACTGGACAGGGCTAAACTTGAAAGATGCTGCTTACAGAGAGGCACAAAAAGAAAGAAAACCCAGTCTTAACAACTAGGATGGGCCAACTTTTCCTTTTCACTAGCAAGGAAGGCACCACAGCTCTAGTACAGCAGGCTGGACAAACTATGCACAAATTAATCTAGAAATATACTTTTCATAAAAATAACCATAGAGACGATTTTAATTATTTACCAAATTAAAGATAACACAGCCTGTTGCCCAAAGGTTCAGACAGCCACAGAAGGGAGTCCTGAGGTGTGCAGAAGCCAGCCTGGCTTCTATTTGTGTATTTCTGTGCTTATCTACATGGAAAATAAAAAATCCACAAGGCTCCAAAGGGCTAAATAGAAAATAATTCTAATAACCATTTAGGAAACCACAGATCTTCCCCATGCAAACCATTAACAAAAATAGTAATAAATATTGGATTACATTGGGGAAAAAAAAAAGACATCTCCTGACATCCCAGTCTCTTTAAAAAATAAGATAGGATAGAACACATGGAATAATAGATCCTACTTGATCAAGGCCTCATTATAATGAAAAGCATTTGCTAAGTTTGACACACACACACAGAGCTCTTACAAATGTTTTTCTGTGCTTTAGAACACCATAAAATAATGCAGCAGTGGAACCAAGGGTTACAATAACCAATAAAATATTCAGAAATCCCCCGAAGTGTTCATTATTATAATAAACAATAATTAAATGCAGTTACATATTTTTCATCTTTTAACTTTATTTTGCATAACTTGATTTTAATGAATTTAATATCTCTTCAAAATCTGTATTTCTAATACAATTTTTATTAAATTATTTCTAATAACACATATATCCATTTTTTGGTTTAGACGAAAGTTTAAGATTGAGCATATTCTTTAGGTGGACTTTTTTTTTTCTTCTAGATTTTCCAATTAGAGAGTGTTGATAAATATAGCTAGAAAAAAAAATGCTTTCTTCAGTGGTGATTAAATAAGCGCAAGGACTATAAATTGCAGTATCACTATAGAGATGCAGTAACTTTAAGTAGTTATAAACCTTCCTCAAATTCATTTATTTTATTAGATTCCAAAAATGGAAACCCTCTAACTCTTCTCCAGTCATCAAAAGTTCCTCAAAGAAACAAATTAATCATTTTAACATACTGACAGTGGCCACAAATCTTGATGTATTTTGTGTTTAACCTTGTAATATCCTCATTGTATTGAAAATATTCATTGCATCTCATTGAACTGAATATATTCCACTGTAATATCTTCATGGGTTTAGGATTCAGTCCCACGATGAGCACATTGGATATGCACATCTATAACTTGCTTTCCAATCATTAAAACAACATTCACAGTTTTCCTTCCTCCAACTACTTCTCTGAGTGATCTCCAAAAGGTCACTATTCTCATTACATTTCATAATTATTTAATGCCTAAAGACTAATCAAGAATTGTCCTTCATCCCATGACACTCCTACCAACCTGCCTAGGAGGATTAGAAAGAAAGCTACTAAAAGTCACCAAATATTCTATTTATGTATTTATTTTAGGTGTTGGAAGGTTAAGGAAAAACCTGTTCGCAGAAGCTGTTTGACTTCCAGAAGATCTTGCAGATATAATGGGCAATCCTGGCAGCTCTGCAAGGTAACACAGGTAGGCACCCCAATTTCCAGAGGTTTCAGCTAGTTGCTATCACTGCAACACGGGATACAGCTGCTACACTTGACTCCACGGAGTCAAAGGCAGAGCCAACATTAGGGATGCTGAGCACAATCTTAGCAATATTAATGGATATTCTGTCATCAGTTGCAAGGGGACAAAGGTTTCAATGATCCTAATTCCTTTAGTCACAAAGTTCCCTCCAAAATTATCTAAGATGTTGGAAGGAAGCCTGATTAAAAAAAAAAAAAAAAACCTACTTTTTCCCTTTTCCCCTTCTTCATTGCTTCTTTGCAAAGTATTTTTCATATTAGGTGTGTTTCATTAGATAGTGGATTTTTTAAAAAAAAAGATTTTGGCCACCTAATTACCACAAGAAGCATGTTGTGTGAATATAGTTAGAACTAAGATTCAATACCATTGACTTTTTCCATGTAAAGCAAGGTCACCTATTCAGAAAACAGTATGCTTTTCTTTACAGACCCTTTTCTCTTATCCAAAGACCTGTGAGTACATGAAGCTGCCCAAAGTCTTCTTTGAAGACACATTTCTCGCAGCCACATGCTTTGTTCATATTTTAAGTATCCCAACTGTAACAGTCAAAAAGTGACTTCAATTATAACCCTTTATTATTTATGTCTAATTAAAGCTATTTTTTTAACTATAGATATATAAAAGAAAAAAAATCAAGACTTGGAAATTCTCTCTCATATCACCTTGGTTTCATCCTAACGGAAAAAAAAAAAAATCATGTAAGATCTGAGAGACACCCAGCCAACATCAGTTACTAATGGCTAAACTACAGAGTCTCCCTTGATCCCCCTCTGATTTAAGAAGCACTTAAATCCTTGTGTTTTATCTCCCAAGGGCCAATGAAGGAAAAGTTCTCACCATTCCACGGCTACAAGGTCCTTATGGCACAAGGAACCTTCCTTCCCGACATCACAGCCTACAGAGCAACAGATCAGACCTCCTTTCACCACCAACAGTTTTATGGTACACGAATTAACCCAATCTTTACATCATTATGGAAAACTGACCTCCTCTACTCTCTCCCCACCATCTCCAGAGTTTCTCCTTTGTCCTGAACGAGATGTTTATGAAAAAATAAATAAATAATCCACTAGGAAGCTGTTCTTGGGCTATGTCAATTTTTTGTTTGTTTCTCTTGGCTGCCTGTCAAGCACTCAGCAAAAATAAACTCATTAAGCTGCCAGGGACCTGAGCGCTCTGGTGTTGTCAGTACATTTCAGCATCATTCCCATTAGCCCAAAAGCTGTAACATTGTTAAAATAAAGTTAAGGGGACGCCACCCTTCTGACGCAATCACATTAGGAAGGGTCTATCAACATGAGGTAAGTCTCATGCGGGATCTAAGATAAAGGGTGTAACTTTAGCACCTATCGAGTCATAAAAAGCCTAAAACTAGCAGCAACTGAGGAGAACATGGAGTGTGGAGCCCTGGAAATGTAGCTACATTTGCACTATTGTTACAGCTCTCAAGCTCATTCAGTTTGCGAGAATCTTGGTTTTCCATCCAAACTACACAACTGTCCTCACACACAACTTCATTTTCATGGCACCAAATTTGTAGTTTGTTGAACACACAGCACAGTTTAAGATTCAAATGAATGCTGGAAGGTTTGGAATTTGACTAAATAAATAAATAAATAATGTTTATAAATAAAAAATTCTAGAGTGCAAGAAGAGCTTAAAGCCATCCACCGGTCCAATACACTTGCTGCCATAACCATATACCTAATTCTTCCTAACACAGATAATAAATTTAAAGGCAAGCTTGGCTATGTGCAGGCCCTGCCGGCCCTAAAATATGGAAGTGTTTTTTAATCACTTGTAATTAAGCAGAACAGGTACTTAAAAGCTGTATCCATTCTGTCCTTGACATTTCTTACTCAAAATTGCAGTCACTGGCCATTTTCTATACCCTTACTGGCAAGTCCAAACGCTCTTATCTAAACGGTCACAATTTGTAAACACTGAATAATAACCATTTATGATGAGTTTTTGTGAATTCTCTAACAAAAATAAGACTACATAGCAACTTTTACTTAAAGATTTTGTCGCAAGAAAAAGTTGCAGTTATGTAGTTAAAGTTTTTATTTTAGTTAAAAAAAAACTTGAATAACTTTTCATCATTAAACTTTTATAGATAAGCACAAAAAAAAGGCAATGGGTTTCTATGCTCAAATTTGCTCTATAAATACAGAGATATATGCTAAAGTACCTGCAGCTTCTGCTTTCAGGGTGTTTATCATGAAGCTAATGCACTCCATAGGGAACATGTATTATGGTTCTTTTATCAAACAAAATAATTGAAACACAGGCCATAAACAAATGTCAGGTGTGTACATTAGCACCATCTTGCTTACAGATGCAAAATTACAAAAGAAAAAGAAAAAAAGAAGTATATACTAAAATTTTAAACCAAAGCCAGAACTATTTTTATTTCATAAACTAACTTGGAAGTCAAATCTTTATGAGCTGAATTTTTAATTTCCTTTATATTTTAAAAGATTCAGAGGTCTGATAGAAGCAGTTTTCTCAGTTTTGCAGAAGATGGACAGTTTCTGTATTTGGAATTATAAAGAATAAACTATTTTCAACTGATCCATATCTAATAAGACAGATGTAGTTGCTCCTGGTCTGTGTGAACTTTAATATAAAATGGGCTACGATGTAAAAATTGTTATATAATTCTACAAACACACACTCAAAGGAATACAGAAGGCTGGCTTTTATCAGTAAATAATAAATTAAAAAATAAAAGTCCATTATTTATAAACAAAGGACAATGATTAATCCATTTTCAAGAAGCTTTAAGTTATTTAAAAGCTTAAGTCCCACTTTCAGCAGTGGCTTGGGGAGCTGGGAGCACAGCCTGATTCAAACCACCTCCACTTTCTCCTTAAAAAAAGTACATTCCAAATTCCACTTACTTTCAAATTGCCTGTTGTTTTAACATTCTTGTGGAAATTTAGCATTACATAATGTACTATTTTTTAAACAATACAAGTTCAAAGAAAAGGATAAAAATACTGCATAGGAAAATGGTATGTAATTATCATTATAACACCAGTGATAACAACACATTGAAATATCTATAAAGATTGTAAAAAAAAAAACCATAAATTTCTTACTTCTGAGCCCCAAACTGTGAGATTTTCTTGCTGTATTAAAGGATTCAGCTTCACTTAAAGGAGTATTTCTCATTACTTAACAAAAAAATCCCAAAATCTTCAGCAGTCTCTGCAGCAATGCTGAAAATATTTCCTTATTGTTCTCAATGACAAATAGCAATGCAAGGGGTGATGTGACAGAAAAACACAGCTGATCAAAAAGTAGTGCAAAGAAAAGAAAAACTTGCTATAAGAAAGTGCTGATTCATGGAAGCTACAGTCTTTTAAAACATGTATATGTCAACATATGCAATGAAGAACTATTAACCCTTCTCTTTTTTTTTTTAATTTCCATAAAGTCATACACTTTCATGACAAGATATAACTTGGAAAAAAAAGAGTTTTTGCAATAAGCAGGGGTAGGATATTCCCAGTTTGAGGGAAAAAGTTTCTGTTTGCAAGAAATTTTCAACTTCTACTCCTTGCTCCAACTTAGAGTAAAATGCTATTCCAAAGCATAAGAACTACCAAAATATGAAAATCAACCAACTGCACCAATAGGCAGTGGTCACAATAATTTCATTTCCTGGCGCAGCTGTTCTCCAATTATTTAAAAACTCTCTTCAATCCATTTCATCACTTGAAAGTTCCAAGAAGTCCTCCTCGCACACAATCACTGCACCGCTCAGGAGCTTAGTGTCTTAGGACCTTCTTACTGCAGGGTATTCAATTGCTGAAGGAAATCATTTACGGAAACTGATGTGCAAAGCTTTTATCCATAAACCTGACATTGATTCACATCTGGAGAGCACTGAGTCTGCCCAACAAGAGATTCAGTAAGCTAGCATTATCACTCCTGAAGATACAAACTGAGAAAAAAAAGTCACTATCCAAGGAGTAGTTTCTACCCCAGCAATTAGTATGGATCAGTAAAATATATACATATAGTGCAAAAAAAAAATAATAATCCATCATTTCTGCCTTAAACTCCAGGAAACCAAGTGAAACTATTCTTGAATTATCTTTGTAAATAAAGAATCATGAACTCCCACAAGATGGTAAGAACTTAGAGCACAAAAATACCCATTTATTAACTACTACTTTTAATATGTCAAATCTTGTTTTCTTTCTTTAGTCATGTTAGTCATATTTGTTACAGCAGTATTAAATACTTTTTGCCCCATTTACATTAAAATATTAATCAATACTCAAGGGTCAAGACATGAATTATAAAACAGTAGGATCCACGTAGGGCTTGTAGGGCTGTTGATGCATCTAGAGGACCTTACACAACAATCACTTTTTTCCCCCTCGCAAAACCTCGCTGTGCTGAAAGCCCTGCTTCCAACTAACAAGCAGTAGAGCATATTTAATCCCCAGCAAAGTTTTTTCTAACATATATTGTGTTTATATCAAAAGTGCAGCTTATTATAGTCAAGAAGCAGCTCTTAGCTGGCCTCTAACATACAGCTCTGTTTTTGTCACATTCATGGTCCCCCTCCAACCCTAACTTTTGTTGCATCATCCCTCAGATTATCTTTCTGGGACAATTTCTACTGATCTGGATGACAAAGAGCTTAAATCTAATTATGACCTAAGTACACTAGAGTGGTTAGTATGAGGTTAACATTGTTATCCTTGGCTCCTGTAGCTGTCCTATATATTTACAGCTCCTTTGTTTTAGATATAACCTATATATGTTTGTCATCTGTTTTGTTCTGCCTATGAACAAACAATAGAGGAAACAAATAGATTAGCTTTGCTTAGCCAAATCATAAGACAGGTATTATTAAAAGCAAACTCTGCTCTGCAATACAATGAATTGTATGGTTGTGGCATTGCACATAGGAAAAAAAATCCATTCTCTGATGTTTAAACATCATGTAAAACCTACGAGGCACTGTCATAACTACAGTAGTCTGGAAAGAAAGAAACACAATTTAAATACATGTTACTATTAGGAATGTGAAGCCAAATATAACTAGAAGATAAGTATCAACAGATTAAAAAAGAAAAAAAAACATATTTTGTATCAGTAAGTGTAAAAAAATGTATAGGAAGGTTAAACGCTTTTTGGCTGAATGAGAAAAAAAAAAAGAAAATTGAAAAGGGAATTTTCTGCAAGCAAAAGGAATCTTAGCCAGCACAAAGGCCTGCTGCTAAGAAGGGGCTGCTGTCTCCACTAATAGGGCAGATGGATTCAATAAATATTTTGGTATTTGGAGAGAAGCAAGATTGTTTGTGCCTCATGAGAATGAAATGCTTTTTAAGTCCATTAGTAAACAAATGTTTGAAGACAATGAGTTTTAAAACTGTATTACTTTGTGATGCACATTTTTAAGCCAGGAGATTCAAGTAAGATGACCACAGAGAAGAATTCTCCAAGAAGTATCTAAGGATGCCTCTATTCATTGACACAAATTTCTACTATTTCTGAAAATATCATGGAAACTTCAAACGTTTGGAAGGAGCTTCAGAATCCAGACAGCTTAGAATGACGTCAATCCCCAAAAGAATAATAGGAAAGCTGATACAAGATTCAATCAATACATTAAAGATGCATATGAAATACAGACACATATGTAGACTTCTACGGCATTAAGACACTGATCACAAAATAGTATTAAGCAAATTAAGAACAGGCATCTTAAAACAAAGAAAAAATGACAAGAATGCCTCATGACATACTGAATATTCATGCAGAGCTCCCCAAAGGTGGAGCCACTACTATGAAACATGCTTCTTCTATTACCTATAAGTGTATGTACAACTCGTTAATCAAGACATCATAGACTAGCAAAATGTTCTATACCTTAGCATATTAGCTAAATCAGTAAAACAAAACAACAACAACAAAAAAAGTCAAGACCTTTTCTGGTAAATTCAACCTATGATAGAAACAGCACACTCTTAAATAAAGCCACACACAAAGTTATAAAGCTACAAAGAAGAAACACACACTAGTCTCTAGAAAAAATAACTCCTGTGAAAAGGAACAGGACTGAAGAGATTTGATCACTGAAAGCGAGATCACGATGTGCGATGATAGTGAAAGGGTTAATATTCATTCTGACGTGATACATAAACAGAAGAGCTGCATTAGAGAAGTGATTTTTTTGACTCACAACACACTGCTGAGATAAGATACTGGCAAACGGAATCCAGTTCATATTTCTGTGAAAATGTTGAAAACATGGAAGTGATTTGAGGGAGAAAAAAAAAAAAAAGACACAGAAATTAAGTTGTGAAGAAAATGCCTGTAGTGATAACCATTATCTGGAAACTAAGGCTGCATAACTTTATAAGCACTGGAATCTCCACCTCTTACTATCTTCAAATAAAAAATCCATTTTTTTCCTGGAAAATATGTTTCAGACAAATACGAGTTCTTGCATTCAAAAGTAACTGGATAAAATCCAATAAACTATAATGAACTCACAGCAGAAGATCTAATTGCTTCATTGAGCTTTAAAGTCTGAGTTTGGGTTTTCAAAGGCGGTATCGTACGCATCCAATATTAATATGAAAAAAGGAGCTTTCAAAAATATGCATAAATTATGGTGGCATTTCCATATAAGGGCTCCAGCAACACTGGCAAACCTCTGGAGCTTTCCCATGGAGGCTTCCACCACCAGCAAAACCCACCAGCGTGAGAAGAGACACGTTGCAATTGTAGGGGATTCTTTCTGCAGCAGCCCCCTGAACAATGATTTTACAACAGACTATAAAAGTTCATCCTTCAGGTCAGCACTTTTACTCTACTAGAAATAATTCTGTTTATAATGAAATATAAAAAATACTGTTACAACATACAGCATTAATCATAAAAATTACACATAAAAAAGAAGCCCTTTAACAAGTACAAAGCACGAGAGATCTGTGGTTCTCATTACTCACAGCATTTAAGCCTGCTCCTATTTATGTTACGTATCTACCCTCCGCTCCAAATCACACAGTATATCCCGCAATCTTGACAAGTGAGGAGAATCCCCATTTCCCAGGAAGCACATGCCAACGCAGTGCCTAACATGCAGGATTTTGCCCTGCTCAGCCCCAAGGAGTTTTGACACACGAAGGGCTGCTGCATTACCTAGAGGTGCCGAAAATAGCCAAGGTTCTGAAACACATTTCTCCCGGCAGAGCAGAAATAAACTTCTCCTCGCTCAGTAAGCAGGATGAAATTGCCTGAAATGTACCAGCTACCGAATAAACGTTACTACACAGGGGATAAATGGGAAGAAAGAAAAGAAAGGAATATCTGACAGAGAAAATAGGCAGCACAAGCTCGAGATGCCTTGAGAAGCAGGTGCACGCGACCTATTACTGCAGTAAAAGTTACTTCCAAGCGCCGCTGTGGCCGGGCAGCTCCCGGAGTGTCCCCATGGCTGCGTTCCCAACGCAGCAACCCACAACGGGCGAAGGGGAACGAGACAAGCAGGTCCCACCATCACCATGGTCCAGGTTGGTCAAGCCCAGACTCTGGGAGAACCTCCTGTGGACACGAGGAGCTGGTTTCGGACTCTGCAAACTTGGAGCCGTTGCCACTAGAGCGGATCCTTTGACACCGGCTGGGACCTGTGGGGCTGGACGCTGATGCCGGCTCCAAAGCCACCCGAGTGGGTGGCCGGGAGCGACTCGGATACTGGAAGAGGCCTAAAGGGATGAAAGAAGCTGCTTTCTTGGGGATGAGGGGAGGACACCACGACCACCCCCTGCCCATGGGCTCGCTGAGCCCCTGCCCCGTGGGGACACACGCCAGATGGATAGAGAGCAGGAAAGGAACCTCCGGCGCCTGAAGAGAAGGAAGATTTAGAAGAAATAAGGAATAAAGAGCCAAGAAAATAACGGCGGAGCCACCTCGAAGCCACGCGAGGTAAATAAAGGCGTGAGCAGGGCGACATCCCCTCCGATGCTGCCTCTGCTTTGCCCAAAATACAACAATTCCACCTTCCTCCTTCCCATCGCCCGCACGCCACGGAACGACCGTTAATTCAAAACACGGAGCAACCGTTAATTCAAACCCGGGATTTAAATGGAGAGCGGGGGGGAGGGGGGAGAGGATTATCCCCGCGACCGGCTCTGCCGCTGGACGAGAATTAGAAAATGCGGTTTAAAAAAAGAAAAAGGGGATAAAATAAAGAAAGGGAAGGGCAGAAGCGGGTGGTTATTATGGGCGCTGGGTGGGTGGGAAACGTGGGCAGGGGGAGCCGGGGGGATGGGGCGGAGTGGGGAAAGGTGCCTGAGGAGAGAAGAAAGGGAAGGAGGACCAGGAAGCGCGAGGAAGGATGAGGGGAAGGGGGAGGAGGATGAGGGGGATGAAAGGAAGGAGCTCGCGGAGGATGAGGGCGAAGAAAGGAGGATGCTTCTCCGCGGCCTCACCTCCGCTCGCTGCGCGGCTGCCGGGGCAGAACCGCCGCCTCCTGCTGCTGCTGCTGCTGCTACTGCTGCCGCTCGCGGCCGCCGGCAGCGCCC
>JAUBOD010000776.1:317131-329275 GCA_032353885.1 Nothura maculosa
CAAGATATGAAGAAGACTGAACCTACATACAACTGAACAGAGCAAAGAATTGTCACAATGTTGTCTGCTCCATTTATATTTCTAAATAGGGTTTTTATTTTTCCTATCAAATCTTTTTGACAAAAGCTTAGAACAGCAGATTCAAATCAAGCAAAATATGTGAATTCCGTCTGAAAAGAGAAAAAAGGCAGCAAGGAAATAAACCATAAAAAATAATGTTTTTTAAATTGATTCTTTTTAATAATACTAAAAAAAAGCTTCAGAAACATTGTGAATTATTTCCCTTAGGATGAAACAAGTATTTTTTTCAACTCAAAATAATTATATTTTTCTGTCCAGAAACAAAACTAAAATGAATTATCCAAGGAAAATATTGTTTCTTTTTCATGTCCAGTCAATAGACAACAACAAAAATGAAATTAGGCATTCATACATTTCTTATTACTTTTGTTGCTGCTAGTACCAGAGTAGAGGTCGGATGTAAAAAAGAAGAAAAATCAGTTTTTGTGACAGACGCAGAATTCATGAGGAATACAAGCTTTAAGGAAGGCTCTAAAAGTAATGGATAAGGTAATGGACGTTTGGTTTTTAATATGGAGCTTTTCCTGTATACAAGGAGTTGCATAAAGGAAAGTCTGACAATATATAAAGGATATGTTGAGATGGGAGCAGTAAAGGCTGAGAACATCCACAAAGGGCAGCGTCGTAACAGATTAATGGGTCGAACAGGCTGCAGGCAGGTAGGAAACATAGTGCCTTTGAAGACAAGAAGCTCTCATTTAACACAGAAACAGGTGGAACTAGCATCTCATCTGTGTTAATATTCAGCAGGCTCTCTCGTAAGAGAAAATCTTATATGCTATGGATTTACACTTGCTCCTTTTCTTTCCCTTGCCCATTGCAATCTTCTTCTCCAGCCCCTGGTGCGTTAGGCTGCCCAGGTTGGTATATGGGGTGCATAGTTTCAACCAGCAGTTCTTGTCAAGGCAGTTCTTATTTGCCAGAGGGCAGAAAAAATCATCACACTTCCAGGACTGTTTCTATGGTGCTAGAATTGCAGTGTTCTCCGTTTGTTATTTCCCACTGTCACCAAGGTCACACCTACCTGGCAAAAAGCCTAGATTAAAGGCTATTTTAGAAAGAGGGTTTCAGCTGGCCAGTGTTAAACATTATTTTGCTCTTGTACAGATAGAGATTACAGTGTTTAAAAACCATGTTCACCAAAAGAAAATGTTTTTATCTTTATTACAGTAAATTTACTTCTTGATCTTCACTGCAGTATCATCTAGCATTATATTCAGTAGCCTTATTCTACTATACAGAGTGCTGCACAACTATAAGAGAAGAATGAGGTTGAGGTAGATGTTTGGTAATACGTAGGATATATACAGTCTTCATAATATCTATCTCTAAATAATTTTATATGATCGAGAATTATATATGCAGAAAGGAGATTTTTTTTCTGGGATCCTATTAACTGTAGCACTCTGAAAACAATGCTATTAGAGTTTTCCTTCTTCTTTCACAAGGATTTTTCCTCCTTAAGTGAATATTTTTGGCAAATAAAATAAAGAGAGAAATTCTCAGAAGTGGTAAACCTTTTATGCTTCTTTACTCCATATCTATTTTTTTAATATTCTCACTTCTCTGCTATTTGGAAGGATATCAAAATGCTATTGCCTCTATGCTGCATTCATTGGCACTTGCAATAGAGAAAAATATGGTCAGATTTAACAAATGGATGTAGAAGAAAAACTAAGTAACCTTTCTCAGAAGAACATATATAAATGACTTCATACATATTTTTCTTTTAATATTTTCAGGAAGATGGATCCCAGTCCATTAAAAGTAAAATTTCCAGAAAGACAAGCACTATGAGGTGTCATCTGTCAAGGTAAGGGTACTAAGAACCACTAGCTGATTGATATGATGGATTTTCACTTTCTTACTGGCTTTTAGAAGGCAGAAAGTGTGGAGCTGAACAGCTGGTAACATTTGCTAAAAGATTATGGTGCTGAGAGTCTGATTTAAATTTGACTTCTTGGCCGTAAACACAAGAACAACACATGAAATGTTCCTATCCGTTACCATATTTTTTCTTGAGAAGAACTACTTCAGCTGCTTTTTATATAAAACTATGTAAGATTAAAAAGAAAAGTGGCTTCCAACTGAAATATATATATATACACACATATATGTTTCCTCTAAGAGGAAGGCATGTAAAAAGGACAAAGCTTTCTTTAGGGAAGCTGCTACCACCTTCTGTAAGTCTGTCGAAGCACATGCAAATCAAAAGAGAGATTTAAAGAAATCGCTTTGGCGAGACAGGAAGATTTGCCCAAATTGTCTCCTTTATGGCTTAGAACTACAAAAGCTTTCCCTGATATATATGTGCTTAGCCATGCCAAATTCTCTCACTACTCTGCTCTATTCTGCAGCTTAGAAATATTTTAGGAGTGATCTGAAATTTGCCCATATGCTGCCACCAAACCTGTTAGCACCTCCCATATGTGCAAGTAAAAAGCGTAGCCCATGGTATTTTTATACTTTCACCAATAGGTAAATAAAATTCACTAGCTATTTTGGTAATTTTTAGAGGGAGATATTTAATCACTAAAGCTAGACCAAGACCAAACCTGTTTAATGACAAACGCTAAAATTAAAGTCCTGATGCTTTCCAAAATTTCTCCTGAAAGACTGGATATGAAACAACTGTCCAGAGGTCCAGAGTTTTGAGAACATAAAAATAAGTATAAAGAAAAATACTGTTTTGGTATTATTATTATTCTTTTTTTGTTGGTTTTTTTCTCTAAGAGGAGTCTTTGTAGATGTAACATGAACACAATGCACCAGCAGTCTCCAAAGCCTATATAGGAGAAGCCTAAATCTAACTGTACAGCACTGTATAGAACTGGAATATGGGTCTGACCGTATCCTTAGAGTAACTATGAGTGAGGTGTTTCTGTTTAAGCTATAGGAATTTTTTAAAAACTAGGGGAAAGCCATAAAGATAGAAACAGTGAAAACATCAGGTATATAGGTTATCTACATCTTGTAGAGCATTTCGAAGAATATTTCAATTCATACAGATTTAGAAAAGCTTCCACACAGTCAAAACCTAAATGAGATAAATTTATTTGGTTTATCTGAGAAAAGATTATGCTTAAGTTACTTTCTGAGCTGTCAGGAGGTACACAGAAAGAAGAACTCCAATAATGGAAAGTTTTTTATTCTAGCCAACAATGAGAGTCGATGGACAAAATCATTTAAATCACTTTGGAAATAAAGCATACATTTTTAAACAGTGGTGGTTCTGTGTAACAAATTACAAAAACATGTTATTGATTTCCTATCATTTTAAGTCTTTATGTTGGGATGTTTTTTTCTAAGAGTGCTACTGCTGCCGAAAGTTACAGCCTTGATGCTGGAAGAGCTCAGCAAAAGTTAAAATGATGGGTTAGGCTGAAGGTCAGACTAGGTGAACATCATGGTCTCCTCCGAGTTTATAATCTATAAATCTTTAATATTAACCCACGGTTTATGCACTTCTGTAGCTATTGTGATAAGTTGCTTTGTCCTTTGGGGAAAATTAAAGCAGATAATTCCATTGTTTTCTTTCCTTTTTCATTTCATAGCATCTTCTAATCTAGCTAGTTTGTATCTGCTGCAAAGGGGAGCATCATGTAGCTCTTCATGTGATGTGAATTCCGGAGGCTTTATTTGATACGCTATGGTTTGCTGACTTTGACAAGAGTTAAGATACTGTGCCCTTTCTTCTCCATCACACCTTTTTGTCTTTTTTTTTTTTATATATAATTTCTTTCCCTGATATTTTTTTAGAAAGCCACAAAAATTAGTCTGTTGAACTTAAATATCCTAATGGGGTTTATTTTTATGATGAGCTGGATGTTATCCATCTATTGCCTGCAGTTGAAACTGTGGATGCCACCAAGAAAGTTACTCTCACTTGGAAGCAATCTTGGGGGACATAATTGAGAATGTTGTTGAGAGGAAATACAACAACAAATCAGCTTCCTGAGCTGTTGGCAAGAATTTATCAAGGTTTCCTAATCATTCATCACACCTTTAAAGAAAGAAGTGGTAACATTTCATGAAATATAATATATGCACTATATATAAATATACTGTATTATATATGCTGGTTTCTATACACACACACACACACACACACACACACATACATATATATCTGCAGTACCTATACCTCCTTTTGCTGTGATTTCTTTATCAGGTAGAGTAGCACCAACCTAGTCATGATTTACTTTCTTGCACGATACTCTTCACTTGCTGGCTGTGGTCCCTGGGTACAGAATTCCAGGCAAGTACTCCCTGTAATTAAGAATAGGTGGAAATTACTTATCAATACTTTATAATTGGCTTACTTCATAAATATTTGAGATGGACTACATCCATCCAGCAAACAAAACACAAAATACTCTGCCAATAAAGGTGGAGAGGGAGATTTTTATTTAAGTTGTACTCATCACGCACTAAAATATTTATGCAGAGATTTGGCTACAAAATAGAATTTGAGATAAGTGACTTTTTTTTTTTTAAGTAGCAACTGGCAGTGATTTTAAGAGACAGCTCTGCTAGTCTGGACTGACTCACTCCAAAACAGAAAAGACACTTCGTTTTTAGCAGTATTTTCGCCTACCTTCAGATCTGGACCTCAGTTCACCCCAGATCTAATGGGTCTTTGTAAGTGCAGGAAGCATTAAGATGATTGAACAACCTAGTGTAAATAACCACACGGAAATTTATTGAAAGGCTATTCAGCAAAAAACATTTTCTTCAGTTAAATTTGGTGGGTTTTACCACGCAGCTAATTCACAGCCTGTGATTTAACCTGGATCAATGATGAATCAGGTGATTCCATTAAATACTTCCCTGAAAGTCTGTACAGCTTGTAGGTATTGCAGAGTAAGGACTCTAGAAAGACAGAAATAGCAACAGAATTTCTAAGATGATGGAGACCACTAAACTAACAGTATGATTCATCTCACTTAACTTTAGCCATCCAACAGGCAGGTGGTGAATCCCAGTTAGTCATCTATTTTTGGCTCTTGTGGGGGAAGATGCATCCTGCCTGCTTTAGATATCTAGTTTGGGAACTCTTCTTTGGGAACACTGGTCTCTCTCGCTCTGCACTGAGTATGGGGGACACCTAGAGGAGCAGCAATCGAAAAGCCAGGTGTTCCAACCCAAATTTAGGCAACGCAAGTCCTATGTTATGATCTTCTATGTTCCAAGACCAAAGCTAAGTGGTTGAGTGTTAAGGGTAGACAGGGGTATGTTGATTTCAGTATGGCATGCCCAAATTTCAATTAAAATAACCAAATAGAAGAGAAAGCAAGAGAGAGCCAGAGGCAAAGTAAATTAAGTCAACTGCAAGACCCAGAGAATCACAGCTGCTTATTCAGCCTTGAGCAAAAGGATTTGATCCTAATCTCAGTGAATTTTATCCCTTCAGCACCATCCAGTTGCACAGGAGGAAGGTTGGGTCCGAGTGCTCCCAATATGCTGTAGCACTGCTGGGCATTCATAGTGAAACAGCAGGGAGGAATGGGCACAGAAAGTGCGATAAAACAGTAAAAGTGAGGTTGGGATTGACATTTCACTTTAATGCTCCTGTGGTCCAGAATGATTTACTGCAGAGTTTGTATCGATTTACAATTATTAGACAGTTACGGTAATTTATGTTGATAAAGCAATAAGGGAGTACTGAAAATATTTATTAAATATGAGAAACTGTAGCATTTCTGCATTAATCATGGAGTGGATCATCTAAAATACATGTGCTAATAAACCACTCGTGAATATTTAAGCTGCAATACAACAAACTAATAGATTGCCTCCTTCATAAAGAGATGAACTTTATGAGATTTTTAATTACTTTAACTTGTGACAAATCACAGGCTTTAAGAGTGAGAGGTACTCACTCTTACACGTGATTTTCTTTTTAATCTATGAATTCCTTAAGAAAACTGCCCTAAAATCAACATTATTTCAACATTACAATTGGTTTAACCAAATTAAGCAAAACAGTGTTTTTTGTAAAATAGAAGAAGATACAAGGGTGAGTCAGATATTCTATTGTATAATGTAGTCAGATGGCTTTTTAGATTTTCTTACACAAAGCTTATTAAAATATAGTTATTCCCAACTGCCTGAGAAAAAAACAAAATGAACTGAAGTTTCTCAGTTCATCATTGCCAGAATCAGGGAACAGATCTACTAAGGGTCAGTCTGGCACTTACATAAATGTCCTGATTAATCAGAGATTAAATAATCATTTGTTCAGCAAATGCAAGAGATGGGGCAAACCTGTCAAACCAGCTGAGCTGGTCTCTTGCTAGGCAGATTTCCAGGTCTCTGGGTTCGTGGACAGTATGTTTCAAGCTCAGTCTTTCCTCAAAAGGGTGAAGTACTTTGGAAGGGACAGTGCCTAGAAAAGAGTTAATCCAGTAAGACCTTCTGCTTGAGTTGTTGCTCTGCTTCAGCTCATACTTATTCTTATTTTACGGATTATTTCCTTCCAGGAAGGACACTTGTAGAAAGGTTATCAGCTTCTTGGAAGGACAGTCCAAAGGAGCCAAGCACAAACCTAGTCCACTTTTCCAAATGAAATGAGCTACAAAGAGCTGCAGACAAACCCTGGCTTTGTTCATGGAGTTGGGAGTTTTGCCATCAATGAAGACCAGAATTTGGCCCCAAGCAAAATGTTTCAGCTCTGACCGAGATGCACATTACAAGCGTCATAAACTGGTTGCTTTTAAATTAGAAATAAGGAAAGAAATGGGCTATTACAAACCATATTCAATAAGGTGGGCCATACAATGAAAAGTCAAAGGTAGTAGAAAACTGCTGTTCTCAATAGAGCATAATAATCTCATTTTCAGGTGAAAATGAGTTTTATAGATACATAGTTGTCATACATAGAAGTCAGACTTACAATTACCAGAAGAAACAACAGCATTATGGCAAACTCTGAGGACAAGTAGGATATATTTATGTAAAAGAAATTAGTGCGAATTGCAAAGGCTTCATTTATGCTATCGCAATGAACAGCCTTTGAAGGCTCCAATAACAGCCTTTTCTTTTCCTGCATTTTTGTATTGCCTGCAAGAGTTCACCATGCACCGAAAATTTGTCATGCAAAGTTTCAGTCTGGGAAACATTAATGTTTCATTTAATCTAGCTTGTGTGCAATTCACAAATTGGAGCTGACTGCCTATTTAAAAGGAACTGTTGCAGGTAGTTATTCCATTAAATGGAATGACTGCTTTCCTCATCCCCCTCCCATACCTCCGTCCCAGTTAAAACCGTCAAACTCTACTGCTTATTCACAGTAATGACCCTTCAGGAGGGTTGTTATTTCCCAGCCACAATATTGATACACAATATATTCAATTCTTAGTAGGTATTCACAGCATATACTATAACAGTCCATCTGTTACTAACACCCTGCTATGCATAATTTTTAGCCTGTGTGGCTTAGGGGTAGGAACGGTTACTTATTATGTTTGCACCGTACTTATCATTCCGCAGTTCGCCTGGCACAGTGGGCATGGGAGGAGGGAAAGCTGGCTGGGTTGATGCAGAGGTGTTGCGAAAGTATATGCTTTTATATTATTAACATTAGGTGCCATTGTAGTACAAATAATAGTAATAAAAATAATGAATATATCTCAAACATAGCTCTAGATGAGCAAGTCTGTTAGGGATTTGCAAATCCTGGACACGTGTCATGTAACCTCCTACTGCAAATCACCAATGCAGGGCAACGTCGGGGCATCCAACAGATACAGATCTTGTTCACTGCTCACTATTCAGTAAATAAAGTCCGAGCAAACTGAGAAGCTACAAAAGCTGATTATCCTTCATTTTCCAGAGAAACCACATATCCTGTCCTGATCTTTCACTTGTGTCTCAAGAAACACTGGCAGAAAGGGTGCGTGGGAGGAAGATCTTTTAGGGACAGACATCCCATGTTTTTTCCATGGCAGCATTTAAAGAGAAAACAGAAATTAACACAGTATTTGCTTCAATGTGGTTAATTTTAAACACAAATATTGCTTGGCCCTGGTGTTTTTATGAGTTCCAGGTGGAAGTTCTATAGCATCAAAGATTCAGCAATATCTAGAGACAATGTAAGCCCATCAAAGGTGGGGGAATTATCCCAATCCTTCCTTTATGTTCTTGGTAGAATACGCAGCTAGCAACTCCCAAAGCCTCCCTCCAGCATTTCTCTGTTGGATTCACATAACATGTCAAAGAAACGATTTTTCTCTTTGATTACTGTAGTAAAATAAAAAGCACTGAAAAAGCAACGACTCAAAAACTTACAACACGGTTACATGAAAAATCCACCCCCCTGTAAAAAGCGTAATAGCTAGGGAGTCAAAAGTTGGTACTCCAGCCAAAAGTAAGCTGTCTCATTACAGCACTTTATTATTACAAATGCCATTTGCAGACCCTTGCAGCAGGAAAGTAAGAAAGGGCAAGTCACCAATCAACTTCACAGGCCAATAGACTATGGTACGTTAAGTCCAGCTTTAATGAATTGGGTCTCTGCAGAAGTTCTGTTTTCTGGCTGAACTGCAGAAGCAGGAGAACATTTTTCTCTCCTACTTTTCTGCCTCTTTCCATCTGGCAGAAGGACTTAATAGTTAGAAAGGAAACAAAGCTCAGGGTCATAAGTTTCAAGACTTGTCTATAGTCTACCTAAGTAATCATAGGCAAAATACAGAGAGTTTTAAGTGTATTGAGGTACTTAAATCTCACTAAAGCAAGTTAGAACTACACACCTAGATGCCTTTCAGAATCTCACAGATTCTTTTCAATTTTAAGTGCTTTTTTCTCCACTGTCAAAGATCTAAGACAATGTGAAACATCTGTGTAAGTGGCTTTACTCTCAGCACTGCTGATTATGTGGCGCTCTAATTAGAATCAATGAGAGGTCTGAGCATTTACTTCACCCGTAAAAAACATTATAAAACAAAATAGGTCATTTTATTCTCCCTCAGTTCAATGCAGCCCAGGTGCAGGATTGTAAACAGGCGAACACGTGTTTCTAAGAGCAAAGAACTAGGAAAGTTGGGGAAGCTGAGGTTGTGCTAAGGCAGCAATGTTTTGATTCCTCTGCTTTTACAGCAAGACTAAGATCAAGGTGGAAAGAGCTACATCTCAACCCAGGGGCACCTCAACTGCAAAGGAGATGCACTCTTATCTAACTAACTAACCCTCCCTTAAAGGACCCCCAAAAGCCACTTACATAACAGGTAGCAGCCGGATATCAACCCTGAAGAGCACTCAAGGTCGGTGTCTCAGGGTCCCCTGCTCAACATTTTTCCTAACACCCCTGCAGCTACTTGTCTGGCTCTGTGCTGCACTCATTTGGGCATTTTTCTTTTTACACTGAAAAAAAAAAAAAAAAAAAAAATCACCAGACGGTCATGCTTACCACAGATAAAAAGGCAGAGAAAGGATTTAAATTGGCTGGGAAATTCAGAGACTGGAAATGCCTCTTCCTGGCAGAGGAAAACTAATGGGTCTTATTGAGTAAAACAATGTTTACCTCTCTTATTACCTCTCAGGTAGCACTGCAGTTACGTGTTTATCTGGGAGAGATAATGAAGAAAAGTGTGAGCAGAAAACACAGAGCTTGTTAAGAGTCGAGGATTAGTCCATGTTATAGCCCAGGCATTATCCCTGCAAGTCATGCAGCCCACACAGCGCTGAACTACATCGCAAGGTTTCAATTCTAATCCTATAGCAACAGCACAAAAATACACAGCTCTTCGGACAACCCTGGAATAACTTAGTATTTTGTCTGTGTGGGATATCAACTTATCCACCATGGACTCAGGATTCCAGATATTCATTCAGTAGGAAAACAGGCTCCTCCATACTTTACTTCTCTTGTCTGAAGACCAGGGGGCTGAACTGTCTTTGGGAGGCTGTTTTCTTTCTTGTGGATGAGCAGCTTATGCCAGGCACCTTTCTTTCAGATGGCTGGTTAACACGATGAAATGTAGTAGGCCTACATTGAAACAACAGTAAGATTAGTAATGGAAAATGTCTGACTTGTATTACACCCTGAAGAATCTAAGTTACCAGCAGCAAATGCAAGCAAGATTTGGCTCACAGTATTAGTGCAAGAAAATATGTGATAAAACATCCTGTGTAGAAAAACAGAATTATGGTTTCATTGCTTGTATATGGCTTCAGGATGCTTTAAAGTTAATTATTCAAAGAAAGGATGAATAAAACTGCTGGCAAATACAGAACAAAGTTATTTAATAACCTACCAAAAACCTAAATAAGTTCAGTTGGCAATACACAGCTAAACTTAAAGAACTTTTCCAAGACCATATATTGTAAAAAAGGAGATATACTTCAGAAGTTGGAACAACATTACCTCACAGTCCAGCTGTTTACATTGTACTTTCAGCTTCTTTGAAATGATGCCAAAATAAAGTAAATTTGAATATTATCTGCAGAGAGGTTCTCTGTGGGATAATCACCAGAATGCTTTTCATTATAACACAATTATATCATCAGCTTCTAATGATCAGAATGCAGAGCAGCTGATTATTTTCATAATGCAATTACTTCATAACAAACATTTTATAAAACTCAGCTGCATGCAAACAATTTTCCCAAAATATCCCATTTGTCTGATTAATCATATGATGGCAATGACTCTTCCTGCCTCCTCCTAAAGGCTCACCTGTTCTCCCTGTGCTTGCAGGCTAACTTGCTCATTACAGTAGTAAATGCTGGGAAGGAAGGGAGCAGGAAAGCTTGTTTATCACAATACGGAGAGGGAATCTAATGGGCAGGTTGTCAAAGCAAGGCAAATGCAGTTGCTCCCAGCCATTTGCCCTTGCCATTTCTTCTGTGTGCAAATCCCAAGGGATCCATATAAATCAGGTATTTGTGCATGGATTTTATTAGCTTACAACTGCAGAGAGCTGATTTGATGCTCCACTCTAGGCACAGCCAAACACTTCATGTATCTAGTGGGTATTTTTATGGACAGATATTTCCAAATACCTGACCTATCCTCTGGTCCTCACTGCCAGTAAGCATCTCTAAGGCTTTTGCTAATAACTAATAACATCTTTCATATATATTTCAAAATAACTCTAATCCTACTAGATCCAACCACATAGGGAAATATAAAAGGTTCCAATATTTGATTGTTCAGCAAGATCATTTATATGTTGATGCAAGAACAAAATATAATTAGCTCTTCTAGTGCCTTTCATCAGAAAATCCCAAACCTTTTAATTTTACATTTAAAACCATCCCTTATGTAAAAAAACACTGACTTAAGTTGAGAGGATTAACTTGAGGTGTTAACTCATCTCATTATTGAGGCAAATTTACTTAAGGTGTTTTCTTCAAGTTCACGAGGCTTAAATGTCTGGGCCAAGAACAGGACTCCAGCTGCTGAGTGCTAATCCCTCTTCCAGATTACCTGTGTCTGGGACAGACCACTCCTGTCAGAAAGATATTATCTCTAAGGATACATAAAATTCTCAGAATTTGAGAATCTATGAAATAAATGATTTCAGGGAAGTCTACTAAAGCCTAAATATATTAAACAGGATATTTATTTGAAAGAGAATTGGAATGAAATGCACATTTAAGCAACTTTTTAAAAAAAAGTTTTAAAATTGTAGTAGCGTTATTAAAGATAAAAGTACTGTTGTAAGTGTTCATGACATTTTGGGTGAATAATTTGTTCTTTTTCATTTTCTTACAATAGGCAGATTACCAGCTTTACTCAAAAGAATTTCACCACAATTTGAAAAGGAAAGAAATTTGTAAAACTGCAATTATTCAAGCTTAAAATCTAATTACAGTTAGAGAATACCCTTTGCCTAACTTTTTTTTCAGACTCATCCAACTGGCACATTCCACACCTGGATTTCTTTACAGCTATTAGCACCTCTACATTTTAAATTCGCTAATTAAGTGATCAACATAAAGTGTCACTTAGATTTTTAAGGGGAACCTTAAATTGAAAGCATTTCTCCCTTTATCATTTTCCTAAGTATTTCTACTTAAAAACAAACAAAAGCCAGTTATAAATACTTCTGCCTATGCTTC
>JAUBOD010000776.1:362862-383558 GCA_032353885.1 Nothura maculosa
GGAACACAGGTAATTAATTGCTTTAGACTAAACTCCTAACTTCATTAAGTATCTGAGAAGTGACCTTGAGCTATAAGCGTAGGCAGGCATCCTTAGTGTTGGCCACTGGTGTGACACAGTGGTCTGATGCCACTTGTATTCAATGATCTTTAGCTTTTATCGAATGCTGCTTTAAAAGAAAAACAGTTAACAGCAAAATTAGGAGAAAAATGTCACCAATTGTATTCATTATATTCACGCATCAGTTATTTGCTGATGTGACTCTAAGCTTGTTGTTGTAACTGCTGTACCAAACCTGTAGCAAGTTTTATCAATTGAGATAAATCAGACGTCAGCCAAGTTTATGATTTTTATATGCAGTTAACCATCCTGTACCACAGCAGAATGTGATTTATATGTATTTAGTCTGTAATAATTCATGTAAATTCATGTAAAATTCCTTCCATCAGCTGATCAGAAAGGGCTCATCCTAGCCCAGTGGCTGCTTTATAAAGTAGAAAAGCATCTGGATTTGGGGTGGAACTGTGTGTTTAAGATACCACGTATGGAAGGCAGGACAGTGTGGAAGGGGCATTGCCGTAGCAGGAGACCCACGTGCGCTGTAGCGGATGGTGAGATTTCCCCAGGACATCTCAGGCAGCACAGGTGCCAGTAACCTCGGGATTTGCAAGGACAAATGGAAGTGGAAACTGCGTGTGGAGGGGCTGCCTTCTGCCACTGCCTTTCTGTAGGAGCGCGCACATCCAGGAGCCACATGGCATCCGAGTAAATGTGACCTTTCCAAGGTGCAATTCAATTGCTCTCATTATGATTATTGCAAAGGGTGCTGTTATCTTCAATTTGTCTCCTTTTCTGCTTGTTGCTATCTTTTTATTTTTTTCCTCACTGTTCTTCTGCTCGTCTAGATGGCTGCTGAGAGCATTCAGTTCCACTTAGTTTTGAGTTCAGTGAAACACTTTCTGACACACAGAAAAAGCTCCAGACATTCCTTCTCTCTCCTTTTTCTGAGGCATTTGTGTTCCTCACAATATGTTGTATATACACAATATATGTGTGTATCCCACATATACCACCATGTGGAATATACTTTCCTTGAGAGAAAGGGAGAAAGCTTGTTTTAATCCCCAAATATTTTGCAACTGTATAATTGTGATGTATAGATACTTTTTTCTCTCATTGATCTTGGCCCTATTTATAGGTAGTATGGAAAACCACGGGAAGCCCAGGTATGGTCTTGCTTATCCTCTAAAAGTCTCACCTGATAAGCTTCAGGTCTGGTACCTAATTGACCTTTCCATCCTTGCCTTTATCCTCAGCGTCCCAAATGACAGCCTGGATTCTTAAGTCTATAGGACTTGATTTTAAAAATACACAATTCCAGCCAGAAGGATAATGCTACTTTTCACCTGCTTTTCCAGTGTAACCCTCCTCTTGAGCACAACGCTACCACCAGTAATTTAGAACAGGTCTTTTCCCACCACTGGCATTTACTTAGAAAGGAGAGAAGAAGGAAATCTTGTTTTAAAGATTTCAAGATTTCTGTCTTGCATCTGATCTGTTAAGTTTTGTGTACTTGAAGTTTTCAAATTGATACCCCCTATAATCATATTTGTCTTTTCTATGGCCATGCCTTGCTTGTGGGATAGTCATTCTGTAATTGACTGTAATACTGTGGTCTGTTTTTCTATCAGTTGTTTGCACAAATAAGCTTGCAGCTTGCTAGTATAAATTGTTTCTAGTCTCCAAGTGTGTGACCTTGCAACTTCAAAGCATTGACTCTTATCCCATTTCTGTAATTTCTGCCTCATTTAATTATTTCAGTAGAAGGTTATACTCCTCTGTACCAGTGATGCCTTCTTTTTTTTTATCAGTCAGTTTAATTAACACTCCAGCTTTTTGCTAAGTTTATAATGAAAACATTGAACAAGAATCATCCTCAGTGCCCAGTCCTTGAGAGTCTTCTCTGAATGTCTCCTTCCTTCTCCTTCAGCCCAGCTCTCTGCCATCCTCTCGTCTCTCATCTTTTACTTGACTTAGAGCTGCTGTTCTCCCTTTGCCCTCCCACTGAATTAAGCACTCGAATGTATGTAACAACAAAACCCTCTTTTCTGATCTGATGACAAAAGAGGTGACTGCTTTTTTCCATTATGGTATCAAGGTTCCTAACTGTTACTGCATGGCATTCAGAACTAGATCCCCTTTTGAAAGATGGTGTATGCTTTGAGTGGGAGATTGGACTATATGAAGCCCCGAGGCCCCTTCCAACAAGAATTTACTCCATGATAAAAACAGAAAAACCTGAGAGAGGCTGAGGGCTGTTCTCCAGCGAGATCAAGGGAACAGGCTCTGCAGAGAGGAGGCTCCACAGCCTCCATCCCTTCTCCATGCTGGACAAGCCTTGAGTAACTTGGTGTGACCCCAGAGCTGATCCTGCTCTGAGCAGGATGACGAGGGACCTCCAGAGGGCCCTTCAGACCTGATTTTTCCTATGACGCTACATCTTACATTACTTCATCTACCTAAAGATTATGTATCCAGCCTAAGATACCTTCATAGTCAATAGAAAGCAAAAAAACTTCTGCAAAGGCAAAGCTTCTTACATAGATATTCTCATTTGAAATGAATTCCCTATCACTTTTCATAACTCCATAGAGGATGCTTGTAAATGCCTAGCGTGGTTTAGCTATGACTTTAGATGGATAAAGTTGAAATGAATCCTGCCTCAAATGCATTCCACCATACTGGAATATTTACAAGAACTTAGGCTGATTCTGATTATGGTTATACAGGTTTGCATATGGATTTACCCCTTCAGAATCAAGGACCACAGCAACAACAACAAAAAAGCATATTGTCTTGGTAGGTTTTTACTGCCAGTATCATTGGATACAAAAAAAAAAAAAAAAAAAAAAAAAAACCACCTCTTTCACGAGTCAGTCTTTCTTGTTAGCAAAAAGCTTTTTGCATGTAAACGTTCTGAGAACATAAAATAAAGCTGCTTGGATTGTTAGGAACAAACCTCAAGTTCCTCACATGTACCCAAACAAACCGCTGCTCGCATGTAACACCCCAGAGTGTCTGCTCTCCCTCCCAGCCTATAAATAGTGACTGCGCAGGGAAACGTGGTAAAATATCACCTAGGGATAGAGGGCTACTGAGATCATGATGCAGCGCCTGGAGCTGAAGGCAGAAATTCTTAGTGCCAAAATGAAGCAAGTTTTTTCTTTTTTTTTTTCCTGTCCTGAGGGCAATATTTCACTCTGCAGTTGCTCAAAACCAAGGCAAAAGAAGTATTATTAAGACTCTCCCCCGTGATTTTGTGTGACACATATATATAACCCACATAGTTTTAGTCTACATGCTATATTCTCTATGTTTTGTGCATCAGCTATTAATAATATGCAAGTTAAATGTGTTTCCTGGAGAAATAATGCTGAGACTGCAAAGTCCAATATTTAAAACTCAGGAAAAGCCACAGTTAGGACTGTTCATGCAACTTGACCTTGGCTGTCTTGCGTCGCTGCCCTGAGTTGCAGTCCATGCGTGTTGGTTTCCAGTGGGGTATGTTACAACTGCACTATTTCAGTCTGCTGCTTTGTGTCCCTCCAAAATGTATCACACCTTTAAAAATCTTTTCTCCACACTGCTTTTTTTCTGCTTACTTTCATTTTATATTCAAGCTTTTGACCCCTTTTTCTCCTGCACTCCCCTCAAAAAGAAAATAAAATGAAAAAACTAACAAAAATAGGGCTAACATAGGATTTGCAACGTTTTTACTATGAGAAGCAGGATAGCCAGGAATATTGCCAACCTTAGCAATATTTTGGCCTTTATGTGAGAAAGCTCTGAGAGATTAAGTAGACAATGAGGATAGAAATCCTTATACCCTTGCATAGAGTCCCTTGAAACTGCAGGATTGTTTTGCATGGGATTGTGTGGAGGCTGCCCTGGCCTCGAGGTGCTCAGAGCTCCAATACCAAGCGCTGTTTCTATCGCCTATAGAAAAGCGATTGCCCTGCAGACTCTCCCAAGGATGCAAAGGGCATTTGCAGCAGCAGAGTTGGGAAATGGTGGAGCCCATTGAATCAGCACTTGTGTGCCTTAATTGCAGGACCATTCTGCTGATTTCTCTTTTCAGTATTTTTTTCCTTCTCAGTTTCTACATCAAACAATGGGATTACCCTAGGGATACCCAGGCTGCAAATGCCCTGACAAAGCATTTTATGCAACTTGAAGGATGGTTTATGGGTCTCCTGTGAAACTACCTCTCATAGATTTCTGAAAACTACATTTCTCTTTCTCTCAGTTTTCTTTCTTAGCTTTGTAAGCACATATGGAGTGAATTAATTTTACAGGGTTATTGTCTGTCAGTTTTTACTTTGTGCATCATGATGTTTATTTGGAAAAGAAAATGAGGGTGCTGCTCCTTCAAGCATGAAGCAGGTGTTTAATATTACCAGAGAGAGCAGGTCCCCAAAATCCATTAGCCTGTCCATATGTACAAAGCTAAACAAAGCTCATACATCTCAGAGACTGGGGCCTTCTTAGTTGCAAATAATGTCTATGTATGTGTGTGTATGTGTACATATATATATGTATTTTATATATATATATATATACATATATATATATAGTGTATGCATTCAGGTTTTCCAGCCAGAACTAGTCATGGAGACATTGCTTGATCCCTTTGTTTTTGTTCCCACTGACCTCCTTGCTAAGTGTATCAGGAAAAAGGGCAGGGCATAAAGGGACCTACGCACAGAAATAGCAGTGGTTTGTTGTATTTGACTGGGTATTTTCAGATATCACCAGCATACCCTGGTTCCCTCTTCATAGCTAATCATCTCCTCCCTCGGTCTAACTAAAATTGATTGAGAAGGGAGCTCTGAGTCTTTTGGGGGGACATTGTGTATTAAAGGGTGACAGCTCTATCACATCACAGCAGTGAGCCCTTCCTTGATGCCTGAGTCATGCTGCCTCTAGGCAGAAGGACCTATTATTATTATTACATTTTTAACACGTGGCAAAACTGTATAGCACTGTTGCTACAGTATCTGTAGGAATTTGTGCTGTCTTTGCCTTATTGTGGGTAATTTTAGAGTCATTTCATAATATAATTCCTTAGAAAGTACTGTACTGAGGACAGTTTGATTTCATGGCTACGAGTAACTTTGGATACCTAAGAAAAATGTTTTTTTTTTTTAACTGATTCATAATAATAATACTAATAATAATATTTTCCACTTTTTGAATAACACATTTGGTTCTCTGTTCTTTTTAATAACCTTTAATACAGCCTTTATTTCCTTTCTAATAGGAAATAAGGATGGACTTGGAGTAGACAGACTGTGGATTGGGGCTGTGTCACTTATATGCTTTGTCCCTGTTTCCTCATTTGCAAAGCAGAAATACTGACAATGCTGATTTGGAGGTGCAGCCCCTATTAAAGTCATGCCCAAATTCATGTTAATACAGGAGAGGTGACTTTCTTAATTCCAAATGTGACCAAATACCCTGAGAGGAGTGGGGAAGAAAGAGCATTTTCCCCCTTTCCAAGCTCAGGAAAGGCTTAGCCAGCATAGGCTGAATAAAGTGAGGTACCTACCATACCTATAGATTTTCCTTCTATATTCATTTACATAAGGCTCTATGTTTAGGTTAAATTTTATTTCATGCTTTTAAAGTAAAGGAAGTAAGAAAGTAAGATTTAGGGAGAGAAAGTGTTGGAGAACAAAGAAAAAAGGTTAATATTGCTGCAAATAAATACTTCCCTGTAGAGAAGTTTTGAGATGCAAATGAGGTTGATATGCTGTGCATACCAGAAGCTAAAAAGATTTTCAGAGCTTGGCAATTCAGTTGTTGCTATCCTGCAATGATCCTACTTCAGGAACATTAGAAATTACTGGTAGGAGGTGTCACGCTTGTGCCCAGTCAGGCCCAAAGAGCTGAATTAATGTGTTAAGAACATGACAGCACTTCAGTTTCCTGCCTTCTAGGGCTTGTCTGCAGTTTTCTTTGACGCTGGCTTTTACTGAGGGAGTTGAGGTGCTATCAGACCAAACATCTTTCTTCTCTGCACTGGTTGAACAAATAGCTGTGGAAAATGATGTAGTTGCCTGTTAACACTTTGTTTCTTGTTTTCCTTTTTAATTCTCCTCTGAAGAAGAGAGAAGCTCCCCTCACAAAACCAGAAAAAAACAATCTCTCCAAGCCTGCAGAAGCTGAAATACACCCGTAAGCAGATGGATTAAAGTCAAATTTTAGGGTTACCCTGTCAGATAGGGAGTGATCTCTCGCAGTCTTCCATCTTATAGCCTAGTCCCAGAAATGCCTTCTGCAATAGGCTCTTATTCCTTGTATCCAAAGATTGTATTCAAACCATTGCCCATTAAAGGTAAAAATGAAAAAGGGAAAATCAAAGTGAAATGTAAATGAAAAAAATTATTCTTATGAAGTGGCTAATGCGATTAGCATTATTGTAGGGAAGAGCCACGGAAGCTGCAGTTTTGATCTCTGTCTGGCTTGGGAGCTGTAGCCTTGTTGAACAACGCGTGCTCAGAGCTCAGTGCTCTGGGCAAGGGGACCCATCCTTTGAAGTGCTTTTCTTTCCCTTTTTTTTTTTTCTTGGCTGGACAGGGAAACTACAGAGGATGTTTAAACAGCTTAGCATTTATCACAGCTATAGCTGAGCTTTGAGTATAGACACTTCTCAGTTTCTGTTGTGACCACCAGCACTGGGACTATCTGTTTAGAGTGGCTGGCTTTAGGCTGGATGTAGTGATAGTGTAATGCCCTGAGTCCCAAAGCACTTTATAGAGGTGAAAGTATTAGCCTCATCTCACAAACGGGCTATTTGAGATACTAGGAGGTTAAGACACCTCCTCATTTACTGCACCAAGTCAGTAATGGAGCTAGGAATATTCACCAGGTCTCAAGGCTCCTGTCTACTGAGTCATGTTATTTTGGAAATGAAAGACAAACAGTAGAAAGTACACAGAGAAAGCTATAGAAGCATCAAATACTCCCCCACACACAGATAGCACAGCCATCATCACCACATTAAACAATGTACATATTTTCTTGAGGACCTGAGCAAGCTCCACGTGTCCGGCCCTGTGCAGTATTAAACGTTTTCTCCTATTGTTCCCTGGAGGGCTGCTTGTAGTCAACACTGCTCAACTTCTCTCTGCCTCCTGTTTCACTCCGGGTAGTCACAAAGGGAGTTGCTTTCAACTGGATTTGAATGGCTGCAGATTAACTGGGTCTCGGAAGGTTTGTGTATATGGCAGCTGCTGCAATCAGTGAAAACCTTGCACAGAAAGAAATTAATAAATGCAGATTATTTCTTAACTAATTGGTCAAGACTTATTTAGTCAAGAAATCTGCTTTTGTCAAACACCATATGGTCATGCGACCAACTCAATGTGTGCGATAACATCATCTAAAGCCAAAATGGAGAGAAAGTGAATCCCAACCAAAATATCTGTATCTATAAACTATATTTTCTACGTTTGTTTTATGGCTTGGGTTTGCCAAAATTGCCCCCTTTTGTGTGAGTTAGTGTGAATCTTAAAGGTGTCCATAGTTTCGGATGGAGAAATAAATACCAGAGAACAACAGCCTGAAGAAAGGAAATGCAGAGGCTGAGAAGGTATTTTGTCAAGGTTTCCCAAGGACAGATACTCTCTGGAAACTAGTGGTCCTACAGAGTATGCAAAAACTGAAAAAGTCAGGGCTCCAAGAGTCTTATAATTAAACTTTAAATTTGTTTGGATAACAATATAAGCCTGTGCAGTTAGGTAACTTCCAGGGGACCGTATCGCTGAGCGAAACCAGTGGAGAATGGTGCAGAATAATGCACAGCTCAGATGGACAATCCACAGGTAGCAGGATGTAATGTGCACATGCCCTTGCTCCACAAAGCGCAGAGCGGCGACGACTGTGCGATAATGGAGCTTTCCTTTAGCTCAAATTACATTTTGGAGTAAAAGGCCCAAAACGCTGTGTAAGCTTTTGACAAGGAAATCAATAAGGTCGCCTTACACAGTAGGCTGGATGGCTGCAAAACCTTATTAATTACAAACTTGCATGAATGTCTGCAAAAAGGAACTATGACGTGGATAGAAAGAGAATATTTGTTTTATTTCCTTGCACTAAAGCCTGTTGTCTTTGTAGGATGGTAGGAAGAAGCTGAAGAATGCACCCGTTGTTAGTTATTTCTTATCTGTTTGCATGGTAGTTGTCTCCTAGAGACCCCACATAGTGTTCACTGTAGGAGGCACCATCCATTTCAAGAATAAGAAAGTCTGTACCCTGAAGACCATATATGACAAATAGACAAGTACTAGAATGAGGAACAAGTGCATAAATCACTTGTCCAACAGAACATGGGAAGCTCTCCTTCCTTTGCTCTTTACTCTCCTTGCTGCAAAAGAGGACTCTGCCCAAGGCAAGAGCTTGGTGGTAGATGCTCCCTTCTGCAGGTTCTGTTTTGCTAAAACCTATTGCTCATTGCTTCCTGTACACTGGAAAGTATTAAAATTGTAGTTTTATAAGGACAAAGTTTCATGCAGAATTTTGGGCTCAGGATACTATGTAAATATATTCTACAGCCTTTCTGCAAATTAAAATTTAAATATAAGTCTGTAACTGTATATCCTGTTGGTGTCCAGTGCTCAGTTTCCATTGTCAACCTCCCTGTTTTATAGGATTCATAAATCAGCTTTGAAAGAATTCTTCAGGCTAAATTTTGGCAAAGAAGGTCACAGCCAAGACTTAGTTTCACTAAAACCCATTAAAAAGGGGTTTGATGTTTTGAATTACATTAAAGCAAGACAGGAAAAAATCTATTTCTGTGGCTTTTGGCATTTTCTCCCCCACAATCCCATCCAATTTGAATTAAAATGCATCTGAATAAATGTGCTCTGGTAACACTTTCTTTTTTTGTGGTGTTGCCATTCAGCCCTTCGGCAGGCAAGACAATCCCTTTCTAATCTCCCAAATGTGTAGCTCTGCTGCTCAACATGGTTGGAAAGCATTTTTGTTTTAGAAGTGGTTTACTTCTTTGGAAATACTGTGGAATCTGTGGCTACATAAAACCATCTGGGGCTGACTGAAAACCAGCCGACCTCCGTGGACACTAGAAGAAGCAATTTAAGAACCAAATGACACTTCTTTAAATAATGGCATGGGTGCTGAAGGAAGGCATGGTAGATAGAATTAAGCATTGTTAAATAAAAAGCAACCCACATGGAAAGAAATCACATAAATATCATTCTCAGAATGGCTCTATATTACTTATTACCATTCATAGCAGAGATCCTGGAATCTCTGTGCGCCACTGCCGTGCTTAGAAACTAGTTAGAAGGCAAGTGGATGTTATGGATGTGTAGGAGAGGGACTGAGACCCCAACTACCACTAAGACTCTGTGTAAGTCCAGAGCAACAGCAGCTGCTGAGAAGGTTGTTATTGCAAATGGATTATCCCAGAGGGGAAAAAATAACCCAGAGGACGGTGGCAAAGACGGCCAGAGAGATATAACAGGTCTGGCAATGAGGAGGAGCCCTTTAACATGATCTTTGTAGCTTGGAAACAACCAGGAGTAACGAGCTAGTCTAGAAAACAATGAATGGCATTGTAAAAGTGAGTCGGAAATGATTGTTCTGCCTTCCTTGTTAAACAAGGACTGGGGGCCGTGCAATTAAATTACCAGGTAGTAGGTTCAAAACAAACAGAGCAAACTACTTTTTCATGGGGAGCATAATTAAATTACCCCAGAAAACTATGGAAGCTTGAATGAATGAGCTTAAAAAGTGTCTAGACCTCTGCACTGTGAGTATACAAGTTAGGAGTTATTAACTGCAGAGGTCTGGAAACAAGTCCTTATACCACAAGTTGCATGAAGGATTCACTGGGAGAAGGTTTCACTGTAAATGTCTTTCTTGTTACTCACTTTCCCTACAGATGTGCCACTGGCTACTATCAGAGATGAAGGATTAGTCTAGATGATTTTTTGTTGTCTGTTTCTAAACAGCTGTTTTGAAGTTCGTGTTTTATTTTTGGCTTTATGAATTCCAGCACTGGAGAAATGGGCTTGATTAATAAAGCTTTATAGCCTGTGGGAAGGGAAGACTGTTCTGAAAAGCTTAAAAATGCACATAATCCTACTAAGGAATGTTCAAGTTGGAGACACTATAAAGATGGAGAGAGTCAATTTTAAACTTTAATTGAATTTATCCAGTTACCATCCACTTAGCCCTCATTCTGCATCTTTGCAGGCAGTTTCTGCACCCACAGAAACCTGTCCCCATCCTTGCAGGATGGGCAGGATGATGAATGAGCACAGCAGGTATATTCCTATTGCAATTTAAAGTAACATATATTTATTTTGCCATTCACTTTAACAGAGGCAGGAGGGAAGTCAGAACTACACTTTTCATAACCGATTATTGCTCCTGAAACACCTCACCAGTGTATTTATCAGGTATGACAAGGTACTAAATTGGTTTTGCCAGCTCTTGAGGTGCTATCATTCTTAATGCCAGATCATATTCAGTAGTCATGTCATTATGGGGGAATCTCAGTTTGTACTTAAGAAAGAAAGAAAGAAAGAAAAAAAAAGGTAACAACTTTCATCCTGCCTTTTGCTGAACACCAAGAAACAGGCTGCATAGTCTAGGTTTTCTCAGAAGATATATCTTTCCTTCTTTAATAGCTCAGCAAAATGCCTAGGCTAGCTTAGGCTAGATCCCTAACTTAGAGAGCAGGAGGTAACAGGTGAAAAAAAAAATCTGTTCAACAAGCAAAGGCCTAAGTACATCTGAACACATTAGTTAAAAGAGATGGCACTCATCATAAGTTAAAGGTTGAAGCTGGTGGAGTTCTATCGAATACAGCGTTGGAGAGGCTTAATAGTAGAAAAAAAGAGAGTCTTAAAAGAGATATGGTGCCCAGGTGAGTTCACGATAAGTGTTTTGAACTCTTGAAGCAGAGATGTGACTATACAGCTTATTATTGCTCTATGAAGTTCGTTGAGTTTAGTGAGCCAGAAGTTGAAAAGAGAATTAATAGTTGTGCTCATTTGCCTAGTTTCACAGTGTTAAGATTCTTGTCCCATAACCTAAGATCCTGACAATTTTCCATCTTGAAGCAAAAGCTGTATTGAAACCAGGTCCTGGGTTCTTTCTTGAGTTCTGTCCTGACTTTTTCTTAGAAAAATGCTAGAATGTAGTCATATCTTTGAAAATCTCACTTTTGGCTTAGAAAGGAACTGCTGTTTTTGTACAAACTGAAGAGAAGCCCAATGAAGCAACCTTGCAATGATCTGAGTGCTCAGAAAAAAATGAAAAGAATATGAACTTACCTGTTCCTGAAACGTCATGCTGTTGGGAGCAGATTTTGGGTTGGTAAAACCTTTGGGAACTTTTCATCTTTCTAAACATCTATTTCCAAGGCACTCTTGCCAACTCTCTTTTAATAGTTACTGTGTATAGGAAGAACTTCTGCAACTTTGGGTTAAGTGTAGAGTCAAATCAAAGCGAACCTTGAAGTCTGTGCTGGGATTCAGGAGCTCTGACTCTGCCCAAATGTCTCTGTAAAAATGATCTTGTTGGGGAGCTGGTAAGGACTGAAATGGATGTTCTGAGTCAAGAAAGTTCTTTGTCTGCAAGGACTTGGCACCCGCTTTACTTAATAAATTAAGAATAGTTGAAATCATGAGTTTAAATATACAGCATCTTCATTCTGCAGGGTCATGGATGAAGAAAGAAAAATCTTTTTTTCACATTAAAAAAGAAAGTTTCTTCAAAAGTATTAGTTCAGTTTTGAAGACATTTTTTTTCCTTTTATGGAAAAAAAATAGCCATCAAACTTCCATTAAGATGGCCACAAGGAATGCATCTTTCATTGGAAGCGGCAACCTTGATCCAAATGGCCATTTTAAAACAATATTAGAATACTAAAAGTAACTGGTTAGCCCATCTGAAATGCTCTTTTTCTTCTGAGCAAACATGTTTTAGTTTTAGGAGTGTTCTTTTTTTGATAAAAATGTAGAGAGAATATAAAAACTCAAGACTATATTTATCATCAAAAATTTGCATGAGCTGAGAATTGGTTTAGACTCATTTTAGAAAACATATTCATAAAGATAGACATTCATATAATTGTTGCCATGGCCTTAGCTTCTTATTTGATTGTACCAAATTTGTGTTCATGAAAAAAATGAGTACTTAAAATGAGAGTCAAGTTTCTGTGTGCCAGGTACTACAGCACTTGTATTTAGCCTAATGAAGAGATTTTAGAGCCTCGTGACAACATCAGTTTACATCTACTTGCTTTTGTTCCAAATATTACTCTTCTTTTCCCCTTAAACCATGGCAAAGTAATGAATTGTTAGACATGAGCATTTTATGGCCCTTTGTTATTGCAGAGGAGAAAAGAAATTCTGCCTGCATTGTGCTTAATAGTTGCTGTGCGCCCAACCAATAATTATTAAAAGATGCTGTCAAATGCCAGTATGATCTAAAACGTTTTGTTGCGTTATGCTACAGTACCTGCAGCTCGTGCTTCAGAAACCACTCTTTTTTTAAAAAAAAATATGGATTTAAGTGTTGAACTCAAGTAGTATTTGTATGAATCTGTTCCCCAAGGAGAAGTGAAACGCTGCAGGAAGCACTGTTGCTGGAACAGCTGGCAGCACTAGTGGTCATCTGCATGCAGCCCAGTGTGCTCTGGAGGGCTGCTACCTACAGAAACATCTGCGTGTGCAGAGAAGCTCGAAGAGTGGGAATGGGAGAGTGAAGACCTTACAGCGAGAGCTTATAATAGCCTTACTCAAAACCCTAAGAATTCCAGTTTGGGATTGTTTTATAGTTATGCTTTGTTGTATTTGTCCCCCAAAATATTCCGTGGAAAAAATGAAGAAAGAAGAAAAAACAGTGAAAAGGGAAGTATTTAAAAATTTTATTTGGATTTTGTTTTAACATTTGGCAGCTTAGAGTGATCCTTTAGGCTATTAAAGTTTGCCAGAAGGGAAGATTTTAGATCGAACTACAGCATTTGGGAATGGTCACACAGTTAGGTCTGTGTCTTCATGGTTAGAATTACGGGACATAGGGCAGCTAGGCAGCCCTCCTGCACCTCCACACTGAATGTATGGCCCTGTGCAGTAATTCTGATGGTTCTGAAAAGGATCAGTTGCTACCTACATAATACTGTGCATTTGCAAGGACCTATTGCACATGAGCTGCCAGGTTGGTTTCCCTTGAGGCCTTCAGTACTTCCAGTGCCATACTGTATATTTCAGATAGTATATTTTAGTTTTATACCCTATGATATATGAATATAGGCTACAGTAAGTCTGGGGGAAGCCATAAACTACTGACTTGAGTAGGATTTGTTCAGATTAAAAGCACCAGAACAAATGTGAACAGAGATGTCTGCACATAAGGCATGAGATACAGTCATTGCACAGGAATTGGTTTTAGTCCCAATTATGTTTTGAGGTTAAAAACCGAGTATTTAAAATAATCCTTAGTGTGTTTTAGATTATGCATTTTACAGCACAAATGGAGCAACTTGAGTTTCCATTAGAAAAGCTGTTACCTTCCCTCGCCATGTCACACACTGTAACTTCAGAAAAAATGTTAACAGGTATATGTGGATTTGAAGTCTATTTGCAACATTTTAAATATTTTTAAGGACAGATTAGTTAGTAAAGTACATTTTTAAACATATTTAATACATTCTTTCCAGGCCAAGCTTCCACTGACTTGAACCCTGTTGTATTTTAATTTCAAGCACTGTGTGGTAAGATATTTTACCTGAATCTTTGTTCTGTGGAAGACAACAGCTAAAGTCCACTCACTTCAAAGGGGGAAAGATTTGGCCCTAGGGAAGGTACTCGGCTAAAATGCCTTTCCCTGAAGAGCAGTAGCCTGGAATGTGTTCCCTGTTTTGCAGACTACTTGGGTTGCCCCTCAAGAGTCTGTCTGCATATGTACAAAGTGTAAACATCATAGCTGGTTATCTGGCTAAATTTTAATTGATGACTGTTAAACTAAGCTCCTGATTTGTAAAGCCACCTTATCTCTTACTTGCTAAATTTGTTGAAGGACACAGAAATATTGCATGAGGCATCATCTGGAAACCGTTCACTCCCCTGAGGATAAACCCAGGTTATGTTACCCATCTCCTGGGAGATTGATCTAAGCAGGGCTGCTGTTTGAAGGCTGCTGATGGGCACTTTTTTGCAGAGATGACCTTAGTGATAGAAGTACCCAACCCCCTAGCAGCCACCAAGACTTGATTGATTCCCAGGAGGAGCAGCAGCTGTGACTTTGGAGCCTTCTGGCTAGGACATTTAGGCAGCAGTAAAGAAATTGGGACTGTATATTTCCTTTGATCTCCTTTTGCTTTTCCTCTCTGCTTCTTTAACCCAATAATTATTTAAGATGAGATATATAATGGATTTGGGGAGAGTGCCATGACATAAACAGCTGAAAGGCCTTCCTGGTCTTTAGTGCTAAATTACAGTGACAGAAAGCTGCAGCCCTCAGGTACATCATCCAATGCAAGAAACATACCATAGAGATCATCGAGATGCAATCGCAGGATCACAGAATTGATGAGGTTGTCAGGGACCTCTGACCCTTCCTTAAAGCAGGGTCATCTAGAGTAGGACCACATCTGGTTTGGCATTAAGTGTCTCTCATGATGGAGATTCCACAACTTATTCCAATGTCTGGACACATAAAAGAGCAAATCCACTTCAGTCTCTCCTTGGTATGGAGATGTGATGGATGTTCACTTGACTATGGGATGTCATATCAGTGTATATAGATGGACTGTCCTGACAGGGCTCTAACAAGTCCTCCAGTCCATCCCTCTCTCCCAAGGCCAGGACAACTATTTCTATGCCATTCCTAACAAATTTTTGTCTACCCTGTTCTAGATAGTATCCAGTCCTACTGCATCCATCAATGGTTGGCTCCTGTGACCACTCTTGATATCAGCTTTCTCTTCCTTCAGCTTAATGGAAATGATTCAGTCATTCGACTTTAGTAGGAAATAGAGGGTCTTTTGTGAGCTTTTCCTTGAATTCTCATCCAAATATAAAGTAGTCTCTTTGGGACAGGGACTTATCTTTTGGCTCTAATGCATTTGTAACATGCTGCAGGCTCTAAATGAATCATGTCTAAAAGTTTTAATTTCTGTGTAGGGTATATGTGCTCACAACCAACATAGTCAAAGATATTTGCCAGTTTGCTGGAGGCAAATGGTTGTTCACAGATGAAACTTCTAAAATTTAGCTAGCCAAGACTTTCTAATCTTTCTACTCTAGACAATTATACTCAAATACAAGTATGTAAATAAACGTCCTGACTTCAAGAACCATGTTCCCGACAGGACATGTTTTTTTTCCAGAAATGCCCTTCAAACTGCTCTTTCATTAATGTTATAAAATTAACAACAAATATTCAAATATGAATCAATTGCCTCAAGTTAAACCTGCCACGTGAAAATTTTGGCTAATTTTCCTTAAATCTTGAATTTAAACTGTGATTCGCTAATATTGTCCAGACCAGATTTATACTTGTTTGAATCAGCTGCCATTTCTTGCAATAGGCCAATTTCTTGTCAAGCAGAGAACTTACAGACCTTAGCTCAGGGAAGCTTAGGGGGTTGTGTAATGTCTCTGGAAGGCAGCCAAAGCTGTAATGCAAGCCTGGCCTTTATAAAGCTCACTGAATTGTATTATTAACCTTGGAATAAAAAATATGGGGCCATTTGCGAATCTTATTTTGATAATTAACATCCACAAGTGATAGGAAACGAACAGCAACCTTCCCCTGGACACCTACTCCTCATCTGCACATACTAATTGCTCACATTTGCATGCACATATGAAAACACAGCACTTTTCCCATTAGTACTGATCACGTTCCTCATTAAGTTAAGTAAATACCCCCAAAATGCAAACACAGTTGTAGCTAAATTTAACGTGAGTTTGCATAGACTGACAGTGCGTTCTGCAGGTTTGGGGGCTATCCTGAGTAAAAGCTTAGTCAAGAAAATAAAACCAAGTGCGTGCTGTGGGACTGGAAGCAAGTCCCGTTCTGGCCAGGTCACCTGCCAGCACCATCGCGATTTTGCTCTGCAGCTGTCAGGCACTGGGCAGCTGAGCAGCTGTTGGCAGGGGCTGCTCATCTGCACGTGGCAAATACAACATTTCCTCAGTGCCAGTGAATGTGAATCCAGCCCTGCTCAGCCCTTGAATCGAGCCTGAATCCACACAGACTCCTCGGTTCAGAGCATCTCAAGGGCTTGGAGAGATCCTGCCCTTGTGCCTGGAAGCTGAGACGAACATTGTGGTGTTATACGTGCTGTTTTGTGGATAGGGTTTTGGCAGGTCTAGTGATGGAGCACGGAAAGCAGAAGTTGAGAGAAGAAAGCTGTGAAGTCATCCAACCCCTCAAACCTCTTGCTAAAGATTCAGCTCAGCAGGGAATAGATGAATAGGCTATCACACCAGGATGGTTTAGCATAAGCCTATAGTTTACATTAGAATAATACTTAAACTATGTACCGTATATTTGAAAAATAACTCCGTGCTGCTCTGTTCTGGATTTTTCAGGCTCTAGACCCCTTTCACTGCTCTGCTTGGCTGTTCGGAGCCAGCCAGCTGAGCTGAGTTTGCATCTGCTTTGCATCACCAGGCCAGTGCAAAGCAGGCCCTGAATACTGATGCATCTGCCCTGCTCTACCGAGTCATTGCTGCTTCTGGACAAACTGCTGCCTGCATAAGTGCTGGCATAAAGAGGGCAATTGGCTGCTGCCCTTCAGCCTTTAGTGCAGGAGTAGGAATTCATGCTCGATTTTCCCTGTGGCAGGAAGCTATCAGTGAAAAAGATGGAAGATGCCCCTCCGAAACTGGTAATGTTTAAAACATATCTTAACTGAGAGCCAGAAACCGTGAGCAGGGAGGAGAGGAGTTTGCCCACCACAAACATTCGGGTTTTGAGATAGGAGAAGTCAGAGCAGAAGTTGCTTCTCAAGCCAGATAAGCAGGAGAGGAAAATTGGTGTAGAAATAGAAAAATAATGAGTAGAGAATAAGATTCTGAAATGCTCGTATATTTATTTCATGTACCTGACTATGCGAATTCTAGATTAACTGTTTCTGCACTAGCAGAAGATCTGTGCTATATATAGCTTAAAATAACTTAGGGAACATTGTGACTATTTTGAAGTATAGTCAACAACATTGTCAAGATGCATGCAGAGCATAATGGAGCATAATAACCAAAATGTTACAAAACTATATAAATCTAATATTCCTTTACCTTAAATGCCACGTACAGTTCCAGATACCTAAACTCAAAAGTGTGCACAGCAGAAATAGAAACGATTCTCTAATTTGTATCAAGAATGGACAAAATCTTATACTGCTATTATTAAAAATGAGATTTGGGGACAGCAGCAGGGATTTGGGATTTAGCAGCAGCTGAATGGGCATCCAGGAGCAAAGGGCTGCCCAGGGCTCCCTGCACCTGCCTCGAGCCCCGCTCTGTGGCAAGCTGAGGCGAGGCCCTGCCTGCCTGGCCCCTTTCTGGGGGTAAAGTCAGGCCTGAAGCCTAAATTTGACATATGAGGATTAGAAAAAAATAGTTTTAGAGCAGCTAGATTAGGAAATTTTGGCAATGCATTCCTTGGAAAAAATACATGTCAAGCTGCACTTGCTACATCTTTCCTAACTGCAAGAGTTATATTCTGCAGTAGTTGGGGATATTTACCTTATACTCAGATAAGCTTTTATTTTCTCTGCCATTTTCTCTGAGAAATAAAGATTTTCATTTCCTCATGCTCCTCTTCCAGCTTGCAGTACCAAAAGAGCATGTGGTGCTTCAAGAGAGGGAAGTACCTTTCATTCTAACATCACTCACTTGGGATCAAACGAATCTATGTGCAGGAATAAAATGTCTCTGAGTGAGAGCTCTGCACATCTCTTCTGTGCAGACTTCTGTCATCACACACGGGGCCAGATTCTTAGAAATCTGGAAGTGCAGTAAAACGCAAACACAGCCAGAAGTTATCTGATCTGTGGAGCATCCTGTGCAAATAACCCTGTTGCTCTTCCCCCTGCCTTCACTTCCAGAAAGCAGGCCTGCAGGTTGTGAGCGCTACATTTAGAGCCCTCAGCTTTGGCCTGCACAGAAAACGCTTCCAGTTTCTCAATGGAAAGTTTCCAGTCATCTCAAGCCTACTGTGAAATGACCTCAGAAGATAGGTCTGCAAGCAAATCTTCATATTCCCTCTTTATTGTGGGGAGTCAGTAATAAGTTGAGTGCTGGAGTAAGCTTTGGAAAACAGGATTTGAGAGGATCCAGTAAGAACCGGATTTTCCTGAAAATATCTCATTTGTTGCCATTGCAATAATCTGTATTTAACAATATGAATAGTACAGTATCTATGTTTTTACTGACACAGTTCCTCTGCAGGAATTACATAGAAAAGAAATATACAAATGAGTGAATTTTACTGAGAGGTCAGACATATTTGCAGCTTTTTTGAGGGAGATTAAGTAGCAAGACTTTTAAGGGGGAAGTGTAGAAATGCATCCTTGAAATTCTCATTTTTCTATCATTTTGGGAAATACAAGCGTGTGCCGCCAAAGTATCTCGTTGTTCTTCTGATCTTTTTATCAGATCCATGTGAAATAGAGTTGGTTCCAGCCTTGAAATGCAAATTTGTCCTGCACTGCTCTTTCTGCCAATATGAAGACTAAAAATACGTATGTAATGATGTTCCTGGAACACTTGCAAATGCCTGTAGATGATGATTCCAGGTTTTCCTCTGCTATCCAAAATAGTGTTAATTTCACAGGCTTCATTTGCCCAAAATGTATAGAATTGCATTAAAAAAAAACTCCTCTGAGGATAAAATGCTTCAAGTATTAGAAGAACTTTGCCAAGTAGGTGGGTCACCAGAATGGAGACTGAAAAAAAAAGAAAGAAAAAATTATTTTGCCAAATTTGCTTTGCTTACATCTGGTTTCATGATGTTCTTGTTACTTAAAGCATTCTCTGCAGTTTTAGAAACTGAAAATTGTCCAAAAGTCTCATAATTCAGGGAGGCCGATAATCAGCATGCATCAATTTAATTTCGTTGTGCAGAAAAAAATGAGAAAACAACTAGAAAAAAAAGAGCAATGTTCATCACATCTGAATCATTACAAAGCTTCTGACTAATGCCAATAGAGATTTTGCAAGTGGGGACTTTTTAAGTCTAGAAGACTGAAAACATGGAGAAAAGCGTATAAAATTGCCTATTTAAAGCTCAGAATCAGGAAAAGTGGTTTGTTTGTTTGTTTGTTTTCCCTAAAAACCATGTTTAAAAAATGGCCTGAGTGGATGCAGGGCTGGATTCATTTTAGAGACACTGAACTGATTTTCAAGGAGACTGTAGATCCCTGTATTTATTTTGATAGGAACTGGAATCACTCTGCTCTTCTGAAAATCAGGTAGTTTAAAATTCTTGATCCCATAAACTGGTAAGGGGAAGAGGGAGGTCATGTTTCAAATTGGTTGGCTGTTAGACTGAGCTTTATGTTGATTATTTTTTTAATATGGCTGTAGTTGTCAGAATTGTCCTCCAGCTCCAAACATCCAACAACGTGGACGTTTCCATTTGACTTGGTTGGCCACATTGCCTCCAGTCAGGGGAGAAAAGAGGCTCTGCCAGGAATGAATCATCTAATCTTCACGTAGGTGTCTGAAACTGGTCACATGCATCTTCCCCTGCAAGGGCACATGTCTCTCCACTGCCTCTAGAAGGAGCGTGGGATGAGTGTCAACACCGCAGATGCCTGGAACTGGAAGAGATGCATCTTGTCCTGGATACTAAAACACAAGCACCAACCTGTGAACGTCAATCTTTATTTCCCCTTTTACATCTAGTGTAATGATGCTCCTTTAATGATTTCCCTTTTCTGATGGGCACAGATACAAGAGATTTATGCTACTTGGTAAATTTAACTTCATGCTTGCCGTAATAAAGAAAGTGAAGGTGCAGTTAAGGGGCAGCAAAAAGTCTCGGCTCTCAAACCACAAAATTTCTGCATTGTGGGTGTTTCAAGGTTCTTTCTACTGAGAGTGCTTAAATTATCCTAAACGGTCATTCGGTGACAGGGAATCATCATTAGTAATATAGTAAATCTGTGTATTGTCTGGATAGCAGTGAGAGGTTAAAAACCATAAGCAAGGATTTGTGCGATTTACAGCATTTTGAGGCACACCATATACAAAAGCCTGGAGGAAGGGGCTTTAAAGTAAAGCTAATTAAATAGATGATGTGACTAACCTAGAATGATTCAAGGTGAAATCCAGTTCTCAGAAAATTCTGGTCCTTTGATAAGACCACACTTTGCTATTTTAACTACAGCTTCCAAAATTGCATGCTAGTATCACTCAGACTTCACAACTAAAAGTAGTTTGATAATTAGCTGCAGAAAAGGGCTTGGAAATATACAGTGACAACAAAGAAAACAAGTATAATGCTTGGCAGAATTATAGGTCTTTAATGAGAGTCAACTCAGCTTCAGATTAAATCACTATAGAGACTGAGGTCATTTCAGTCATCAAAGAGTCATGATTTATTCCCTAGAAACAAAAAGCATGCTGCAAACCCCTCCAGAA